>JAMXBD010001248.1:0-431410 GCA_024138025.1 Combretum micranthum
AAATTTCTAAGAAGTGTATTTATTTTGACTTAGAGACAATAGCGGGTATGCCTCTAAGAATTGTAATGAACCATGTTTATTATTTTATGATAAAGTATTCTCTTTTATCTGTTATTTGATCGTTATCAATGTAAATTGTGCTATTCCGATATGTGCCCTTAGTCGTGATGTACGGCTTGCACATAATATGGAAGCCTTTGAGTGACTAAGTTAGTCATTCTTAGGCTTTAATATTGTGTATAGTAGACTGTCATATTTAAGCTACCCCTCGGGTCATGACAGTATATATGAGGGATGGGCTAATAGAATGTGTATAAGAAGAAGTGACATGATCTAGATGTTTACTAAAAGAAACATTCTACTCAGTAGTAGGAATAATGAAATTTGTAGTATCTAGAGCTGAAGAACAATCAATAGATTCAAACAAATGGCGAAGCTACAAATTTGAACGAATACATGAATCAATAGATTGAATAGAAGATGTGGAAGATCTAAACAGAAAAATATGTTCATAGAACATCACATCTCTACTCACAAAAACACAATGGGAATTTATAACATTTTTTTCTATAAGGATATCTACTGAAAGCACAACGTTTACTTCATAGATCAAATTTATCAATTTGATGACTAATCGTAGCTGCAAAACATAAACAACCCATGACTCTTTGATCTTGATAAAAGGAGGGTTTATGGAAAAGCATCTTATAAGGAGATTTCCATCCAAGTGTTTGTAAAGGCATTTTGTTAACTAAGTATGTAGTCGTTAACACAGGATTTACCCAAAAATGTTTAAGAAGATTAGCATGAAACCTCAAGGCTCTAGCTATATCGAAAATATGTCTATGTTTTCTTTCCACAAAACCATTTTGGTATGGAGTATAAATGATAATCCACTAATAAATTATGCCTAATTTGCAAAACAAAATTTGACATGATAATGAAAGAAAATTTGAACCATTATCGGTTCTAATAAGTTTAGGAACACTATGGAAGTGGTTTTGTATGTAAAAGAGAAATTAGTGTCTCATGAGATAAGTTCATGAATATCTTGTGTAATCATCCACTATAGTCAAGAAAAAATTATCACTCAAAATAGACAATGTATTAAAGGAACCCCAGATATCCATATATAACATTGTAAAGGGGAATCAATATATTAGTTTCGGAAACAAAAGACAATCCATGAAATTTACCCAAAACAAAGTCATTTTTATTACATATCAACCAAATGAGACAATGAACTTAAGGAAAGGTGACTAAGTTTTTGTGTAAAAGGTCAAAAGGAACCTTTACACAAGATTTATTTATATTACATCAGCATTTGAAACTAAAGAAGTTGATACATGATTACAAGAATTGGAAAATCCATTCAAGTTACTTGAAGTCGATATATATACCTTAGAGTGTATATCTGCCAAAAGAAGTGATGCTTTAGAGTATTAGTCTTGGAAAACACAAACATGTGGTTTAAAAATGATAGTTAAAGAATGTTAAAAGTACGCTACTTATTGATGGTAAATTGAAATGAAAATCAAGCACTAAAAGAACTTGGTTTAAGACCAACTTTATTGACCCGTTTGATTCTACTGTTTGGATGTCATATTTTAATGGCTAGGTTTAATGTATGTTGGTTAAGAAGAATGGATGAATATGGCATAATGTGGTTAGTAGCTCATGTGTCTACAATCCATTTAGCAATATTCCTATTAAGAAATGAAGCTAAAGTGAGAGTATTACATGCAAAATTCACAATAATATGATCTACCACATGAGTCTCTTTGAGAGCTTTAAGAACTTTTTGACAATTTCTAGACACCAACACGGTATTTTTTCCTAGTTCACTAGATGGACCAACTACATTAGGTGAAGATGAGGTACCAACAACATTGCCCAAAACTTCATCCAAAGGATTTCTCAAATTGTGTAGCAAGTCTTGGAGAATTTCTATTCTATTTTGACCCTCTAAACTAGTCTAGAAAACCAACAATTTCATAACATCTATCTATTGTATGTCCTAAATTCTTACAATGAGTGCAATAGAATTTGTTTTTCCTTTCATGCTTATCATCGTCAAATTGTATATGAAAATTTCTAGTTAAGAAAGCTACACTAATATTCCCTACACCTCCACTTCCCATCAATTCACACATTTGTTTATGTTTTTCAACTTGACATATTAGGCAATATGCCTTACTTACACTTAGTAAAGGAATCAAAGTCAAAGTAAGACTTTTAACATGCTCATATACTTCATCCAATCCCTTAAAAAATTGTATTAGATGATTCCTATTTCCTAGATTTTGTAATTTCTCTTTTAAATCACAAGTACCACAATCACATATTAGATTCTCATAAAAACTGTCTAACTCATTCCAAAGTTTCTTAAATTTGCTAAAATACTTTGTCACATTCGAATTTCCTTGCTTCATATTAGCTATTTCAAATTGTAATTGATCTATAAGTGGACCACTTGTGATGCTCTCTATGATCATACCAAAGTCCTCTAGAAGACTTGCATGCATAAATGCCTCGAAAAATCCTTTAGACATAGTATTTAAAAACCAATATCTAATCATGCAACCATTCCTTTCCAATTTTTCAATTATAAATTCATTTCCTTCAGGTTTTATACATCTACCAATGATTAACCATAATTTGACCTTTACTCCCAAGGTCAATTTAATTGATCTAATCTAGCCATGGAAATTAGTTCCATTCAACACAACATTTGTAAGAAGAACACCATGACTATCAGAATTAGACAAATAATATAAATCATTATGGAAACTATTAATTAATGCATTTGTTAAACTTGATATCGTGATTCGAAAAACAATCCAACCAATGCAACTTAGACAATCATGTATGTATTCAAGCCTTCTTTGATACCATGAAGACAAATTGAAACATCAAAAGCTATTCTATTTACTGGATTGATGAACATGATGATGAAATTGTAAATGAACAGCAAAGAACTCAAAGACCAATAGAGAGAGAGTTTTTCAGTAAAGTAATATCTCATCCATTATGTTATAACTGTTTGTGAAGTATTCGTATATAGCGTTTGCACACGTGTTAACTATGACATGTGTCAAGGAAATGAGTATCCAAAGTAGATAAAAGTAAATAAGATATATCTCAACAAACTATAATTGATCAAACCAATGTAGACTTACAATATTGATTCAAATAAGAACTAAAGGGGCTTAAGGTGATTATGTTAAGAAATATTTTACATCCTTAAGTTTTACTCTTTCCACATACATAGATTAGCCTTTGATCATTGCCCTATCCTAATGCAAACTCATGTTAATCCTTCTTTTTTCTATTAATATAAACTATTTAGATTCCAATTAACGTGTGGCTATTACACCCTTCCTTTATTTCCTAATTTAACAAAAAATGTTAAGGCAAAACGACGATAATTTCTTAAATGTTGTTTTTTATTTCAAAACTCAACTTTGGAAATGAAACAATGAGGCTTTCAGATTGCATCATAGAGAAAAGTAACAAATTTGGGTCACGCTATCAAGAATAAAAAAAAATTTACTATATGTTGAACCCTATGTGGTTAATCTAGTAAAAAAAAAAAAACACTAAAGAGGAACTAAAAATTATTTTATACAAGGAAGAAATCCTCCAAAAAAATAAAATCTTGAGTTATTTAGATCTGTGATGGAACAAGAACGATTGAATTCTAGCATGTACATATTTTATACCAATGTAATTGAATAATTTACAATCTCTAGTCTCCATAAGAAATACTACTTCACCCATCTCTCATTGGATTTCCTAGTGTCTTTAGGGTGATCTTTTCTAGGAATTGATTTATCTTTCAATGTATCATCAAGGGAAAAAAGAAAAAAAAAAAAAAGATATTTATCAAGCCTTAAGTTTAATAGGCCCTTATAAAGCCCCTAAAAATGATGGTGTACATGTGTAATTCTTCACAGATGTTGGGAATTATTAAGCCCTTCACTAAATAACTTAGCCTTTGAAATCATTTTAAAGCATAAATTTCGTTAGGTTATTAGCTAAACAATTTTGGTTTTGATACCTAAAGTTGTAGGAACTAATCAAATCGTATAGTTTAAATCCATTGACATAAATAATACCCTGTATAAGAATATTATAAAAATTTTTATCCACTAGCCAATGCCTTTTTTAGGTTGCCATATTCACTCTATTTTTTCCTAAAACACAAGATAGGTGAACATAATGTTAACAAATGAATCATACTATATGAAATAGCCATGAATTCTTTAAATTTCATATCAATGTGATATTGGAATGAAAAATAAATATATGTGTGCTTAGTTAATGTAATTAGTGAATGTGTTATTTTATATGTGAATAGTATTATAAAGTTTATATTATTGTTTGATATCTCTAATGGTGTATAGTGTAATTAATGTGTGTGTCTTTTTCAAATTAATATGCATGTGTTTTGTTTAGAATTTAGTAAATCACCTTTGAATTGTTTAGATATATGACAGAAATTTTGGCTAAATTTAGACCCACTTTTTGAGCTCAAATTTAATTCAAATGCATTTGAAATTTGCCTAAATTAACCTTAGGTCAAATATACCCCTAATGACTAAATTTGGATGAGGTTTGACTTTGTTTGACATGTTTTGGACACTTTTTGGGGCAGCCCTCCCTTTCATCCGAATTTTCATTTCTTTCTTTCTTTTCTCCTTTCTTTCTTCCTTTTCTCATCCCAAAATTTCTAACTCTAAGCCAAGATTCATTACAAGCTTAAGGATTTGAATATTATTCCAAGCTAAGATTCAATCATGTGAGTTTAATACAAACTCTATCTTTTATTTTTATGTTCTATGTTGAATTGTGTAATTGTTAGTATATATATGATTTTGAGGTGATGATTGGTATGAGATTGAATTGGTGCATGGATGATAGTTTGGATGGAATTAAGTGGCTAATAGAGAGGTAGTATATATCTTATAGGAGTGTGGATGTGTGGGGATGAGTATTTTGGAAGATTGAAGAATGAGTAGTAGATATGTGAAATTGAAGTGTGATTAGTGTTTTGATGATAAGAAGTAGAATTCATGTTGTTAGGATAGTATTTGGATCATATAACAAGCTTTAGAAAGTTTGGACTAAGTTTGGAAAATTTTGAGAAA
This sequence comes from Combretum micranthum, assembly GCA_024138025.1. Lineage (NCBI taxonomy): Eukaryota > Viridiplantae > Streptophyta > Magnoliopsida > Myrtales > Combretaceae > Combretum > Combretum micranthum. The sequence continues at coordinate 5,151 of JAMXBD010001248.1, forward strand.
TGAACAAAGTGTAGAAAAACAGGGGAAATCAAAAACAAATTTTTGTGTAGGCTAAAATTTGAACGTATACCGGTACCTGGGAATTCAACTCCGCCGGCGTAGAGGCAGCGTTAGATTCAAATTCCATAATGCCGCTTTGTTACACCACCGGCTTTTATAATAAAAACTTGCCAGCCTTTGTCCTTTAGAACGTACGCCGGCAATTTAAGTTTCTACGCCGCCACCGGCTTTCGCTAGGAAAGTCAGTCGGTGTTCTTTCATCCATATTGTACGCTGGCCTCTGGGAATCAAGGCCGCCGGCGTACATGTCAAAGCTGCCCGTGTATCTGGATAAGCGGACGACTTAGACCTCTCTGGACGTTTTGAAAATTTTGGGTTTTGGATTCTACGCCCGCTCAAGGCCGCCGGCATAGAATGTAAGGCAGTCGGCGTACCCTTGCACACTGTCAGCATTGACAGTTGTTATTTTCAGAGTATCAAACACCGGCTCAAAGCCGCCGGCTTTGGCTGCCGGCGTATCCCCAGTGCTTTTGAATTTTAAAAACTTTTTCTAAAATTTTCTGAAGTTGTTATTTGAGCAATTAAGTGTTTGTTAAGCGATCTAGGGTATATTAGGATGTTTAAATGCTTTATCATGACCTTTATTAATTTATTTCGATTTCTTTGATATATTTATCTTATACTAGTTAACTAGTGCTTAAGCTAAGTGTGAATTTAATATTGACTTAAACAGTGATAGATCATCGCCCAGTCAACCCCGTTAATTCCCGAGCTATATCAGGTACGCACTAACTTGTCTGTTTCTTTGCTAGGGTAGGCATCAAGATCAAACTACTCTAAAATAAGAAAATCCTATTGAAATATGAGTGTTGATTGTCATTGTTTGCCGTTGAATCTGGTTCGGAGAGCGGCACCCTGCTCAGATTGGGGGCAGGGTACTTTCTCATGAATGGATAGAATTGTTTAGGAGATATGAGTATCCGAGCTGCTCATATCAACCCCCTGAGCATCGTGATGCGTTACTCAGGAACCCCTAGTATTACGGGCTACGCCGGAAGGTGGGGCTGCCTAGTCTGTATGAACAGTAGGGACCACTCAGGGAGGCGGACGTAATACTAGATCCTTGTTGTCCGGAGTTTGAATACTCATGTGTTGCCTTACCCACTAAATACTTAAGAATGAACAAGTGATTATTGCATAGAGCATTTAGTCTAAGAATGTGTGATTCACTTCGCATTTTGTATTCATTACTTGTATACTGGGCCTTTGGCTCATATTTTATCTATTTCAGGTGATGATTCCGATGAGTTCTATACGAGTATGGGGTACGGAACCGACTTTGAAGATTTTCTTGGTGGGTTAGAGGATTAGAGATGACCATGGACTCAATGGACCCTATGAATGTAATAGATTAGATGAGATTCGTTTTGGTTGATAGTGTAATTATAGTATTAGTTAGGTCGTGTTTTGAGGATTTTGGTTAAGGCTTGTAAGAAGCCTTTGGATGTAATATGTAATATATGTGTATGTGTATGTACTAATTAGAAGTGTAGTTTGTTTCCTTGCCAAAATGTGTGGTAGTGTTGCTTTACTTAGTGTTTTAAAAATATATAATATATATATATAATTATGTTTTCCATTGCATAATATCTTTATGGAATTAAATAAACAATTACTCAAACATTTCCTTTAGGCAACCTTACATATAATCTTAGGGGTTATATGTGGTTGGGGAACCGTTGTCTCCTATTTCAAATATAGGGTGATATCGGTCCTTACACTATAACTATTAGAAGGATTAAAAAAAAGGAAAAAAGAAAGTAGAGAAAAGAAAAACATTGACATCTTTATGTAATGATTAGGCCAATGGATAAAGGCACAAGAAGTGCTTGTCTAGTTGTTGTTGTTGTTGTTGTTGTTGTTGTTGTTGTTATTGTTGTTATAATTATTATTACTACGAAAGTGCAAATGCCTATACTGGGGACTTAAGGAATTCTTCACAAGACCATCCTTGTGTCTTACTCATCAAAGGGAACCTATACTAATGTTGCTAACTTTTGATGGACAAGATTTGTAGGGAATTTGTAATTAGGTAGAAAGCTTCATAGGGAATTTAATTCCCTCAACATTCTAAATCTCTTACACTTAGTAGTGACACTTTGATAGCTTAGACCAAAAAACAAATCTTTTTTCTTCAAATGTTCAATCACATTGATTTTGAGAGTAAGCAAGATAAGAAAAGTTTTCAATTACAAATTCCTTAAATGATATAGATCTACTACCTTTAACTTGTCGAAATAGTTGTTCCCGACCCGTATAAAGAAAATGAAAGGAAACAAAATCCATTTTAATGTCTTACAATGTTGCATTATGTATACATATCTTAGCTACCTCTATTATAGGGTTGTAAATGAGTCGAGTCGATTCGATACAATACCAGACTCGAACTTGACTTGAATAAAACTTGAAGCTCGAACTCGATCGAGTTTTGATTTTTAAGCTTGAATTCAACTTCATTTAATACTCGATAAACTCGAACTCGACTCACTTAAACTCAATTATTATTTTAATATTAATTTAATTATAAAGAGTATTTAATACTCGATAAACTCAAACTTGACTCGACTCAATTTAATACATAATCAACTCATGAGCTCTTCAAGTCGAGTATTTTAAAGCTTGAACTCAAACTCGTACTCAAACTCGAGCTTAACTTGATTGTAACCAGTTGAATTTGAGCTTTTACCAAGTCGAACTCAAGTAACTCACGAGCTGTCTCAACTCACTTACAACCCTACTTTATTCCAATAAATTCAGCAATAATCACTTACCATATAGTGGTGTTCATGGTTTGATTTGGTTGGTTCAAGGTTGAACCAAACTGTATTCAAAACGATTCAATTCAAACCTCTAATGAAGGAAACCGCTTTTAATGGTTCGGAGTTTTGAACTGAACCACTTCACATGCAGTTTGGTTTGAACTGTCTTTAAAAGATTTAGTTCTAATAAATAATATTAATAGTCATTTGAGTTCACAAGGAAAAAAAAAATGTTTAGATTGAGGACCGTTGCATAAGAAGTAAAGTCACTTATCATTATATTAAGTCATATATTTAAAATTTTCAAATACATATATTATCCCATTTTAAAAATATTTTTCTTTTCGATGAGATAAAAATATTTTTCAATGCGAATTTAAAATAACATATATTTTTAATAAATCTATAATACTAACTAAGAAAATTATTCTTTTGCATTAATTCCATATTTATTTATAATATTATTCCTTTGTAACATATGTAAATTTCTATTGTACTAATTAATCTAAAGTTTTAAATTATCTTAGTGTTGGTGTTTGTAGATGTTGTAACCTAGTATAAAACCTAGTGCTACAGATGTAGCCTATGATAAGAGTTTTGTATTTTGTTGAATTAATCTTAGAGCAATACAAGTCCTAATATTAATGCTCAGAATTATAAATAAATAAAATGAATTTTTTTTTTTTTTTTGCTTCTTTTAATGTGAAGCGGTTTTGTTCAGGTTTAAATGGTTTGGTTCGATTCAACCCCTCAAACCAAGCCATAACCATTTAAACTCTTCCTAAACTGAATCGCAATTGAACAAAATATAAAAGGACCATATTTTTGAATCAATTTGGCTTTGTTGGTTTTGATTTGATTTGAGTTGGTTCAATGAACAGCCCTACTTACCATTCAGGATGACCACTGTTTGCACTTTGCATGCGTGGCAACAAATACAAGTGTAAAACCGTTATCCCTCCTCTACATTTGAAAGTACGAGGCCAATAATAGTCGGAAAATTCTACGGTCCCATCGTTGTTATTAACAGGACTGGTCCAGTCATTGTTTTATCGATAATACCGGTATTCAAATGATAAAATGACGGAATGAGATTTCTTTGGCTTGTGGAATGGAAAACAAAGAAATTATGTGGACAGTAGTGGAATGGAAACGAATTAAATAAACCTAAGGCGGAAAGAGGAATAACGTAATAATTTATTATATATTATATATTAAAGAGTTCCATTGAATAAATATATAAAATAAAATATAATTAACAAATTATATATATTATATATTAATGGAGGAAAAGGTGCCATTGAAATGAAAAGTGGTGAAATAATTGAATATAATAAAATAAAGGTGAATGTGACACAATATTGTAGAATTTTTTTCCTAACTAATCAAGTGTACTAATATCATTAAATATCAATAATATAAAATAAAGAATCTAGAGAGAAATTTTAATTGCAAATATAATATTTTTATGTTATAATAATAAGAGCTAATAATTATTTAAGTATAAACTATGTAACTTTTGAAGACACATGGAAAAATAAAATGATTAACATTTCTAACTAAAATGTACAATTATAAATAATAATTATATAAATTTGTAAGACTTGTGGGAAATAAAAATAATTAGCTTATATGTCATTGAAGTGTATAATCATCATCAAAGGTTAATAAAACAAAGTTTTAGAAAATCCATGATATATTATATATTTATGAAGAGTTTTGGAAATGATAAATCATTAACATGTCTAAGCAAAACATTCAATTTAAAATAAATTATATAATTATTTGAATCTTGTACAAAAATCAAATTAATTGTCATGGTCTTTCAAATACAATAATTGTCATTAAATATCAATAAAACAAAAACCAAGCCAAAAAAGTTTAATGCGTTTATTTTAAGTTATTAAGTGTACAATTAGAATCAAAGGTTAAAAAAAATGATGAATTAGACACTTTAATAACCTACATTGAATAATATTTTTCTAACATACATTTTAATTACATGTTTAATAGTTTACCCCCAAAAAATATAAACTATATAAATTATCAATTGAGTTAAATTGCACGATTTATGACACTCGTAAAGGAATAAATTAATTAGCATATTCAACTAGAGTGTAGAATTATTATCACAGGTGAACAAGGCGAATATGAATAGGCACTTCAGCTTAATTACTAGCTCATTAAAGTGCATAATTTTGTTAAGACGTATAAATGTTTCGAAAACTTTCATTTACTTACATAATTAAGTAAACGAATTATGTATTTGAGTGTCTAAACAACCAATTAATTTAGGTTATGGTAAAATTGTGAGTTATTGTAAAACGAGCTTTACGGTAAGGAGTATTACCCTCCTTTGTGAAATAATCCTTGCAATAAGGAATTTTGCACAATTATGGTTATAATGGTGCAAATTTAGTTAGAGGAGCTTGTAACAATCAATTTAACGATGTCGTGGTGAAATGAGCCTTACAACAAAGAATCAAGTCCATTTATGGTGTTTAGTAATGCTTGTGTGGTCAAATGAGTCATTGAGATATGTATAATAAATATGATACATGTATGGTGAATGAAAAATATGGTAAGGATTCATTTCTATTATAGTGAAAATAGTAACTATGTGGTAGAATGAGCTTTCAAGGAGGACTTGAGCCGTGTAAAGGTAAAATGAGCATTACAATAAGAAATCGAGACCTATACTGGCGAAAATATAGGTTATGTTGTAGATGTGCCTTAATATGAGTAATTGATTCATGTTATGAATGAGCATAACAATATGGAGTTTCACACTATTGTGGTAAGACTTGTTTGGTGATGTTAGCATTAGGTAAAGGAATTGAGCCTTATAATGATGGAAATGACTTATGTGGTCAAATAAGCATCACAAAATAAAATCAAGGGATGTCGGGGTGAAATTAGATCTTATGTGGTGAAGTAAGCTCTGTGCATAGAAATGAAGCCCTATAATAATGAAAAAAAATAATTTGGCAAAGAGAGGAGTAATATTATGGTGAATATAGTTTGTATAAAAATGTGTCATGTAACATTAGATCGAGCCCTTAATGTGGAAAAAATAGGTTTGTATGGCAAAATAGCCCCTTATACCAATTAATTAGGCTTGTCATGTGTAATGAGCCCTATAAAACATATATCATAAAAATGAAAATGTAGTATGATTGGAGATACATGACTTACCTTTAAGGAGTTTTTTGTATGATGGTTATATGAGATTACGACGATAAATCAAACCCTTATGTGTTGAAAATTACCCATAAATGACAAGAAATTCCTTATAATCTATTAAGATGGACCCTAGAACAAAGAAATTACCCTTAGTGTATCAAAATAGCCTTTAGAAGGAGAAATTCCTTCCTACTGTGGCAAAATACACCTGGAACAAGGAATCCCTTATATTATGGTAAAATGGATCTTAGGATAAGGAATTCCCCCCTAATGTGGAAAAATGACCTCTCGAACAGGATTTTCCCTCCAACTGTAGTAAAATGGCCTCCAGAATGAGGAATTCCATCCGTATGGTAAAATGTCCCACTAGAGCAAGGATTTCCCTCTTAGTGTGGTAAAATGACTCCCGGGATGAGGAATTTTCCTCTAGTGTGGTAAAATAGATCATGGAAAGAGGAATCTCCCCTTAGTATGGTAAAATGACCCTTGTAACAAGGAAATCCACCTTAGTGCTATAAAATGGCCATTGGTCCGATGGAATCCCTCAAAGTATGGTAATATGGCCCATAGAAAGAGAATTTCCCTCTGACTGTGGTAAATGGCTCTTGAAACGATGAATTTCCTTCAAATGTGGTAAAATAGTCCTTGGAGTGATGAATTCCCTCCTAGTGTGGTAAAATGACCTCTATAATGACGAATTTCCTCTTTGCATGGTAAAATGGCTCATGGAATGAGAAATTTCCTCCTGATGTGGTAAATTAGCCCTTAGACTGAGGAATCCCCCCTTAATGTGGTAAAATGGCTCCTATAATGAGGAATTTCCCCTTGGTATGGTAGAATGACCCTCTAACGAGGAATTCCCCCTAGTTTGGTAAATGGACTCAAGAATGAGAAATTCTAGCCCGGTGTAATAAATGACCATTGGAATGAGGAATTCCCTACTAGTATGATAAAATAGCCACTGCAATGATGAATTCCCCTTAGTGAGGTAAAACGGCCTCTAGAACGACGAATTCCTCCTTAGTATGATAAAATGACCTATAGAGTGAGGAATTTTCCTCTAGTATGATAAAATGACCCATAGAATGAGGAATTTCCCCCTAGTGTAGTAAAATGGCCTTTATAATGAGGAATTCCCCTCAGTATGGTAAAATAACCCATACAATAAGGAATTTCCCCCTAGTATAGCAAAATGGCATCTAGAACGAGGAATTCCCCCCTACTATAGTAAAATGACCCATAGAATGAGGAATTTCCTCTTAGTGTAGTAAAATGGCCTTCGTAATGAGGAATTCCCCTCAGTGTGGTAAAATGGCCTATAGAATGAGGAATTTCCCCCTAGTGTGGTAACATAGCCTCTGGGACGAGGAATTCTTCCCTAGAATGGTCAAAAGGCCCATGGAATGACGAATTTCCCTCTAGTATGGTAAAATGGCTCCTAAAACAAGGATCTTCCTCCTAGTATGACAAAATAACCTTTGGAGTAAGGAATTCCCATCTAGTGTGGTAAAATGGCCCTTGGAACACTGAAATAAGGAATTACCCCCTAATATGGTAAATGGCTCATAAAACAAGGAATTTCCCCATAATGCGGTAAAATGAATCATAAAATGAAGAATTTCCCCATAGTATAGTAAAATAGCCCCTGAAACTAGAAATTTACCCTAGTGTAATAAAATGACCTATGGAATGAGGAATTCCTTCTTAACGTGGTAAAACGACCCATAAAATGATAAATTTTCCCCTAGTATAGCAAAATGGCATCCAGAACGAGGAATTCCCCCTTACTATAGTAAAATGACCTATAGAATGAGGAATTTCCCCCTAGTGTAGTAAAATGACCCATAGGAACTATATATTTTGCTATAACATGTAAAAGAAAAACATTTTAGTCTATCACTATAACATATAACAAATATCCTATACAACATATAAAAATTTAGAAATTTTCATATAATGCTTAAATTAAGCTTATACATATTTGATACACTACTACAACAATTGAAATATACATACATAATATATAACATATAAGATATATATGCATATGATTTTTTTTTTAATCTTATATAATGAAATATATAATATACAAATACAATTCTACCATATACAGGATATAAAAAATATATTACTTACAAATTATATGTATCAAAATTTTATATTAGTATAACATGTAAATTATATGCATCTTACATAAATATTAGAACATATAAAAATTAATTTTTTATATAACGATTTAAATTAAGCAAATACATATTTAATACATTACTATGACATTTTAAATATACACATACATATATATAACATATAAGATATATATACATATGATTTTTTTTTTTTATATTATCTAATGAAATGTATGATATACAAACACAATTTTATCTACATCATATAAATATATATTACTTACAAATTATATGTATCAAAATTTTACATATTAGTATAACATATTGGAACATATGTAGTACTAACATATGTATATGATACGATAAAATTATATGCATCTTACATAACATATTGGAACATATAAAAATTAACTTTTATGTAATACATGGATGTATAAAAACATGAATACATACTATGCATCTTATATAACATAACAGACCATGTATAAATTTTTTATAATGCTACAACATATAAATTAAGTGCATATTGATATCGGAATATAACATAAGTAATTATATGCTACATGGCATAAAAATCGCATTCCTTATATAACATGTAAAATATATATAAACATATGGAATTTTTTTTGCGTTTTTAAATAAAATATCATATACACACAAAAAAATATATTATATATAATATATAAAGTATTTACAAATATATATATAGGATATATATTTTACATATTACCTATAACATATAAATTATATATCCTACAGTATGGGAAAATTCATCGTTCTAAGAGCCATTTTACCACACTTGGGGAAAATCCTCGTTCTAAGGTTTATTCTACCACAGTCGGCCCGGGGGGGATTCCTTAATTTGAGGGTCATTTTATCATACTAGAGAGAAATTCCTCATTTTAGGGTCATTTTACTACACTAAGGGGAATTCCTCATTCCGAAGGATATTTTACCACACTAGAGGAAAATTCATCATTCTATGAGCCATTTTAGCACACTAGGAGGGAATTCCTCGTTCTGCTGACCTTCTTACCACACTAGAGGGAAATTTCCAAGGTAGTCGAAACCGAAGGTGGGGACGGGCCGGGTCGCTTATGTGACCCGTTTTTGAAGAAAACCGGAGAGACCCGGTTGACCCGGCCTGGTCTGATGAGTCAAAATGCTACATATTAAAAAAAAAAAAAAAAACCTCCTAGCCTTTTGTTTTCCTGCGCCTGGACTCTGGAGCCTCTCTTGAGTCTCCTCTGCTGTAAAAAACAAAAAGTCACTAAACTCTAAAAAGTAAAAACAAAAGCTGCAAAAAAGAGACAGAAATTGAAAACAGTAAACTAAACTCACAAAAGCAAAATCAAAATCAAAAGCAAAAAGGAAAACCAGATCTAGATCCACACGTAGCTCTGGAATACATTTTCCCTTGACGTGAAGCAAAAAGGATTGCACAGGCTGGGAAGAAAATATCTACTAGACCCATTTTCAGTTCATCCACTTCTGTCAATTTCTCACGGGGGACTTTACCACCCAGCTCGTTAGTCTCTCTCTCTCTCTCTCTCTCTCTCATATCATATTATGCAGTTTCAGTTCTTGTATTCATCGAAATGTTGATGTAAGATACATTTGGGTTTTGTTATTTGTTAGTTGCTCTGCAGTGGTTTATGCAAGTGTTGTGCGAAATATTTTTGAGTATTTCGTGAAATTTAAAGAAGTTTGCTGCTTTCATGAAATGTTGCTTCCTCTCAACCAAAAACATAGTACTATTAGCTGCATTTATGAGAAACTATCCCATGTTTTAATCTTTTAGCAAACCAATACCATCTGTGTCTGTATTTTTATCCATTATGCAATCGTTCCAGAGATTCATGTTAGAAAAAGAAAGGAACATCCAAATCATGCAAACTTGCCCCAAAATAAAGGAACAGAAAAAAAAAAAAGAAAAAAAAAACCAAATGGTGAACGCTTTATCATTTACTCTCTTGGCTTAGGTTTTTGGATGGGAATCAATAATTGTCGTCTCGATTTTGCTATCTAGAGGCTGTTCTAGTCAGTCGTGATTAAAAAGCTTGCAGTTTTAATGAGTAATACATGTGTTAGGTGATTGATCATACATTACCCACCATCCTACTGGAATCCGAACAGCATTGATCCCATTTTGAGATAGAAACTCAAAGTCATCTTCTTTTATGTATGTATTCCAATGATCCTACAATGCTAAAACTTGTTAATAACTCACAAAAGAGTTTATCAAATACTGTATGGATTATAAATGTTCCCAATGATTTATTTTGTTATATATTTGCTAGAGAAGATTGCTATGAATGTGCTTTCTATTACTTGAGTGAGTTAATAAGAATGGTGGCTGCTTGGAAATATATACTTGGTTTCTTTTGGATATTCATGTTTGTAAGCCACACAATTTCATTGAATATCATCAAAAAGAAATTCATAGGTTGATGTATTTCATCTAATTCAACTAATCATAAATGTTCTTTTTTTTAACAAAAATATAGGTTGTTAAAAAAGAAGAAGAGAATAGAGAAGAGACATGTCGAGTAGTCAATCTTTTTCTTCAGTTCGTACAAAGAATGATCCTACTTGGGAGCATTTTAGCTCATCTACTAATGAGAAAGGGAAGATGGCATTCACGTGCCTATTATGGATCTAGATATCAAGGTGGAGGAATCAATAGGATGAAATATCATTTGGCAGGGATTCGAGGCAATATTGCATCTTGCAAGAAATTACTAAGTGAGATCCAAGAAAAAATGTTGGCATATCTCAAATCTGTCAAACATAAGGATCAAGACTCTGATGAAGTTCACTATACTCAATTTGAAGATGGTGAAGCAGAGGTTGAAGTAGAAGAGTTACAAGTTTTGCCAATGCAACCAAAACAAGAAAAAAAGGTTGGAGTAGAGAAATATGTCACTAAGAACACCCCTCCATTGTTCCAACTAGGTATAAAGACTGCACTAGCTAGTAAACAAGCAGTTCAAAGAGCACACATGGCATTAGCTAGATGGTTTTTTGATGCATGTATACCTTTTAATGCTTTGAAGTCACCTTATTTTTAACCTGCAGTAGATGCTATTGCAGCAATAGGTACTGGATATAAGGGACCATCTTATCATGCCATGCGCATTCAATTGCTGGGAGATTGTAAAAAGGAGTGTCAATTGCTGATTGATTCATACAGAAGCAATTGGGCTAAATCAGGATGTACAATAATGGTTGATGGTTGGACTGATCAAAGACAAAGGACCCTCATTAATTTTCTAGTGTACTGTCCTGCTGGGATGATGTTTGTTAAATCATTGATGCATCTGACATTATAAAGGATGCTAATAATTTATGCAATATGTTTTCAGAAATAGTTGAGTGGGTTGGGCCTTCTAATGTGGTGCATATTGTGACTGACAATGCAAGCAATTATGTTGCAGCTGGGAGGTTGTTGCAAGAGAGGTATGATCATATATATCGTCTCCTTGTGCAGCACATTGCTTGAATTTGATGTTAAAAGACATTGGCAAGATGGATCATGTAGATGAGCTTGCAAAGTGTGCTTCTAAGTTAACTATATTTGTATATAACCATATTCACTTGTTGTCTTGGTTGAGAAAAACAGAGGGTTAGAAAGAAATTGTTCGTCCTGCAGTAACTCGATTTGCCACTACTTTTATTATTTTGAAAAGTATCTTTGAACATAAGCATGACTTGCAAGCTTTGGCAACAAGTACACATTTCACATGTCATAGGCTTTCAAAATGTGTTGCTAGAAAAGCTTTTACTGCTATTATGTTAGACACATCATTTTGGGAAGATTGTTTGCTCATGGTGAAAGTCATAGCTCCGATTATGAAGCTCTTGCGTATTGTGGATGCTGATGAAAAGCCTTCTCTTTCTGCTGTTTATGAAGGATTTTCTAGGATTCGTAAGGGGATTATATCGGTTTTTAAAAATAGACAAAAATTGTATAGTCCTTATATCAAAATTGTTGATCAGAGGTGGGACAAACATTTTCGTCGTGGTCTACATACTGCAGCTTATTTCTTGAATCCAGCCTTCATGTATGATGATACATTTGAAGAAACTGCAGAAGTTATGCAAGGCTTATATGATGTGCTTGAGAAAAAAAAGTATTTGTGGTGATAGCATAGCTGTAATCAAAGACATGAAAATGTATCATGAAAGAAGAGAGAGTTTTGGTCAGGAAATAGCCATCAAATCTGTCAAAACATCGCAACCACGTAAGTGACCATAAATACTAGAATCAAAACTAGTGTTACTGTTTATTTTTCACAATTGTTTGACTTGTTTTATTGAATTGTAGATGATTGGTGGAGGTTTTTTGGTCATAGCGCTCCTACATTGCAAAATATTGCTATTCGAATACTAAGTCAAACTGCTTCTGCTTCTGGATGTGAGCGTAATTGGAGTTTCTTTGAGCGCATCCAACAAAAAAAAGAAATAGATTAGAGCATCAAAGGCTTAATGATCTTGTTTATGTGAACTACAATTTGCGCTTGAAGAATAGGTATGTAAATTATCTTAACTTTATCATAGTTCACCTTATGTATTTTAAAATTTTTTCCTTTGCTAATTATTTCTTTATAGGCATAAAAATAAGAAGAAAAGTTATGATCCAATAGATTTTGATTACATTGAGAAGACGGATTTTTGGATTACTAAAGAAGAGGAAGATTCACTTCCTGAACTTAATTTTGATGAGATAATTGAACAAGCAATTTATGAGGATGATGCCCCGGTAACAATTGATGGTTTGACTAAAGGTTAGTCGTTTATTTCTGAATTATTAATTCTATATATGTTCATTGAATATTTTTTCTTAAGACTTAGTATTCTTCTTTTCTTTTTTCTTTTCCTTCTTTTCTCCCAGATGATACAGAGATTAATTAAGAGGTTGATTTGGACGCAATTGAAGACCGAGCTGACTTTATGCATACCTTTGAATCAAATGAAGATTGGGATGACATTCATTGAAAGTTAAATTAATATCTTAGTTTATATTATTTTGTTTTTGTTTTTGATATGTACAATGTGATTTTACTTTAATGATGAATTTGACAGGGTAAATTTCATTTATTTACTTTGTAACGGTTGGGATTTAACATAAAAATTCATTTTTCATTGACCCCGGTTCGACTTCTTGACCCCTGACCCCCCAGCATATCCAGGTCAAATCCCGGTCCGGGTTTGACAACCTTGGGAAAGACTTGATTCTACACCATTTCAATGGAAAGATAACATTTATACTAACCAGATTATATATTAAAGTCTTGAAATGAAAATCATTTATTAATTTGGTTTTGGCATGGTAAATTTCAGCATGAAAAATGATTTTTTTTGTAACCAAATCGGAATAAATGTGATGTTCCTTGGCAAATATAATAATAAATAAAAAGGAAAAATGAGATGTATCTATGAATGCACTGCGGTGCTTGCATGTCCTGCTATAGTTTCACCTTTATTATATATATCAGTGTATGGTGTATCCGCGTTACGTGTGTAGAAAAAGAAAAAGTTAAAAAGTATGCTTGTGGAAAAAATGTGGGAATAGTTATGGGGAAAAAAAAAGAAACTAGAAACAGTTTTTAATCTAGAGAAAGGGAGAGAGAGAGAGTGAGGAGAAAGAAGGAGTAACTGTCGCCTATAATCGTCATAAAATAAGAATAAAAAAAAGATAAAGTTAATATTTTTTTATACTAATGATCAAGGATTGATTTAATAGTAATAGATATTCATGCATGTTTGTAGCCATCATCTAGTGTTTATATATATATATATTATATATATATATCCAAAATCATTTAGATTAGTTTTAGGCAGGATATTTGCCAATATATACACATATATATTAGTTAGTTATAGCATGGTAAATTTTTGTATATATTCGGCTTTCTATACCATTGCAAAGTTTATTAAAATATATCAAAGATCAAAAAATAATATTTTGGCAATTAAAGACTTATAAGCGTAAGGAACAATATCTGGTTTAAGAAAGGACAGGCAGCCGTAATTACGAAAAGAGATTTAAATCTTTGATGCTTCTTTTTTTCTGTTTCTTATTTTATTTTATTTTTTATTTTTTTGTCTCCTCCAATTATTAAAATTGTTCAGGTGGTATACAAAAACACCATATTAAACTTTTTCACGGATGTTTAAAGGACAATGAAGACATTTATAAAGATTTATAAATCTTAGAATGAAGTTTTGCATACGTTTAGTTTCTTGTGATTTTGATATTACACACACAATTTCCTCATCTTTTTCATGATCGCTAATACTTTGTTTTATTTTCTTCCATCTAATTATTTATCTAATCAACCCTTTTCACTAATGGAAATTGTAGGATTTGGAAGTGCGACATGAAAGGGAAGATCAGTTTGTAGACTGGAAGGGAAGAATGTACGATTCCAACAAGCACGGTGGAACTAGAGCTGCCAGTTTGGCGTGCGGTAGTTTGTGTTTTCTTTCTATTTTCATTTAAGAAATAATTGTAATAGAACTCAAAATAGTTACTACATATTTGAAAAAGTTACAACAAGATGAAGATACATTCTAAGAGTTGGGCAAAGAAAAAGGAAAAAAGAAGATACATTCTAAGAGGTTATTACTCTAATTTGAGTCTAAATAATTCAGCACTAAACTTGGACCCAACTCAAATATTTAGAGCTCTAGCTTAGGTTAAAGTAGCCCCTAAAGGGTGGCAGAAATTTATGGTAGATTCTCAAAGGATCAATTATTGCTAGGTACTATGAAGAGTGAGAAAGATAAAGTATGGTGGACTTTTAACCCGGAAACCTCTCCCAAGACTGGAATGATTATCCCTATCCAATGGGTCTACATCCATCCCTGAGGTAGTAGGGGTCTAGTTAAACCAATCCTATGATTTTTCATTCATGGACATTGATAAGATCCTTGCTTCAGGCTCATATTCACATATGCCACTCATAAGAATTAGCCATTTAACGGCTTCACAATCAAAGGTGTAGTACTATATGCACTAGTAGTCCTTGTCTAAAATAAAAAGAAAAATGACTATCTGTTGGGGAACTATCCCACCATGAAAGCCTCGCTCCTCCCTTAGTTGGTTTCAGTTGTATGATGGAAGTGGAGATCTTGCAGGGCAGTATCAAATATTTAATGAGTTCAAAATTTAATTGATTTAAGCTATTTGAAATTAATTTTATCAAATATATATATACCTACTTTTCTTATAATTTTAATAACATTGGTCTAAGCTTGACTAGACTCATATCTGGCTGAGTCTAATATCATGAAGTTTAAGATCTGCTATTATTATGCCAAACTATCTCATAAATATTGAGTGAGCTCAAATAAGTCTCGACCTCTTTTAATATATTTGTAACTAACTAATAATCATGGTAGTAGATTTGCAATTTTTAAGTGGTTTTGCCAATTCTTAATGGTTTTGTTTGGTTTGTTGGTGTATCAACTACTTGTTGTCATTTCAGTTCTAACTATTTACCAAGAAATAGGTACAAATGAAAAACAAACAATTTTGCTCATAAATAGATCAGACAAACTATATACTAATAAGATACAGATAAGATACAAATGTTGATCGGATCCAGATATAGATCAAATGAAAATCAGACAATCCAAAGAATATATATGTGTGTGTGTCCTCTAAGATTAATATTTTGTACCATATCGAAATTTCTTTACAACAATTAACATTAGACGAGGGAGATCATCAAGAAGAAATATTTGTATTCCTCTTGCATCTACACTTTTCGTTTACCTTAAGCATATTTACATTTAGAGAAGACCACTAATTTTATAAAGTCTTGAATGCACAAGTGAGTGTTCACTAACATTTGATCCTTACTGATTGATTAATATAATTAATTAAGCTTCTAAATATTCATTATCGAGCAATTGAGCCCACATGTCAACTTTTCTAAAGAGAAGTTCATATGCAAATTAAACATACCCATATTTGGTGTCTTTTGGATTTTATAGAACTATTAATCAAACCTGGTTAATCCAAAATGAGATCCAAATAATAAAAAATGGTTCATTTATATTTTGATTTGATTTGCAGAGGATCAAATAATCCATAGTTACTGTTAGGGATCAAAATAATTCAAAATACTTTTTACTAAAATAAACAAGCAATGTAATATACTTATTTTAATACCAACAAACAAGCCAAATCTAGTAATCTTTATGGCACAAAAAAAAAAAAAAGGAAAAAGAAACCTCATTACAACCCTAAGGTAATGACTTTCAATATGCATTGCCTATACTCCTCCTTCATTTCACTCCCGCATGTGCTATCCATCACGTCATTCACCATACTAAACCTTCACTCTCACTT
Organism: Combretum micranthum; assembly: GCA_024138025.1. Lineage (NCBI taxonomy): Eukaryota > Viridiplantae > Streptophyta > Magnoliopsida > Myrtales > Combretaceae > Combretum > Combretum micranthum. The sequence goes on from JAMXBD010001248.1 coordinate 21,641, forward strand.
CATGTCTTTACAAAAGTTACTCTTATCTCCTATCTCGTTTGAGTCCTCACATTCTCATGATCTTGCTTTTGTTTCTTAGCTTCCCCCAATTCCCTAAACTCACTAATCATAGTGATATGGAACAACATATTCAATTTCTCTTCTTTACTTGCACAGGAGAAATGACATGTATAAGTATAATGGAGAAAGAAACGTGTGGGGATGAGGAGTATTTATAAAGCTTAGTCGTCCATGTTGTTCATTAGATTATGGATCAAGGCTATTAAAGGCTTTCTTTGAAGAACATGAGTCTTGTTGTGAAAGGTTAAAATTGGGCAAGCTAATTCCAATGGACCTCTTCAAGCTCACCCAAACAATTCTCCTTTAATTATTCCAATAGTATATGTGCTTAACTTTCTAGGCCATGTTACCTTAACCTAGAAAGTTAAATCTAAATAATTACTAGAATTAAAGCCTAAAATCATATTTAACTCCCAAAATATAATTTGGATGATTTAACATGAGATCTATTGGATAATTTTGGGTAGTAAGTTGAGCTTGTTTGAGGAGAATTTTTTTCGTTTTTATATACATGGGTTTAATTATAGTCCACTTTTAAATTTTTTTTATTTGAAATAATGAATCAAATAAATGGTTCCAACTAAACTAAACCAAAAGAAACTGCATTTGAAGATGGAATTCAAAACCATAAATAGTTAAAAACAGTTATGTTCATTAAGAGTTCAAACTAAATGCAATTTGGTTTACTTTGACCCATAAATTAAGCGAAACCATAAACTAATCCAAGCATTTTAAATCTTATCTTGTCAAGATAATCTACGAATTATTTGAAAGAAAATATTTTATAAAGTTCTCGTTAAGCTAAATGTAAAATTACCTACGCCTATTCTCTTCTTATTTTTACTAGCCCTTTATCCATCCCCTATGCTTATTTACTTTTCATTGATATAGGTCTGGATCGGATTCTTACTCTCTACTTTGGCGAGGAAAAAAAAAAGGCTATATATTCGCTTTATATTTTAGCTTAAAAAAATTTATTATACTTATTTAAACATATATATCATATTACATGATTCATGAATTTTTTTTAATTATAGACTTAAAAGACAACATAGATTTGTCACAAGCCCCTCTTAACAAGTTGGAAAAAGAATAAAAAGAACTTAGAGAAAATAAAAAAAAACAACCTACGTATGGCTTTGCTGTAGAGATTAATTCAATACGAGATGAATTTGCGAAAGTACAAAGGCTTGAAATTCTAAATGTATATTTTGCATCCTTCACCTTACATAAGAACCTGGACCGCTGGACGGACATTTAAACCTTTGGGCTCGAGTTATCGAGGCCTTTGGGTATCAAGAGCTGATAGTTACAAGGGAGTTTCGGGAAATGACAGCCATTTAAATTCAGGAACTTACAATTGTATCCTTGTTTTACAACACCACCCAGCCCGTCCCAAAAATAAATAAATAGATAATTAAATTTGGCGTAAATGTCAATAAATTAATAAAAAATTGTTTATTTGAATATTATGATTAGTATAATGAAAAGCTTTTTAAAAAAATCACCACTCATATTTACATTATATATTAAAATTTCAATGATGCCAAATCTATAACACAAAACATATAATACTCAAGAGTCTCAAAAGTCATTTTTGTGTTCTAAGTCACCATTCAACTTGAAAATTTTGCAAAAACATTTTTGCGTTTTAAGTGACCTTATTGACACAAAAAATAAAAGCATTTATTTTTATTAATATTTTTTATGGTAGCAATAAAATATTTACAAAGTCTTCCCATATATGCATTATATACAAGAGATTGTTACACCTTCCCCCATTTAATCTATTGACGTCCTTAGTAAGGTATACTACAGCTTGACCCTACTACTTGTGGTTTCCTTGCTTAAGCTGCTCTTCTCTCAACTTGAGGCATGAGGTCTTCTTCTGTCTCCCAGCTGTTGTTTTCTTCTCAACGATCTCTCCACTTCACTAAATATTCTATGCTTGTTGCTCCAATGGTTAGATCTTTAACTCTTCGTTCAGCAAGAATGTCTTTGACGACTTCTTTAACATTGAAGTTGAACTTGATATTTAGCAGCTTTGACTTGCTACGTGTTGGATCCTTCATGTCAGGATAATATGGCTTCAAAACACTTATATGAAAGGTGGGATGAATTTTCAACCATTTAGGTGGCTCCATTTGCAAGCAGCCTTTCCAATCTTGGCATTGATGGGAACAAGACCGATGTACTTCTACATGAGTCTTTTGTACTTATTCTTCAATGGTCTAATCTATTATAGAAAATGCCTAATGAGAACTTGATCTCCAACATTGAATTCTTTGGGTCTATGATTCTCATATGCCCGCTACTTAATGCGCTTAGAATCTTTCTCAAGATGAGCCTTAGCAACTTTTTTTGTTTGCTTTTAATCCTTTAAAAACATATAAGCCTTTAGACATTTCCCAATATATGGTGCTACCACTATGTGGGGACAGTGGTTGTTAAACCATAATAATTTCCATAAGCCTCCTATAGGAGGAAGAGCTCCACTAGATGTCGAAACAGAACGAGGCAATATCCATAACTCCACCCAATTCTTCTAGTTGGCACCAACAAAGTACCGTAAGTACTTGTCTAGCATCCCATTAAATTGCTTTGTTTGTCTGTCACACTAAGGATGGTGGCAGGAGCACATGCTGAGTTCGAACCCTAAAATGTTAAATAACTTGGTCCAAAATTTCCCTATCAATCTAGCATCCTGATCACTCATAATGTTCTATCATTTATGGCTATTCTTTTATAATCATCATCATCTACATACATCTATTAATTTTAACTGTTGAAATGTTTGCAAAAGTTGATAATTAAAAATGGTAACTATTGGATAATAAGATGAAGGCTAAATGTTAAATTTGATATCTAAATTTGCACGAAAATTTAATTTGGTACTTAAACATTGAGTATTCGATTTAATATATAATCAAACTTTTTATTGTTGCTTTAATTACTTCCTTACCATTGGTTGGTCTATTTGCTGACATGGAAAAAACAGTTTATCATTTAATTTTTACTATTTCCTCTAGCGTTGTCTATCATTGATAGGTTGTCTATTTTACATCAACAAAGAGAAAAAGTTGTGTTAGGTAAGATAATAATAATTACGAAAGATTTAATTGAATATTAAATTGATAATTTCAAAGTTTGGGTAGAAAATTAAGTTGTTGTACAAAGTTTAAATATTAAGTTTGACATAAATGTTTCCCATTTGACTATAGAATGACCTTCCTTTTACTATTGTTCCGCAGAATTCATCTCCTTTATTTAAACTTTATGAAAACACATTTATTCATCTCCAGCATATTCAATGTTGCTTAACTTCCATGTTTCAAATGTTTAGAGTGTTTTGGTCAAAAAAAAAAAAAATGTTTAGAGTGTATTTTTTCGTGAAATCAACCTGTAGATGTTTTGAGATGTAAAACATGTTTTCAGACCGCCGGTTCAGTAGATTGTTTTCATCCGACATTTATTGCCATGATTTACACACCATGCCATCCTAATATCCCGCAGTAAAATTTAAAGAAATTGCGATGTGACTTTACAACAATTGATCATGTATGAAATTTAATAAAAACATCAAAGTTATGTACTTTTTGATAAGTTAAAATACTCCAAGAGGATCCACCTTTCTAAGAATCTTATTTAACATCCCTAAATACCACATCAATATCTTATTAAACTCTCATTTTAATAAACTTTCAATTTTATCCTAAAAAACTTAACAAGTAGTCATTAATATATATTTATATTATTTAAGAGACTAATGTAATAAAACTTTTATACTAACATGCTTTAAAAGTAAAAAATAAACTAAAATAAAATAAAAATTAAAAAGTAAAAATTAAAGTACCAGCTTTATGGTGTTCTAAAGAGAACTCCAATTTTTGCCAAAACTTCATAATCCTAATGATATAAATACTAATATTTCATGTTTGATTCCTTTCCTGAAAATATATATATATATATATATATGTATATATATAATAACAGTTTTCAAAGTTTAATCGAACTCGCATTCGATGAATAGAATCGGGAAATTATATACATTCACACCCAAAGTTCATCTTATTAGCCAATATAATTAACTACCATGATAATGGGAACAACATTTGAGACATCCACCACCGGACACGGAATAGAATTGTATATGCTTATGTCTGTCTTGTGTTACTCAGTCATTGCAAATACCAAAAATATGAAATCCCTTAAACACAGTATAATCTGATATCGACAATGCTGCACTTTGTTCTTTCTTTTGCTGTGGTAAAAACTTTAGAGAACTTGGCTTTCTCATCCAATGCCACCAATTTCGTGGCATACTTCCAACACTCAATGCATTATCCATCTGCGGCATCTGCAAACATGGTGACCAACCTCATGGGCACATCCTTTTTTTTCACCCTTGTTGGTGGCCTCATTAGTGACTCCTTCCTCACTAGATTCAAGACATTCCTCACCTTTTGCACAGTGGAGTTGCTGGTACAGTTTACTTGACCATACAAACAGGTATACATATAGATAGATATATACACACTTCCTCAATCAGGATAATTGCGTGGTTTCGGGATCACGAGATGTAATTCTAGCAGCAATTTGATAAGCCATGGCATTTGTTGCAAGTATTACATGCCAAACTATCTGCAGGAGTTGAAACACTGGTGTCCAAGAAGTTGCTTCCTTTAATGTATGGGTATATGTAATGCCCTAATTTTAATGCATTATTTGCTCGGCACATGTCATTATAAGATTGTGACTAATTAATGCTTAGATACCTTCTAACATTCTCAAATAGTACTTAACTTCATACTCACAATTAAGATAGTTTCATCAAATTTTCATAATTTCAAAATAAAAACTTTAAAATAACCTATTGCCGTTTTCATACCTATCCTAATAGAAAATCAACCTTAATCTAGTATAAAATATCAAAAATACTAAAATTCATTTCTTAAAGAAAAGTCATCAAACTTCAAATAAAAAATTCCAATTGATCAAAACTCTACTCGATAGTTTGGTTTTTATCATCATCCCCATAATCCACAAATACATCATATCCCAACAAGACATAAACTAAACGATCATCACTTGTTCCTAAAAAAGATTTAAAAGAATTGAGCCGAAGCTCAATACTCCAAAACCACAAGCACACACGCATGAACAATCATAACACACATTTACATGCAACATAACATTTAATGCAATTGGCACATTTTTATAAGCTATAGTTTTTGAGCCAATAACCAACACAGCCTAGGGCTTTTCGCATCTAACCTTAAACCAGGAGTAATTCATGACTTCATAGCAAACATATAAATATATAGAGGGATACTTATATATATTGGTGTTGGATATTGTCTAACACCCTAGGTACTATACTCGTAACACTCCTAATTTACTGAAATCCTCTCCATGTACAATTCCACTAAGACAATAATACACACAGATCATTAGGGCTCTATCCTACTAACACCAGTACTCCTAGTCTACTAGGCTCAGCCAAATACAAGCAACAACACAATTATTAAGAGTTGAATAATTAATTAGTCCATTTTTCAATTACTAGCATCGAACATGCACAAACAACAAACAAGATAATGACGTACTTGGTTCAGCGTATAGAATACTGAACTCGAATTTACTAAAATCGCTTGAACATGATACATAAAAATACTAATCCATTACTTGATTCAAGAAGGAAAACATACTCCTAAGGTATATTATTTTCCTAGGCTATTAAGAACTACTATTATTATAGGCCTAGATATGCAATCTTACTTAGTCTTAGGTTTACTTGATGTTAGGACAAAGGTTTAGGTGTTTAAGAAGATTACTAAAAAGGTAAAATAAGGTTTATACCATCACTTTGATCACGCTCCGGGGGGTGGGGTTAGGGGGGGTGGGAACGCGGTGGGGGAAGGTGGGGGGTGCGGCGCATAATAGGCTTTGAGGAAAAAGATCACATTATCACTCCTTGTGTCACGCCTGTGATGGAGGTGGTGATAGGCTTGTTGGCCATTGCCATGAGTTTTGGCAACCTCCATTACAGTTGTTATACGCCCTAGTATTCAAATTTTTACTACTCAAAGGAGATCATGGCTGTAACACCTACCGATACCCCCTTTTGCTCCAAAACACAAAAATTCTCCCAAAAACTTGTCTCATTGATTACTATCCAGACAAAAACTCCCAAAATCAAATTTTAACAACATGTAACTACTTTTTCAATTAATATTCTTGATATTAATCTCCCAAAATATTTTTCCTTGATCCTTGAACAGATAAAACTTCAAAATCATAATTAATAACATAATTACTTCTCTAATCAATATACCCAAAAATAATCTCCCATTCTCTCCTTCCTTCAAAATCAACTATCAAAACAATCAATAAGAAAGCTTAGGGATTTTGAATCTTTCTTCACAACGCACGAAAACCTTTAACACCAACAACACAATTTACTGAAGATGACCCTTTCAAATTATCAAAAGATTGAAAAAGGAGGAAACTTACCTAGATCCCCTAACTTGCATTGTCCCTTAAAAAGAGATATTAGAGAGAGTGAGAGTTTTAGGGTTTGATTCTTATGAATCTGCTGCAGAGAGATACATATATCTTTAGGTGAGAGGCTTTTATTATCAGTAATATAAAGACTTTAATAAAAGTGGCAAAATTGCCACTATTATAACTAATGAAATTGCACTCTTTGCTTTCATTATGATATATTTTACTTATATTACAGTGTACATATACCTATAACATGAATTTCTATAACATTTTGGAGAAATAGTAATGTGATATAGTTACGGTGCTCCAATTTGGAACAAGGAAGAAATATAGCCAAATAGTTTTATACCATTTTGCAACAAGGAACTCCGTTTTGATTGTAATTCACAGCAGTCATTCAACCACTCTGGTTTTTATCAAACAAGTTGTGGATACATTACTTTCGGTTATAGCAACACTAAAATTGCATTTCCTTCTAAACTAGGGAGTGGTTTTCCTCACAATTCTCACAACAAGAGATTACAACCAACCAAGAACCATATGTTGTCAGTATTGCAATCAACTCTTCTCTACTTTGGTCATATTGCATGGCTACACGTGTGGGTGGTGTCAAGGCTTCATTGCTAGCACATGGTGCTGACCAAACTGATCACAACAAGCAGAAAGCCCTGTCTACCTTTTTCAACTGGTTTTTCTTCTCCTTGTGTATAGTGCTATTGTAAATGCAACTGTTGTGGCTTGGGTGGAAGAAAACTTAGGTTGGAACTGGAGCAAAGTGGATTGCAATATGAGTTAAATCTCACCATATGAAATAATTTAGGTATCTGAAATAAGTTTTCGCGTACATTTTTTTTATTTAAATCATGTTCAATCAGGTAGAAAAAATATACGTGAAAATTTCATTCAGATACTAACTTAATTAAAATAAAGCTTCAGATGCCTGATTGAACTTTTTTAAAAAAATTCATGTATCAAATTGTTCAAAACTAAATTTTAAGTATCTAATTGAATTTTTTGCAAAAGTTCAGGTATCATTTTTCACATTAACCCAAAAAAAGCTAGTTTTTATTGATATAGTAGTTTGTATGTGGTTTATATGCAACCAAATGTGTGATTATGCATCAAGAACGATGGACCCGATTATTTATTAATTATTATAGTAATAAAAGCTGCCCTCTGGAATTTGGAACACTTACTATCAAAACGAACATGCTCCTATCTGCAACAGTAGAAAAGTTCGAGCCCAATGGCATATGTTCCTCCAAGTGATGGCAATGTTAAATAAAATCGTGATGAATCCTATGTTGAAGAATGAAAGGAACGAAGGCTAGCATGCACTTGATAGGCAACTTACTCACAAACTATTTTGTAGCGAATGGTTGCTAAATTAGCAACCACGGGACCGGTCTTGTTACATCATTAACGATTCAAATTTATTCTAATCATAATTGGAACTGTTAAATTTTTTCATATTAATTTTTTATAATTAATTTAATTGTTTTATTAATGGTACATATCTATGTCATAAATTTTAAAAACAATTAATTTTTTTAAATAAATTAATTGTTTTATAAATTTTTTACTTTGATATATGTTAGTCATTAGAACAAAATTAGATTTTTCATAATATGTTTCAATTGTTATGTTATCTATAAATAAGATAGATTTTAGAATTTAAACTCTAGTATTCTAATTTAAAAAAATTAATTGTTGTAAAATTTTTTTACTTAGATATGTGTTATTCATTAGAATAAAATTATATTTTTTATAATATATTTTAATTGTTATGTTATCTATAAGTAAGGTAGATTTTAGAATTTAACCTCTAGTATTCTAACTTCTGCATATTTCTTTTCCATTTGTCTTACTAATTAATCTAGTTCTGTTGTTTAGTTACTTATTGATTTATATAATTGGTAATATGTTAGTTAGAAGCATACAATGAATTACATTTTATGTTTTATATTGAGATAAAGTCTAGTATATCATTATAGTTCAAGATAATTCAAAAAAAAGACTAGTAATAGTTATAATTTTATAATGGATGAAATCTTTTCTTCCTATAAGTTTTACATATTTATTTGATAAATGATTAATTTTAAATATTATTGTTTATATTTGCATTAGTGATAAAAATGTAATTGAACTTTTTCGATAGAATATATTTTTTATTTTATGAAAAAACGGTTCGAACGCAAACCGAACCATACTGAACCCTTTTTTTCGGTTCGAAAAAATTATAAACCGAAACCGTATAGTTAGGTTCGAATTTAAAAGAAAAACCGAACCGTCAATTATGGTGATGTTCGATTCGAGATGCAAACCGAACCGAACCGTACCATGCACACCCCTAATAGTTACGGTGCTTCAATTTGGAACAAGGAAGAAATATAGCCAAATAGTTTTATACCAATTTGCAACAAGGAACTCCGTTTTGATTGTAATTCACAGTAGTCATTCAACCACTCTGGTTTTTATCAAACAATTTGTGGATATATCACTTTCGGTTATAGCAACACTGAAATTGCATTTCCTTCTAAACTAGGGAGTGGTTTTCGTCACAATTCATTCTCACAACAAGAGATTACAACCAACCAAGAACCAGTCAGTATTGCAATAAACTCTTCTCTACTTTGGGCCATATTGCATGGTAATACGTGTGGGCGGTGTCGAGGCTTCATTGCTAGCACATGGTGCTGACCAAATTGATCACAACAATCGGAAAGCCCTGTCTACCTTTTTCAACTGGTTTTTCTTCTCCTTGTGTATAGTGCTATTGTAAATGCAACTGTTGAGGTTGGGTGGAAGAAAACTTAGGTTGGAACTGGAGCTTCAGGATATCAAATCCGGTCCTGATTCTAGCTCTGCTCATCTTCGTAGCAGGTTTTCCAATCTTCCGTATAAATTACTAGGAGGAAGTCCGTTGGGAAATATTTTTAAGGTGAGCAAAGCGGATTGCAATATGAGTTAAATCTCACCATATGAAATAATTTAGGTACCTGAAATAAGTTTTTGCTTACATTTTTTCTATCTAAAGCGTGTTCAATCAGGTAGAAAAAAATGTACATAAAAACTTCCTTTACATACTAAATTAGTTAAAACCAAACTTCAGATACCTGATTAAACTTTTTTGATAAAAATTAATATATCAAATTGTTCAAAACCAAATTTTAGGTATCTAATTAAACTTTTTGCAAAAGTTCAAGAATCATTTTTCACATTAACCCAAAAAAAGCTAGTTTGTCTTGATATAGTAGTTTGTATGTGGTTTATATGCAACCAAATGTGTGATTATGCATCAAGAACGATAGACCCGATTCTTTATTAATTATTATAGTAATAAAAGCTGCCCTCTGGAATTTGGAACACTTACTATCAAAACGAACATGCTCCTATCAGCAGCAGTAGAAAAGTTCGAGCCCAATGGCATATGTTCCTCCAAGTGACGGCAATGTTAAATAAAATCGTGATGAATCCTATGTTGCAGAATGAAAGGAAGGAAGGCTAGCATGCACTTGATAGGCAACTTATTCACAAACTATTTTGTAGTGAATGGTTGCAACCACGGGACCGGTCTTGTTACATCATTAACGATTCAAATTTATTCTAATCATAATTGCAACTGTTAAATTTTTTCATATTAATTTTTTATAATTAATTTAATTTATAACATTAGTGATGATAAGATGTCATAATGGGATCATATAAGTTATCCAAAGATTGAGAACATGCTGAACAATTTTTCCCAGTGCTTCAAAAGAAACTTTTACTTCTTGTTCTTTTTGGCCATCAATAGAAAGGCTCATGCAATTGCTGATTGGCCTGCAACCCAAAGTAGAATAAGAATTTGCTTATGTTACTGGGATCTTAGTTGTGGATTCCATTCTACCACTCTATTGTTAGCAGATTACTTTCGGGCCTCTGACTCTAAATTTTGTAATAATTGATCTACTCTTTTCTCTAATAAAATAAATTTCTTTTAAAAAAGAAAGCACAAGTTGCTTGGCTTAAGCCCACCCGTACATGGGGCCGAATATTGATTTCCCAACAATCCACGGTCGGATATTGAAAATATATCCTATTCCTCTCTATTTTTTTTTTCAATTTTTAAATTAATGATCGAAATTATCAGAACTGAATTTTGTGGCATGGTCATTTTACTTGTCTATCGAGGTAAATTTTGAAATTAAGAGGAAATCCGAACCCCACTGATGCTCTTAAATAAACTTAGTTTCAGAAACATTCATCATTAGTCGAATAGTTTATGGAAAATTCTATAGTATCATTGTAGTTACAACGGAGTTGATCCTATCACATCATTCAATAGTTTTAGATCTATTTCAATCGTAAGTAAAAATTATAATTTTTTTACACTAATTTTTTTTAATTAATTTAATTATAGTATTAGTAACAGTACAGTCCCATCACGAGATCATCGAAGTTTCCGTCCTGCAAATTCCTTTCACGGCTTGCTGCTTCTTTGTGCATCATTTCAAAAAAGGCTTTGGAAAAGTGACATATGATGGGCCAAGCCGACTATATAAATATGCCAACCGTTGAAATTTATAATGATGCTTGGGGACATGCTGTCAAGTTAGGCATGCTTTAACAAGGTATAGGACAAGCGTTAACATGTTTAAAGGATGATGATCAAATATAATTCAAATTATATATATATATATGTATATTTATATAAGCGCCCTTGTCTTAGGCTTCGTTTACACTATAGACTTGATTATGTCCCTTTTCGTCCCAACAAACATTGTAGATAATGATTTAATGTATTAAGGTTAGGCTATTGTTTAAGGCATAATAAGTCATTTAAAAGTGTGGGCATACCCATATTTATGGAAGTCCAAAATATGAATATATGAATATAAATTATGTATGTGTGAAAAAATCCCAACTTTGCATTTAGAAGACAAAGATTACCTGGAATTAAAAACCAACTTGGTAGTTATGTAGGAGAAATATCAAAGTAAAATTAAGCTTTATGCATAAGTAGCAATTCTCACTTTATTAGTAGATACTATCATCGAATGAGTATTAACGTAAATAATTTATCCACGAGTGTTAGCACAATTGGCATGGGAGGATGTTAGCCTATAATTAGTTGTTCGAAATCACTATAAATATAGTTATGGAGTAAATATCAAATTTGGTATATGATGTTTATATAAAAATTTAATTTGGTACCTAAAATTTAAAGTAGTCAATTTAATACTCAATTAAACTTTTTATAACTACTTAATTAATAACATTTACTCTTGTTGCTAACGTGGAAGAGTCGATATATTATTGAATTTTTATTACATCTCCTAACACCATGTAAAACTAATAAGTCACTTAATCTACATTAGGAAAAAGAGCAAATAGCATTAGTGAGCAGTATCTAAAGTTTAATTAAATATTAAATTTATAACTTTAAAATTCAAATACCAAATAATTTTTTTTTCTTTTGTACTCTAAGGTACCAAATTTAACATTTCTCTTACGCTTCCAAGCAAAGTAAACCCTAACAGGCATTAGGCCCTTCTAATGGGGGCTAGCAAAAAACAAAATTATATGTGTCCACTAACTAAGACCATCATATTATTTTTCTATAATACAATGGCCAAACATACCTTTTATTTATTTATTTATTTTTTCCAAAAAAAAACATAATGCTTAAACATAGCGGTGTCCATGTACAAGTACAACATGTGACCTGAATTCACTAATACTTACTCTATTTCTCTATTAATTACATGATAAGGCTCTAACATTTTCTTTTTATCTTATTTTAAATATAACTTAGGAATTTACTAATACTTGTGGCCTGTTCAGTTCATCTTATGGAATAAAAGGAGAATTGAATTCCAAGAAATGTAATAAGATAGTTTTAACTATTACAATATTCATTTGATGTAAAATATAAAATAAATAATTATTGGAGTGAAAGGTAAAGATCTATAATACCCTTTGCTTTTATTATAAAGAGAGGATAATTATATGGGAATATGAATTTTCATTCATCATTTTATGTACGATTACGAATGAGCCGAGCTACTCGAGAGCTGCTTAAACTCGGCTCGACTCGACTCATTTAGCTAAAAAAGTTAAGCCTAAGCTTGTCTTCACACTCGTGAGTTGGCTCACAAGCAAAGCTTGTTTACAAGCTCATTATGGACTCGTTTAATATATATAATATTATAAATATAATTATATATACTAATCAAGTCGAGCTTGAGCTCGTTTAGCTAAACAGGCCTGAAGGCGAGCTCGGGCTCGAAAATTCTTAATGGGTTTGAGCATGAACATGCACATTCCAAGCTCTTTAAGAGCCCAGCTCAACTCGAGCTCATTAAAAATTAAACGAGGCAAGCCCGAGCAGTCAAAAGTCATGCTCGGGCTGGCTAAACTTGTTTGCGTCCCTAATTTTACATGATAGTAAATCATTATGAATTATGAATTTACTCAAATGAATATTATTATAGCAGCTTTAAGAAGAATAAAGAGGAAACAAATAGTTATTTATGTCAAGTAAAGGGCTGTGAGTCTATTCCTATGTTAATTACATGATTAGACTGACTTTTTTTTTTTTTAATTTCAAATGGAACTTAGCAATCAATTGGTGTAATATATATATATATATATATATATATATATATATATCTCGGTTAGACAAACTTGTCATGGTGATGCAAGCGCAATTATATTTATTGCCAACACGTGCTTTATATAATTTGACTCCAGTTACATGTCATGAAAAATCCCCAGTACGTAGATCTACATTAAATCAACCATGATTGACGCCAATTTTTCAGAACCAATTTTGTGGGAGGCATGCTGCATGCATATCTGCAATTATTGAAATGGACGAACTCGGCGGATTCTTGGCCCCAGATTATTCAATTTATATAAGCAGTTAACCCGCGGAGTTATCGTGTAAAAAATTTTATCCTACTTTAGGTCTTTCACACAATAGACTATAAATTTATTGGAAATTGTTAATTGAAACATATTATTATGTGTCCTGTACATTTGGTGAAGGAATTAGATAAAGAAAGCTTTTGAAATATATAAAAAGGATTATTTTAAGACTTCAAATCTCGAAATGCAAACTTAATTAAAATTTAAATCGAATTTAAAATTTTAAACACAATCTCAAATCGTGCCAATTACCTTATAGCGTATAACATCTCCGATGATCTCTCAAGTAAAATGTATCAAGTTTGATTCACTCATCCTGTTGTAGTGATTATAATAAGGAAAAAAAAAAAAAAAAAAAAGCTCAATCTCAAAGTATAGTAGTAATGAGCTAACTTGAAATCAACTCAATTAAGTTTATTTAAACTAATATTCATTGAAAATAAATCATACAAATTTAAATATTAAATTAGTAATATTCAAACTTAATTTGAATTTAATTAATATTTATACTTTACTTGAGCTCCGTTTGACTCCTAAGTAAATCAAGTTATACTTCATTAAGTTTAAGCACGACTTAACAAACCACTTAAAAAAAAGTTCAAATATAAACTCGATTTATTCATTTCCGAGTCAAATTCAAGTAATCGAGATGAATTCAAATATATATATATGTGTGTCTGTGTGTAATCTTTTCAACGCAGAGCGGGTGAAAGGAGACATGAAACGGCTGAAACATAAAACTAGCCGAAGAAAAGGGTTCTTGTATAACTTAAATATTTCGACATCTTCCTTCAAACACGTTAATGCTTGTCCTTTGTCATATTATAACACATGCTTGACCCGATTGCTTCTCCTCGAACATCATCGTGTGTTTCAATTATTGATACTTAGTTGGTCCATATTTATGCCACCTTTTTGTGTGAAGCTGTTCCCATCTGAGCACTTTTATTCAAATAGTGGCCAGTGTGTTAAAAGGTAAACGTGAAAAGGCAAATGCCCAGTGTAAAAATTGGAAATCATTGAGGACCCTTGGAAAATTCCCACCACCATTATGATTTTCCAACACCAAAATTGCAAGATGACCCCCACAGACTTTGTCTGGATAGCATGATATTGTTCCCTTGGACCATGAAAACACTTAGCCAGCTATATGTTTGCCAATCTTATGAAGTCATTATGTATAAGCTCATGAGTACATCCCATTCTTGATGGGGAAATAGGTAAGCCTAAGTACATATAGATACTTCTCCCAACATTCGCTTTTTAATTTATGACATTTAGAATTTTACTTAAAATTTTTACCTAGATTTCTAATATTGTTTTTTTATTAAAAAATACTTTGATAATTTTCTAAGTAAAATCATCGATGTCACAAATTAAATGAAAGATGTTGGTGAAAATAGGCGTGTCCAAACTTACTTAGCTATGCTTAAAGTGTTTCCAGCATGTATGTCTTGGTAAAGGATGATATATGTTGTTTCTTTCAAGTGAAATCCTATTCACCCTTGGAGCATAGGAACAAAAACATCCACTTGATCTTTTAGAAATTAGTTGATAAGGTGATAGGTGTGACCATGAAAAATTATCCACCTAATTAATCATTCAATGGTACCATTGATCCACATATCCAAGTGGTCCTCGTCTTTTATTTCTTTCATATATTTCCACTCTTCTGGTGTATTTGTTTTG
This sequence comes from Combretum micranthum, assembly GCA_024138025.1. Classification (NCBI taxonomy): domain Eukaryota; kingdom Viridiplantae; phylum Streptophyta; class Magnoliopsida; order Myrtales; family Combretaceae; genus Combretum; species Combretum micranthum. The sequence goes on from JAMXBD010001248.1 coordinate 36,809, forward strand.
TTGTGAGTAATCATTTTAGATGATTTGATTGATCAAACTAGCTGCATGTTTCAAGAGGAAATAGGTGGGTAAATTAAAAATGATTAAAACAGACTTTGGAAAACATTTGCTAACTTTTGAGAAGTCCACAACTAACCTAACTACAACTATTCTATAAAGCATGTTTGTATTGAACAAGGTTGAATCCTTAATTTGTATTTAAATCTTTAGTTTAGATTTACATTTTCAAAAAGCTCTTTACCTAAGTTAATCGAACCAACCGATATCTGATTTCTACTTACCAAATTCCAAATTGTTGTTCCCTCATTGTCCCTAAGCTTGACCCTAGGCTCTATCCATTAAAGATTCTTGAAAATTATGTTGCATCCACCTTGGCACACTCGTCACTATTTGATTCTTTAACATAAAACCAAGGTTATTAGCATAGTTGGAAGAAAATGATGCATTTAACAATATTAAGTTCCCAAATTAGATTCTACATTGATGTTCTATTTTCGCATTTATTATTTGTTGTTTATTTTCAGTTTTTTGCAAGTGTTAGCATGCTAGTTGTGCTTACATGTTACAAGTTTATGAGAGCTTTCTAAACTTATCCCGTAATTTTGTTTGATCATGAACAACATAAGATAGTTATTTTGTGCTAGATTAGTTAGTTCACGCTTTAATCAAGTTGGGAGCCAATTCATTGGCTATGCCAGAGTTTGTGACTGTGGTGTTCGAACATAGATATTAATCTTATGGCTTAAAAGAATGCAAAGATTAACATTAAAAATACGATAAGCGTGATTTTGATCGTGCTCTTATTTGAAAATTTTAAGTTTAAACTTTTATTGAATATGTTTTGATGTGCGATAGGGAACAGAATGCATTTCAAATCGTCAGGGAATGATTGGCAGGAACATTCTTTGACCAAACAAAGTAGCACTTCAACCAACCAAAGTGGTTAAGAAGCATGAAATTGTTTGGAAGGAGGTCTTTTCTCGGACGAACCCATTAAAATCTAAAGGAGACTTCTGCTTTAAAGCTCAAGTTAGCACAAATTGAAGGTAAAGCAAGCTCGAGAGAAGAAGCAAATCCTATCCTTATCATTAAACGGAACCCTTTTCTACTAGGAAAAAAAATTAAAAACAAAAAAACAAAACCCTTTTTTCTTTTGTTTCGGGCCTAATGTCTTATTCCTAGGTTTTCTACTATCTTTTGTTTTGATATAACAACAGCATGCCTCCAACTCATGCTATTCTTTTATATGCGCTTTGGAATAATTATCTCTCTTTGTTGACTAATAATTTAAGGTTTTTTTATTTTTGTCCAACACAAAGAGTTAAGGTTATTAGAGTAACTTTTCACATTTTAATAGTTTTTACCAAATTTTAGGGATAACGATAATATAAGTGCTTCTACTTTTAAATTTTAGCAATCTAGTGTGTAAAGTTTCACTTTTATGGTTTTTTTTTTTTTTTCTAGTGGTTATAATAAAGCAGTTACTAGAGTATTACAACATGGGGAATTCAAACTCTTAATACCTCAAGGATAAGAACCATGACTAGGATCACATGCAAATAACCTTAACTAGAAATTCAAATTCTTTGTTGGATCATATGCAAATAACCTTGTTTCTCTTTCTTTCTTTTTCGTTTTTATTTGATAAGATCTAATAAATCCATCATTACTTCTATTAAATTATGAGTAAATTAAAATGGAAGGTCCCAATCTTTAAGACTTTTTAGTATAATTTGTCGATTAAATTATGTGGTCATGATAATTATTATTATTAAAAGGTAAGAATAACTGAGAATTTGATATGGTGTAATGATTCCTTAATTATCTTTTTTTAAGGTTAATTATAAAAACATGACATATGCATTGGGCAATTTGCAAACACATGATCTGTTAATTTTTTCGACAAATAAGTGACCCAAATTTCATATAAGAGTGCCAATATAATTAATTATTATTAGAAAGATATGTGTTAGAGTCTTATTGGAGTAAAAAATAATTTAATAATAAAATATTAATAAATAAAAAAATATTTAAAAATATTTTTAAGTGAGAAAAATGAATAAATAATGTAAAATTAATTTTCATGACCAATAAAATATTAATACATGTCATTCTAAAATTGTTAAATAATATCGACACTCTTGTATGAAATTCGGGTTAACTATTTGTTGAAAAAATTAACACAGGTTATGTATTTGCAAATTGACCAAAATACAAGTCATGTTTTTATAATTAACCCATTTTTTGATAAGATTCATGATAGAATGATTGAATAAAAAATAAAGTGGATTCATATGAGATTATTAATTAAAATGAAATTGAAAGTTTTGCATTAATAACATACCATAATTGAAAAACCAATTTCAATATATTTCTATAGTAAAAATAAAATGGGTTTTTATTTTTTCATGATTGAGAGTGTGTATATGATATTTTACTGTCTTAATAAAGAAGTGAATAAAATATAATCCACCAGATTCATAACTAATTATGAGGATTTGTATCATTTCACTTTTTTTTTTTAATTGTTTCTAGCTTTAAACTACTTGTATTTCAGATATAATTGTCTTCCCTTATTTTAAATAATTAGTCTTACGCTTTGTTAAGTTATATAATACTTTTCTTAATATAGAACCGGCATTCCCGTAGTATCTTCCGTCAGCATGCAAGTAGATGATTAGATAAGGTACAATCATATTATAAATAATTTTTACACTCAATTCAGAAGGTTCGAATACAATGGAAATAGAGATGCGAAAGAATATAGGATCAAAATGGTAGTATTAATTGACATGAAAGACGTTATTGAATTTGTTGAATAAGAGAAAAGCTTCTGCAGGTATTATATGTTACTAGTAATATATACGTGATATATTGTTACTAATAATTTTTTAACACGTAATCATATAATGATACTTATATGTTTTCGTGTTTTCTTGATTGAGAATGCGCGTATAATATTTAACTGCCTTAATAATTAAGTAAATAAAATATAACCAATAGCAATTATTTATCGTCCACGCGTTTGTATCATTTAACGTTTGTGACGTAATTTTACTTGCTTTCAAAAAGAAAAATTTTCCTTTTCTAATTATTAGTCACATGATAGAATAATATTTGATTAAATAAGGTAGTACAAAACATGTATGATTATTAAATTTATAGTTTCTACATTAATATATAATCTAGAATTAGCAAAAAGGTTAAAAATTAAACTAGATGGAGTTAATATACAATAAAAATATTAGTGTATGTCAATATTATCATGCGAGTTAAAGATTTGATCCGAACATACTAGTAGGTAAAAAAGAAAAAAGTAAAACCAAATTGATTCAAACTATTTTAAAATTTAGATCAAATTGAATCGATTGAACCGAGTAAATCGATCTAGATTAAAAATGTATTTGTAGGATTGTCATAAAATAGTATGAAAAAGCACCATTTTCAATATATTAGTTTCAAATCCATCCCATGACTGTATATAAATTTTGATTTCATACCTAAAAAAGAACTCCATCACAATTTTACAAAGCATGTCCCCATTATAAATCCCTCAATATCCAAAGGATCCCAAGACATCAACACACAAACCCAAAAGAAATTATGTCTCTTCTCTCACACACTCACACTGTCTTCCTCCTCCTCACAACCTCTTTCCTCTCACTCTTCATCTCTCCAACCTTCTCCCTCACATGCCAATCCCAAAAGCTAAAAACCACCTACAAAAACTGCCTTGACCTTCCTCAACTCAACGCGTACCTTCACTACACATACAACGCCACCAGCTCTACCCTCTCCATCGCCTACTTGGCTCCATCCAAGGGCTGGATCGCGTGGGCTATAAATCCGACGTCCACCGGCATGGTTGGTGCACAAGCACTATGTGCCCTTAAATCAGCAAACGGAAGTCTTATTGCTACAACGTACAATATCTCCGGCTACCATGCTCTTGCTGAAGGGAAGCTGGCGTTTGACGTGTTGGACCTTAGGGCGGAGGAAGCCAACGGTGTAATGAAGATATACGCAACTGTTAAGGTACCCGAGAAAGCAACGTCGGTGAACCACGTGTGGCAGGTTGGTGATGGGGTTAATGGGACTAAACCTGCCATGCATTCAACGGACAAGGGGAATTTGGACTCTAAAGGGATTCTTCAGTTGGCAGAAACGCCGGGTAGTGGTGGTGGTGGTGGTGGTGGTGGTGGTGGTGAGAGTCCTGAGGTGGCTCCGGCGCCGGCACCGCATAACGGTGGTTCTAGGATGGGATTGAGTAGCGTTGGTTTGTTTTTGAGTTTAGTCCTTTGTGCTTTATTAGTTTGGTAATAACGTATGGAATAAAATTTTTTTCCCCCCCTTAATTTTCATTTACCATTTATGAAATGGACTATATGCAGTACTCACATTATTAGATATTCTTTCTAACAATTTAATGGTATACAACAATTTTATTCGAAAGGAATGATAAATGTGGCATGAGGATGGTCTAGATGAAAAGGAAATTGACCAGCCAAAAGAGAAAAAAAAATGAAAAGGAAATTATTTATAAATAGGAGATCGTCTTACCATTACAGTTGCCCTTGCCTTTCTAGTATTTATATATATACAGGAATATATCTAACTATAAATAAGTATGAAAGCCAATCTGATCTAATAGATTGGATCGAATTTCCTATAAAATGTAAGCTACACTTAAAAAAAAAAAAAAAAAAAACTTATATATAGAAGGGATTTTTAGTCCTTATTAAAAAACATAAAACAAAAATCCATGCGATAGGCTATTGCATTAATGAAAGTCAATATGAAGTGTTGCTGCTAAAATTTTGCAATATTATCTTATGGTTCCTTAAAAAAATAGCTATAACTTACATCTCTTCTATAGCAATATGATAATTGTATTAAAAGGAGTCATAGACTAACTATTGAAGGGAGGCAGTCCCTTCCCATAATCCTATGATAGATTGAATCCGTACTAATAAATTATGTATGGTAAGGACACTATCCCTTCTATAGCTATATGATGTGATAATTATGTAAGAAAAATTTTCGTTTTAGTTACTTATTTAAATAGACATTATTGCACGAGTTGATTTCGCCGGTAAAGTAGGCTCCTGCAAACACAAAAAAGTGGTCAGAAGTGCACGAGGGTTGCCCAACGCTGCCACTCCAATACTTAAGTTAGTACGTAGGTCTACTTTTTCTCTCAAGAGTCTTTACTTATGTAAAGAAAACATGGTGGGCAAAGGGCTATTTATAGTTGTTAGGTCATACCAGAATGGGGTCCATCGTATCTTTTTTGTAAGGGCAAATCTCCATTTCATAGCTAACTTAGCACACGAAGTGAAGGGAGTACCCGAGTTAGAGAATGGTGACCACATGGAGTGTGGCTAAGCTGGTGATGTCCCTCCGGTCCTGATGTAGGATATGGGTATTTCATGACTTCCAAGTCTAAGTAACTAGGTCGAGGAGGCTTTAGACGAACTCGGACTCGTAGAGTTACCTGGCACGTAAGTCTAGAGAAAGACTTTCAAGGTTTAGCTTGCATAAGGGTATCTTGCCAATCTCCATGTAGACTAGCGTAGGTTGCATTTCAAATTTTTTGAGGCTAAGGTACCCTTAGACGTAGATCTTTTTTGGGTCGGTAAGGCTGGTGGCTTGTTAAGTGTCTAGGCTCACATGTGGTCCAAGTGGGTCAAGTGGGATAAAGCATATATTTTACTATCAACACTTGTCCCTCTTACTCTTGTTGTGCGAAGATGAGGAGAGTAAATTATCTGGCCTCAACTCATGAGGTGGGCTTCAAAGGTCATAACTCTTTCATTTGAGTTGCAACCCCGTAAAAGCTGGCATCGTCATAAATCTTAACCTGATGGGGCTTGTCGGGGAAGCTTTGTAGGATCCCCAAGAAGCATAACTAGGGTTGTGTCAGTTATGATGACAAACTCAAATACCTTGGCAGCATTAGTGGGCCCGAGAGATCTAGGCCACACTGCTTTTGAGTGTCAGGAAGTAGGTAGTCTCTTTGTTTTCCTCTCCTCTTCTCTCTTATATTTGTGTGTTCTCCTTGAAGGGGTTCCTCATAAAGAAAACTATATCGTCTTTGCATCTATGAAAGAGAATTCTCCAGTGTGTTTTATTATTTGATCAGTTCAAGGGAAGATGACAAACTCAGGTAACTTCGATACTCTATCCTGGGAGGTCACACAGCTAGTGGTGTTGAGTTTAGACACTTCTTGTTGGAGATCGTTCACTAGTTGCTTCTCGAACTAGGACTCCTATTTAAATGGTATACTGTCATCCTATTTATTTCAGGTTATGGTGCTATCTAGGCACCTTGTCTTTCTTAGTCAACTTGTTAACTTTGACTATCGCAGATAAGTAGGAGCTCTAACAGATTGTACTCAAGGTTGCCTAAGTCGAGCTCATGTTCAGCGTGAACCCACATTTTCGAATTGGAACTGCTACTCTTGATGAGATTGTGGAGGGAGTTGAGTACTTTTAATTTGAGGTTCAAGTCACCCAAGCTCTTGAGGGGAGTTGCCCTTTAAAGAAAGTTATTCGAGCTCTTTAAGGGACTTACCCTTAAGGGGGAGGTACAAGCTCTTTAAGGGACTTACACTTAAAAAGGAGTTACCCAAGCCCTTGAGGGGAGTTACTCGAGCTCTTGAGAGGAGTTAATCCAGCTCTTTCAGCACAAGAGGATAGACTTCTTTAAACTACCAAGACCCTTACATGACCCCTTTATTCCTTTCTTTTTTTTCTTTTTTTTTTTTTTTTGTTTTTATCTCAATTCAAAGTAGGGGTAGGTGGAATCATATCGCCATTAAATTGTCGTTTCTTTCATAGCCTCTTTTGTGTATTTACAAGACTGTATTTCAAACTTCACATATATGCACCAGAAGTTAGCCTTCTTTATTCGAAGAATTTCCTTAAATTTTTGGTGTCCTAAGTTCAGGGGATGAGCTCACTTTCTAGTGTTTTGAGCTTGTACGCTCCATTCCCTAAGGCCTCTTTGATTCTGACAAGGTCTTCCCAATTTGGAGCACACTTGCCATAGGTCTCTTCGGCTCCCATTACCTCCAGTTTTTTATAGACGAGGTCTCTAGGGAGGAAAACCTTGTGCTTGACTATTTTGTCATAGTACCTGTTGCCTTTTGCTGGTAGGCTACCATCTCTTACTCACTATGTCTTAAGTTTCTTCTATGGCATCTAGCTTAGCCTTGAGGCTTACCTCATTAATCAATTCATCATAAGATTAGACCAGAATGTTAGGTAGCTTGAATTCAATGGTAAAACAACTTCATATTTGAAGGCCATTCGAAAAGAGGTCTCCTCTATCGGGGTTCGTTTGGTAGTACCATATCCTCATAAGATGCTAGAGAGCTCGTCAACCCACTTGTCACATAATTGGTTTAACCTTATTTTCAAGCTCTGCATTATAATTTTGTTGATTGCCTCCACTTGACAATTTGCTCGAGGGTATGAGACTAAGGTAAAGTGTGCCGCAATTTTGTACTTCGCGCAAAAATCGTTAATTACTTTAGAGCTAAACTATCTCCCATTGTCCATTATGCTAGAGTAAGGGACCCCGAATCTCACTAAGATGTTATAGAGGAAGTGCTAAACATTCTTGTCCATGACTGTTGCTACAGCTTCTGCTTCTACCTACTTTGTAAAATAGTCACAACCGACTACAATTAACTTTCTCCATCCTGCTAAGGGAGGAAATGGACCTAGAATATCAAGTTCCCCTATAGGGAACGGCTACAGGCTAGTGAGGCATAATAGAGTTGTGCTCGGTGCATAATCGATGGGGGCAATTTTCTAACATTGTTCACATCGGAATACAAATTCCTTGGCATCAGTTTTCATTGTGGGCCAAAAGTGGCTAGCTCGCATAACTCAGTTGTGCAGTGAATGGGCTTTGACGTGGTTATTGCATTCCCCAGCATGGAGGTCTTCTAAGACTTGTTTTCCATCTTCTAAGCGCTAGCAGTAAAGTAAGGGGAAGCTAAAGCCTTTTTTGTATAAGACTCCATTAATCAGGGTGTAGTTGGCTGTCTTTGGACATTAATTTTTTCACTTCTACTCTGTCTGGGGGTAAGGTACCATCCTTCAAATATCTCTCTATTGGTGTCATCCAACTCGGTGGTAGGGTTATCTGTCACAGGTGAAGTGCCTCATGGGTATATGATCCATTGAGGATTTTTCTTAGAGGAATTCCACAAAGATTTTTCCCTTGATTTTGTTTAGGTCAGGGACTATCATGAAGGTGAGCTTAAAAAAATTATCGGCCTCTAAATTATCAACCCTGGGTATTTTAGTGATATTCTAAGAGGGTAGTTCTTTAGTGAAGGATCAGATTGCTTCCAAGTACTTAACCATTTATTCGCTCTTTGCTTCACACATTTCCTTGACCTGTTGCACCATAAGCTAGGAATCTAAAAAAAATTTAAGGTCCCTTATGTCTGCGTCAATGCTTATTACGAGCTTTAGTCTGGCTAGTAGGGTCTCATACTCTACTTCATTGTTGCTTGTTGAAATTCTGAATTTTAGGGCGTAACAGATTTTGACTCCGTGAGGTCCTTCTAAAACTAAGTCAGCTCCACTCTCCCTCTATATGGAGGATCCATATACGAGGAGAGTCCAGGCAGCTTTCTACTGATGTTTGGGCTCGAGCATACTTGAGTACTCAGCAACAAAATCTGCTAGCACCTATGCTTTGATGGCATCTTGAGGTTGATATTATACTTCATACACACTAAGCTCTATGGCATATTTCATCATTCTTCCAAACACATCAAGTTTCTAAAGGACCGTCCTTAGTGGTACAATAGCGAGGACAATGATCTGGTCTGCCTAGAAATATAGGTGCAAGCAGCAGCCAACACCACAACTGCTAAAGCAAACTTTTCCACCTTAATGTATCTTTTCTCTGCTCCTTAGAGGACATGATTGATGTAGTCGAGTAAAGACCAATGATAGAGTATAGTCACTCACCATAGGGTACAGATATAAGACTTCCTCTAGAACTGGGATTGACAATACCAATGGTTCTGTTAAGAAACACTTGAGGTCGTTAAAAGCTTCCTTGGTCTTTTCTATCCACTCAAGCTTGTCAGTTATTAAATGATCTTAAAGAATTCCAAGCATCTATCGGCACTATTAAGAAGGAACCTGCTTAGTGCGGTTACTTTGCCAGCGAGCTGTTGTACTTTTTTAACCGAAGAGAGGGGGCTTCATGTCCATGATCACCATGATCTTGTCAAGGTTGGCTTCGATGCCTCTTTGTGATATAACGTAGCCTAGGAAATTTTGGAAAGTGGTCTCGAAGCACTTTTCTAGGGGTTGAGCTTCATGTTGTAAAAACGAAGTTAGTCAAAGGTTTCTTGGAGGTTACGAGGTGATATCCTATTTGCTTACTTTTTATGATCATGTCATCAACATGGACTTCCATGTTTCTGCTGATCTGGAGCTTGAATGCTTCGGTAACTAGCCTTTGGAAGGTGGCTCTGACATTTTTTAGCCTGAATGACATAACCTTATAACACTTCACCAATCATATTCATCTTAATCTAATTGTAGCCCGAGAATGCATCCATGAAACTTAGCCACTCGTAACTTGAGGTGATGTTGATGAGCTGATCTATCCGACGTAGCAGGAAGCAGTCCTTTGGGCATGCTTTATTAAGGTTAGTGTAGTCTATACACACCCACCATTTTCCATTGGGGTTTTTTTACCAATATCACATTGGCTAACTAGGTCGGATCCCTTTCCTCCTTGATGAGTCCAAATCTTTTGGCATACCAGTCTTTAGGTTTTCTTTATGTTTAACCGGTAGGTAATCACATCCGAGGCTAATGCCTAGCATGTTAGAAGTGGACCATGCAAAGACAACTTTGTTTTCCTACAAGAATGCGACAAGTTTATCATTTAGGTCGGGGGGACATTAACATCCTAATCTTTATGGTGTGTTCAAGGTCTTCATTTAAGGCGACCTCTTCTATAGCCTCATTAGTTCACTACGACGATTGTATTGGCCTTCCAACTTATAATGCACACACGATCTCCCTTCACTGCTTTGAGGTATAGCTTCTTGGACTACTCTTCATCTCCTTAACATATTCCTATCCCTATCGGTTGAGGAATTTAGCCTTAAGGTGAGGTTGGGAGATGATCATGCCGAATATTAACTTTTTAGCCTTCCTCAAGATGGCATTGTATGGGTACCAGCAATCAACTATGAGGAAATTGATATGGTATGTAGCATAATGCTCCCCATCATTGAGTTTAAGGGGTAGGTAATGATTCATCGAAGGCAAACTAGTTGGTTGTAAAATCCATAGAGCTCATAGTTGCACAACCTTAGCTTAGGGTAAAATTTATGCTTCATCTGTTTGTAGGCCTAGTTGAAGAGAACATCTGACTACTTCCAATGTCAATGAGCACCCTTTCAACACTCCAACCCATTATGCAAGCTGAGATAACTAAGGCATCTTAGTACGGGGTATGAATCCCTTTGAGATCCACATCACCAAAGGAGATTGTAATGTCAATCTTAGCTCTCTTAGGCAGTAGTTTCATCACCTGGCTCAGTCTGTTTAGGAACATTGAGAGCCCAGCTTAGGTCGAAGTTAGTGGTCCTCTTATGATTGTGTTAATTTCGTTATGGCATTACCTGGTAGGTCGTGCTCAATCAGTGTTGTTCCCTATGTAAGTCTCAACGTCCTTTTTTTCTTATCGGTTCTCTACTTCTAAGCTGGTAGCTCGGACTTTGTGACCGTAAAGTTAATGTACTATTATAGCCAATCATGTCGTATGGCATCTTTGATAGTGCTCTTAAGTTACCAACAGTTTTTTTGTATCTTCCTGCGATCATAGTGATACTTGCAGTATTCTCTTGATTCCTTTTACTTCAAGTTAGGCCTCATAACAGGAGGTATTGGTAGGAGGCCTAGGTTTCTTACTTCGAGGAACACGTCATGCAAGGAAACTTTAGAGGGGTAAACTCATAATACATTGGAAAGAGTTTTCTCTTGTCGATGTCCTTGTGACCTGCTTACGTGTCAGCTCGGTTATTAAAGTCGCAGCAATCGTTCTAGCACCCCTTGTCTCAATGATAATTGGGTTTAGCTTGAGCTAGCTCAGTTTTCACCTCGGTATCCTTCCTAAGGTTTCTAGTGTCTTCTTATCAAATATATTTATGGGCTTCCTCTCTTATTTACTCTAGCATGGGAGTTAGCATTTTGAAATCAAGTCAAAAAACAAGCTATCAGTGAGGACTCCTTGTTTGATGGCCTCAAAAGGATATGGCCTAATTCAAATTAAGGATCTCTAGGCACGCTTGATTGAACCTGGTTAAGTAATCTCTCAATGTCTCGCCTTTCTCTGGCGGATTGCGTACAGGTATGATACGTTCTTCTTTGATGGTTTCCTAGCCATGAATTGCTAAGTTGGTTGAACAAACTAATCGTGTTTGGTTCGAGCTTGTTGAACCAAACTTAGGCTGCTTCTCGGAAGGCGATGGGGAAGGTCTTACACCAAATGGCTTCTAAGAAGTTGTGTATCACCATAGTGGATTGGAACTGAGTAATGTGATCTTTCAAGTTGGTAGTCCCATCATAAGATTCTAAGCTCGAGAATCAAGCTCCAATGGGAAACACTTTGGATTGCATCCCTATAATGAAGGGTGTCTTGCCTAGGATTATTTTCATGGTAAATCCATTCATAAAGCCTTCTTTAATGGTAGACAACCTCCTCATCATATCTCTTGATTTCTTTAAGGATACACTCTTTTTCTAAGTTTGATTGGGTTTCTTTGGCAAGGGGTGTTAGTGCATGATCTTCGTGAGCTCGCGTCAAACCAGGATTTGCACTTTCTTTGTTTGGGCATCCTTGATCGCTCTCTCGATGTTTTGAAGAGGTATGAGTTGGGTATCAGAGTACTATGTGCTCATACGAAGTGCTATGTGTGGATCTCAGTAGGCTAGTGGAGAAAATAGGTTTCTGGTGCCCATTTAGGGGTAGTCTTGAGCTGTAGGATGGCCCTCTGTTAGAGGTGCTAGCTCGTGGTGATTCAGTGATATGCCAATGGTCTCTTCTAAGTGACTTTTGGTCGAGTCTAGATGGTAGATGGGTTAAAGACGCACTTTGTCGTGTACTGGAAGCTTCTTCTTCTAAGTATAGGTTCTTTAACCCTTCTAACTCTGTGATTCTTGCTAGTAGGGGGCCTTTAGAACGTTCATTTCCAACATTCTTATGCACAAGTTTTCAAGTTCTAGGATACGGCATGGGTTTATTGAACCAGCATTTGCCATGGTGGTTGGTTCGTAATGTGGTTGCTCAAAGGCTTCGTCATCTCTTGGAGCTACTAGGAGATGCACGAGAGTAGAATCAAGTTGGTTCTTGCTCTATTGGAGCCTTGGCATGGTAGCAAACAAGGGTGTTCTTAGTAGTGATGCATGTTATGGGTTTAAGGAGGGTATAAGCATGAAAAAGAAAGAGATCTAGAAAAAGAAAACGGGAAGGGTTCCTACAGACAATGCCGCATGTTACACGTGCTGATTTCATTGGTAGAGTAGGCTCTTGCAAAAATAGAATAGTGATTAGAGGTGTGCCAAGGGATTACTCGGTGTAGCCACTCTGATGCTTAAGTTAGTTCGTGGGTCTCCTTTTCTCTCAAGAGTCCTTACTTATGTAAAGAAAATATGGCTCTCTCTTTCCCTAGAGGAAAGGGCCATTTATAGCTTTTAGGTCATACCAGAATGGGGTCCACCACATCTTTTCTATTAGGGAGAATCTTTACTTGGTAGCTGACCTAATACCCAAAGAAGAGGGAGTATCTGAGCTGGAGAGTGGTAATCGTATGGAGTATAGCCGAGCTGATGATGTCCTTTGAATCCTGATGTGGGATACGAGTATTTCATGACTTTTGAGTCTAAGCAATTAGGTCAAGGTCGGCTTTAGGAAAACTTAGACTCGTAGAGTTACCTGGCAGGTAAGTCTAGAGAAAGACCTTTGAGGTTGAGCTCACATGAGGGTCTTCCGCAAATCTCCTGTAAAATAACGTAGGTCACTTTTTAGAATTCTTAAGGCTGAGGTACCCTTAGACGTGGAACCTTTTTGGGCTAACAAAGTTGGTGACTTGCTAAGTGTTTGGGCCCACGTGTGGTCCAAGTGGGCCAAGTGGGCTAAGGCCTGTATTTTACTATCAATAAACATGATTAAATAAAAATGAATTTTTTTCCCCTTCCCATGACTTTCTTACATTTAAAAACTCATCCTGATTAATAAATACATGTACTAATAAAAAAATAACATATGAATACAAAATTTAGTAATTATAACAAAAATAATAATGTACACATCATATAAAATTTTCTCCATAAGAAAATCAAAATTGATGTCTTTACCAAGTTCTCAACTATACATCTAAGATACACAAATATTCTATTTCTTATGCCATTTTTAATATTTCTCCACTTGATGTAAATACAAGTGCCTATGATTGCTCAAATGGCCTGCAAAAAATAAAAAGTTAAAATAAGCAACATGAACTTTATACTTAATTATATAAGCATGTAGAAACATACCATAAAGAGAAAGTTTACTGACATTAGAATAAATAATCATGCAATGCTCACCATGAATTGTCATATGTGTTTAACATCTTATAGAGACATATATAAAAAAAAATTATATTTTGTATTTAAAAGGAATATATATTGATAAGAATTGTTTATGGACATATATAACCTTGAATAAAATCATACGAATCATCATATATAAACTACAAACAATGTAATATCACAAATTATACGTAGTCTTTAGTGCATGCAAGTCATAATAATATGCAATTTATCTATTAAACTCATAAAATAAATATATAATTTTTTATTTTTTTTTTTGAGAAAATCAGTCATGCCCATTTTTAAGAACCTTACTTAATCCATCACAACAACCACTAAACAAACCTAAAAATAGTACCTTGAAGTAACAAACATAAAAATTAAACAAAGGAAAAGATAGTAACTTAAAGATGCAAGAAGAACCCTACATCCTAAATGTAAGGACCCGCTATTACCCCTAGTTGAAAAAGCAATAGCAGTTCCCCAACCGCATATAATCTGCAGAATTATATGCAAGGTTGTCTTAAAAGGATTGTTTGATGAATTGTTGACCTAATCTTAAGGAATAAATCATTTTGAGAAATAATTACTTAGTAGTTTTTCTAAACATATTAACATATATATACATAACTTCAAACAAAGGCAGATCAAACTAGATATATATACATACATATATTACATCCACAGGCTTCTTACAAGCCTTAAACAAAATAACAAAATATAAAGCTTAACAAAGCTTTACAACATCCATTCTAACTAACTATGTCTATTACAAAAAGAATGGTTCCGTCCAGTCCTGGTCAAACTCTAGTCCTCATATTCCTCCAAGAAGTCCTCAAAATCGGAGCCATAACCCATGCTCGCATAGGACTCGTCCAGGTCATCACCTGAAATTGTTAAAAGAATGAGCCAGAGGCCCAGTACACAGCAACGAATACAAAAGCGAGATGAAGCACACAAGCTTAGTCTAAATGCAATATGCAACATCCATTCAATTATTCTTTAATCTTTAATTAATCAATCAACACGGGAGTATTCAAACTCCGGACAACAGGGATCGCGAGGGGACCTGAGTAACACTCGGACGCTCGGGGGGTTGATATAAGTAGTTCGGGTACTCATACCGTCCTAGATATCGTTAAGTCAAAGAGAAAAGTAGCTTCCTCCAGGGTTAATAGCCATTACTTAGCTTTATTTATACTCAGTCCATATCATAAAATATAGTTCACCCGTTCTCAAAAACGTTTGAACTAAACTATGGTACTTCCTACCAAGTTTAAATAAATTTTCACCGATCTATACCCCCCGTCGACTACCCGCCGTACCACTTAATGAAAGTCATCTCAAATGACAGGAGTGGCCTAAGTGCCTAGATCTATCGTGCTCAAATCGAGCAAGGTGCCGCTCCCCGAACCAGATACCAACTTCCATCCCAAACTCATCAAACTATGAGGGGTCGCCGTTAGGTTCATACATGACCTGGCGTAGGAATTGGATTTTAACGGCATAAAACACAAGCAACAATCACATTTTAAGTTTTTTTTTTATTATATATTTAAGTTTTATAAATGCCTATCCTAACAGAGACAAGCAGGTTACTGCGTACCCGTATTAGCTCGGGAGTTAGTAGGGACGGCCGAGCGAGAATCAAATACTGTTCAACAGAATTATTACAAATTTTACACTTAGTTCAAGCTCAATATCAACCAATCTCATACATTATCATCCAAAGAAATTCAAATAAATCATCACAAGATTTTTAAAATAAGTAAAGGAAATCACATATATAACATAACTAGTTTTAGCTTAACTCTCATGAAAATTCATTAATTCGTTAAATCTATAAATATATTTAAATCATGTTAAATTATATCATTTAATCATCATAATACATCAATTATCATATATCTATCTCATTTTAGATCAAATATATCCATTTGGTAAAGCAAATACCTATAAATCAATCAAAAACAAGTTTTCAACTTTATTTAGAAAATGTATCAGTTGGAAAGATGTAAAATTTAAGCACTGATACGTTTCGAATTTGTAAAAATTTAAAACATGAAAGTTGTAGATCTCTTTCTTATCTTTCCAACGCAACTTGAATCATCTCAATCGGAGATCGGATGAAAAAGTTACGGCTGATATACGAAAACATGTTTGAGCTGCAGGGTTCTACGCCGGTTCCAACGCCGGCGGCGTTGAATGCAAAATTTGCCAGCGTTAAGGAACCCCGATTCTGGTCATGAAAAGTCATTTCAACACCGGCAGCGTAGACTTCAAAGCCGGCGGCGTAAATCCTACACCGGCAAAGTACACCGGCAAATTTGCAGGCGTTGACGACAGCGGAAATTTTCCAAAGCTTTTCCCCTGTTTTTCCCTTTTACAAAAACTTGCTTTTACACTTCTTCAACTCATTCCAAATCTTTCCAAGCTTATTATAAGTTCATTTATCACTTCTATCAATCAATCATCATCTCAAAACATCTATAACCCTATTCTAATCATCAAATCACCAATCATACTTCAAATTCACATATCAACTACTCATTCTTCAATTTTTCTATAATACTCATTCCCACACTTCCACATTCCTATGAGATGCAAACTACCCCTTCATTAATCACATAATCCCATTCAAACTATCATTCATGCACCAATCCAATCTCCTACCAAACATCATCTCAAAATCCTATCTACCCTAACATTTACAAACAACACATTATAAGACATAAATTAAAAGACAAAGATTGCATTAAACTTACATAAGTGAATCTTGGCTTGAAATGTTATTCAAATCCTTAAGCTTGTTGTAAACCTTGTCTTAGGGTTTAGGCTTTTGGGTTGAGAAAAAGGAAGAAAGAAAGAAGAAAGAAAAGAAGTAAAATTCGTATGAAATTTTTGGCTGCAAAGAAGGAGGACTTATCTTGACCAATTAGAGTAATTTGTTATCCAAATCTTACCTTTAGGGGGTATATTTGTCCTAGATTTAATTTGGGGAAATTTCAAATGCATTTGAGTCAAATTTGAGCTCAAAAAGTGGGTACTTTAGCCAAAAATTCTGTCATGTTTTAAGCAATTTCAAAAGCAATTTAATTAAATTCTAAACATAACATATGCATATTAATTGACAAAAAGACACACACATTCATTAAGCTATTCACACATTTATTATACTATACAAACATTTATAAACATCCAACAATAATATTAATTCTTAATACTAATCATATATAAAATAACACATTCCTTAATTATATTACTAAACATACACATATATATATATATATCATCCAAATATCATACTAGCATGTAATATAAGAATTTCTTGGCTATTTCACTAAAAGTGCATTGAATCATCCCCAACAACTAAAGAATTAGAGAAGTAAATGAAAAATGTAACAAGAATAGGAAAGTAAGAATGTCAATTACCTTGAAGATGCAACAAGGACCATATCCTATGGCTGTAATGTCATGTAAATCATTCCAAAATAAATAAATAACCGACAAACTGCAATGTCAAATTACTCTTTTTTTTTTTCTCTCATCCCATTAATGGAAAATGGTTACAAATGGCTTTTATAAACTCATTCCTATGTTTAATCATTTTTAAACAAATTATTAATGTCGTTTGGCCAAAAAAGAAATTATCTATATCCTATAACTATTTATAATGTTAGTGAAGGTACATTGTTAAATTTAATAGGTATGCAATAATTAATTTAAAATATGTTATTAAGTAAAACAAATAAATATTATATAATAAAAGCAAGAATTACAAAAGATGAAAAAGAAACAAAAAATTAAAGATGGGGAAAAAGAGAGGGGAGAAGAAAAACTAACGGGCTATAATTAGTAAAATTTTAATTCAATTTATATGATTCAATAAATTTATAATTTTATAAAGTTTTTCTATATTAAAATTGATATAAAATTAGTTAAAGTAGATTCTTTTTATAGAATTATGAGTTTATATGTAGGATTTTATACTTTGTTATTTTATGTAGATTGCAAGTTTAACATTTCGCTGTAAATTTATAATCTACATTGTAAGACCTAGGATTCAATTAAGCTTTCTAGATTCTTTCTTTAGAGAATAGGAGAAATTTGTTGAACCATTGCCATTATTTTTATTTGAAAATAACGATAATTAAGTTCTTTGGAGAGTGTTAGAATAGCACTAGGAATATTTGTGCCATGCCCAAATAAAGTTTATGTCTAACAATTCCACCAAATATAACACTTAAACATTATACACAAAAATATAATTAACTAAATGAGTTTCCAACCAATTTTATTTTATGAAAGCTCTTAATTAGATTTGGTAAACATTTCAATCACTACCCAAAAAAAAAAAAAAAAGTTTTCCAATAGCATCTCATAAAGTATACATTAATAATGCCATAAATAATCTCTCAACTGTAAAGAAAATAAAAACTATATAAGAAACAACTAGATATAGGAAGAATGATATTGTATTATCATTTTTCTTGTTTCGTGTACAATGTAGGGCAGTCCCTATTTATAGGGAATATACATCATTACTTACAAGTAGATGAAAAATCACAACACTTAATATGAAAGTTAACTTTGAGAAGAGAGGCGTGATAACTGCAATCTTTCTAAATAAAGCGCTAACGAGCAAGGAAAGGCCCCTAATACAATGGATAATCAAAATTCATGGAAAACAAAAAGGACATCCACACATAAATTATATATTTATCGCATTCCCCCTGGGTTGTCCATTTTAAAAACCTTATAAAGGAAAATCTAGTGGAACAAAACCTTAGGTCAAGGAAAAAAAAGTGCAGTGCTAAACTCCCCCTAACTACAATATCGCTAGAAATCTTTAAGTCAACACATTCTAATATGATAAACTAATTTCTTAAGTGTTATAGTAATTAATGCCTTAGCGAATAAATTTTCTAGATTACACTTGAGTGATTTGTTAAATATTAATTTCACCATTCTTGTAAAGATCATGTGTAAAAAAGAATTTTGATGAAATATATTTTATCTTGTCTCCCTTAATATATCCTTTCTTTAATTGAGCAATTTACAATAAGCATATCTTCATATTGTTCTTAGGATTTTACTATTTGAAGGCCAATCACATGTGTCTTAAATAGTTGTTATCTTAGCATAATTTGAATTAGTAGCAACCATTTTCTGCTTTGTAAAATGCTAAGATATAAGGGTAGATTACCTCAAAAGGTCCTAATGTTTTGGGATAAGTTTATTTCAGATCCCAATGTTTCAAGTAGTTTAAAAGAGGTCACACGTTTGAAGAATAAGTTAATTGAGGTCTTCATTGACACTTATCATAATGTGACGGCTCTTCTAAGTTTTAATTAAATATTTTCCTTTTGACATATGTCAACAGTGACTCAATTAAACCACTTCTCAAATGTTAAGATCTTAAATAAACTTACCTGCAAATATTGGGACCTTCCAATATAATTTACCCAAGATTTAACTATATTTCCACATGTAAACAAATAACCAACTTATGATAGAACTTTTATGTGAATTAGATAAATATCTTATATTTGCATAACCAACTAATTAAGGTCTAAATTCATTTGTGTAAAAAAATTATAAATCAACAGTTCCTTAGAGATATCACAGTAAATGCTATTGCAATGCCTTCAAGTTTGTAAGAAATATATCTTACCAATAAATTAACTAAAAAGGCAATATCCAACTTCATATTATTAACAAGATACATTAGTGCACTTATGGCACTAAGATATAGTACTTCAAGACCAAGAATTTCTTCATTATCTTCGCAAGGCCAAAAAGGGACCTTTGTTTACATCAAGTGATCAAGCAACTATTAGGCTACTTTAATGGATGTGCTTTGTCCATAAAATTGATTGAGGACCTTTCTATATAATTTGACTATTGAAAAACAATCCCATTTTTGAAGTGTTCAATTTGGAAAAGCAGATAGAATTGTGTCTTTCCAAGATCTTTTATATCAAGTTCCCTTTTTAAAAATGTACTACTCTCGAAAACTCTTCTTGAGTTCCAATAGTATTCAAATCATCCATATAGATCGCAAAATTAAATCTGGATCTCTTTATAAAAACACATCAACAAAATGGATCAATTTTACAACCTTCTTTTAAATATTTTTATCTATATAAAGATCTTTGTAACATAATTGAATAAATTTCTTGAGAAATTCCATTGTATTTTTCTATAATTTTAAATCCTTCAGGGATTTTCATATAGATATCATTATCAAGTGAGCCATGATATGTTGTGATTACATCCATTAATTGTATCTCAAGTCTTTTATGTACTTTTAGATTAGTAAGATATTGAAAAGTTACTGCACCCACTACAGGAGAATATATTTCCCCATAATTGATTTTAACTCTTTAAGAAAAACCTTATGCAACAAATCATACTTTGTATCTCTTATCTCATTTCATTTTTGCACAAATACTCATTTATATTCATGAAGTTTCACACCAGCAAGTGTCAGAATTACTATCTAAAAACTTTTTGTTTTTCAAGAAATTTCAATTCTACATTTGCCTAGTTTTGCCAATCATCTCTATTTGGACATTCTTGAATAGTTGTTGGCTCAGGTGAAATACCCCTAACATTCACCTAGTTGATTAGAAATAGTTTAATTGAGTAATATAAAAGGTAGTTAAGTTTAAACTTGAATTAGAACTTAATTTATAAATTTAAATTAAATAGTTTAAATAGTTCAAGTAAAACAAATAATGAATCATGATTAGATAGTTGGCATAATGAAATTAGTAAATATATTAAGTTGAGATTTGAGATTTGATATTCTTTTAATTAATTTTATTTTCTAATTGTTTCACCCACTATTCTAACAAGAAATCAATTTCAAAATCTTTACCAAAATCTTAATAGAACCTATTTTCATCAATTTCCAATCGTAAACTCTTAAATATTCCAATTAAATGTTTAGTAAACTCTTAAATGCTTGAATTTTATTTTAACCTTCATTATCTTAAATCCGCATGACTTTCAAAATCAACTACTTGTTTAAAAATATTAGTTTCAAACCCAAACTCAATTTAAATATTGGTTTCTTATAAATTAAACTTCTAAACTATATTTCTATATCAAGATATTAATTTTTAACATATAGGTTCTCAAATTATTTTCTAATTATTTTCAATACGTAAATTAATTATAAAAAATTTTTAACTCTAACACCCTACCTAAAAATATCCTTAATCCTTATCTTGTATTTTCTTTTCCCTTTTCGTTTTTGGTTGCCTTGGTTCTTTTCTTCTTCTTCCTTTTTCTTTTCATCGATGCTTCTTTTTTCTTCTTCTTCTTCTTCTCTTCATTTTCTTTTCTTTCTTAAATTTTAACCACAAAATCTCAAATCTAACAAGATTGTAGAGGAAAATAAAGATACAAAATAAGATAAAAGATGAAGACTAAGTAGAAAGAAGCTACGTCAAATAAGGAGAAGTGGTAATAAAGAAGATCAAGATGTTCAAGTTGTCTACAAAGATAAGTTTTATTATTTCCTTTGTTTTAGTTGTTGTTTTTTTTTTTGTATATAATGTGTTGGTGTTAGATATAAGTTGGGTTTGTGATAAATTGGTGAATAGTAGATATAAGGTTTACGCATGAATGGAGAAGGGTTTGATGAAGTGATTTAGAGGTGTTTGATGAAGTAAAATGAATATAGAAGTGTTAGAAGTAATGAATATCAGCTTGTGTGATGCTTTGATGATGTTTTGATGGAAGTAAGATGGGTATAAATTAAGAAAATATGAAAAGAAAATAGGGGAATCACGTTCTAGCTGCTATCAAAATTTTTTCAGTCAACACGAGCTCCAACATGGGCATGCACGTGCCCAAGCAGACAAGTTTTAACCTATTGGGCACTTTTTTTTTTCCTCAACACGACCTTGTGCACGAGCTCATGCTGAATATATCAAATGTGTACTAAGCATATTTTTAACCCAGCACGGTCGTGCAACAGACCATGCAACTCCCTTGTATCGCTAAAAAAAAATAAAGAAAGAATCAATAAATGAATTAAATTGATTGATAGTTAAAATATTAGATTAGTTGAAGGATATAATTAAGGATGATTTAAGTAAATTAATCGTTTTAACAACACATTAGACTTAACATGGATTTAAGCTGAAAATGAATCTTAAGTATAAAATGAACTTAGTTAATAAATCTAAGTTTAACTTGACTAAATAAACTATAGTAATCTAAAATGAATTAGATTGATTAAGTCTAATCAACTTGACTTAATAAATCAACCTAAGATCATTTTGACTTAATGAATCTAAATGAACTAAAAATAGAATAGATTGACTAAGATCGCAATAGATATATGATAATGACTTAGAGAGATAATTGAATTCGACTAAGTAATTTAATTAAATGTCTAATTTTAATAAACTTGATTAACATTAAGTTAATATAAACTTAATAACTTGTAATTGGTTTAGTAATGATGTAAATCACCTTTTAGGCTCAACCTTAATTTATATGGAAAATATGTTATTTCAAATGTTTGTTTACTTTGGATATGAATGTTTGGTAATATAAATGATATGATGATGCTTTTGTAGTAAAATACTATGAACAAGGTGAAAAGAAATGCTTTGATAGACATTAGAGAACTGTCCATATCTTGGCAGGATAAATTTCACAATCATGGTAGGGTTCATACTTAGTACTTGATCAAATAGGATTTTAATAAAAGTTTGATATAAGTGTTACAATAATCAATTAGGTTAAGCATAGTTTTTATGTATGAACTGAAGTTAGTTGGTAAATCTAAGATTAATTTTATCTAAGTGGATCTTTAATTGTTTTGTAAAGAAATTATTGGCTCCCTCTCAAAAAGGAAATAAGCTTGTTTAAGCTTCTATCAAGTAATGAACACCATCACTAGAGTTCACAATTTATATAATTGAAAATGACATAAAAGGTACATAATGACTTGCGTGTTGCATGCCAAGATAGGTATTCTAAATGAACTAACACTTAAAAGACGGCTTAATTAATGAGTGTTGTTTGTGTGTATGCTGTTGAACCCGATCTGAGGAGTGACAACCTTGTCCTAAGGGGATACGATATTTTAGGCTCTTAGGCCACTCCCATCATGATGCAATGAAATTTATAAATGGCTCAGTTAGTAGCTGATAGGGCAAACGATATCGGCATAATGTTTATCTTTGTCGGAGAGAATTAATAAAGTAAGGCACGCATTTAAGGAACCGGTCGAGCCCTATTATATTATGGACTATGATAGGTAGAGTGTATATAATGGGTATAAGCCATAGAGGAAGTTATTTCTTCTTTTTCGGTCATATATAGAAGATATAGGTATTCGGGCTACCTATATCAACCCCCAGAGCAGTTGCTGTTACTCAGGATGCCCAGATTCCCAAAGGTCTGTTCTGGAGTGTGAGTGCTCTTATGTTGCTTGTTTTACTTAAATGAAAAATAATAACTTGTTGTTTGTTACATTGCATTTAACTAGGTTTGTGTGCTATTCTGTGTGTGTTTGTGTTATTGTCATACTAAGCTTCAGCTCATTATTGTTGTTGTTGTTTTCTTTTCTAGGTGTTGTTTTAGTGATGATGATGATATCGATTTTGATGACGTTAATGATGATTATATTTGGTTTGGAAGTATGGGATGACTCAAGGAGGATTTGTAGATGAGTGAAGTGAGCTAAGATTGTAGATTTTATTTTAGTTATTTTGTTCTAAAGAACTGGATTTATCTTTTGAAAGTGAATAATATTTTAATGGGCCTTGTGGAGTTTGAGTTTTGAAAAAAAAGTTTTCAAAGCTTTGTGTACCATCATTAAAAGGTAGATATGATACCTAATGGTACATGTATTTTGAGGGTGTTAATCTACTTTTGAAAGTAGATTATAAAATGCTTTTATAAAGTTTATTTTATAATTGTAAGTCCAATTGTTTTAAGAATCCAATTACATGATTTCATAATTTAAAATGTAGACAGCAAATGTTCGCAATAAACATATCAATTTAAGGAAGCCTATGCGTGTAATACTTAGGGTATTATGTGTGGCATTACATAAGGATATATATTTTCGTTCATAATGTTGAACACCTCTATAGACATGACCATTTCATTTTTGTTCCATTCTTTTTTGAACTAATCTAAATCTCTTCATCAACGTCAAATACTTGTACTTCTTCAAGAAGTTTATTCATGTTTGTATCATCCTCCTTAATAAAATCATCTTCAGTGTCTATTTTTCATCTTCAAGGATTTTTAACCTTAGAACTAAGACTTCTTCCACGCTTCAAGTGTGTTTGAAATTTATTATTGGACTACCTTTCTAAGTCATCAATACATTGGAACATTGACTACGAACATATGTGTTTAGTTATTGATTTTAGCAAGTTCTGTTGATAGTTGATTTCTAAATTTTTCAAATGGATTATCTTTTGAACTTCTTATTCACAATGATGAAGTATTCCATGATTTTTTTTCACATTTTTATTTTGTCCTACTAATACTGGAAATGTTATTTCATCAAATTGATAATCTGCAAATTGTGTAGTAAACATATCTCTCATTAATGGCTCAAGATATTTGATTATGGAGGAATATTCATATTCAACATATATTCCTAATTTTTTTCTAAGAGGCCAATTTGGTACATTGTGATGGAGCAATAGAAACACATACTGCACATCCAAAAATTCTTAGACAAGTGGTTCTTAACCAAAAACTAATAGCAGTGAAGAGAACTTATGGTAACTTATTGGTCTAGCACATATAAATGATTCTTCTAGATCATTTTGCATATCAACATATGCTACAAGATGTTCAATTTTATCCAACTGACATATAATCATAAAAAAAAAATTAGGATGTGAATTCACTAGCATTATAATGACAAATTGTCTTAATTAAGTTTTGAAAATTGTGCTGGTAATCAAATTATATGATATAAACACACATGTGACCATCTTGTAGAAGCATATATATTGAGACCATAAACACCTATATGGTTCACATGATGGATGAATAGGTCCACATATATCACCTTAAATTTGTTCTAAGAATACACGTGATTTATGTTAATTTTATCTAGTGAGGACTTTATAATTAAATATTCTTTGAGAGCATAAAACACAAAAAAATCCATTGCCTTGAAAAATCTCCTAGTTTTTCGAAGGATGCCTATGTGAATTTTCAATCATTTTTCTCATCATTATATACATATATGACCTACTCAGTGATGCCAAAATATAAAATAATCCAAATCTGTAAACTCCTGGTTTACTTTAAGATTCACTTCAATCATACTAATTTTTTTTTTTTTTTGTATAAACTAGAGGAGGAAGTGGGAAATATTTTCATTATATTTTTTTCTTTAAAATAATAATTGTAACATAGAAGTATTATTGATTCCCCTCTACTATAGTCTCAGCGTGATATATATCGCTGTGAATATATTTAAAACTTAACAAATTTCCATGAAACTTTAGAGAAAATAATACATTATTTATGACAAATTTTATTCCTCATGATAATGATATATTGGCTTTTCTAACCTTTAGAAGTAAAAGTATATCGACTCTTCTAGAGCCTTTAATTACTTTTGCGTTACCTAATATTGTGGCAATAATTACGTCATACATTTAAAGAAGAAAAATATTTTGCAATTTTGAAAATAGCAGGAATGGTTCAACCATCCACGACACACACGATAATAATATTTTATTTGTCTTATATTCAATCAAAAGCAAAGACATATCCATAGATTTTTCGATGTAAGGATATGTTCACTTTTAGGGTTTCCGACATTCAATATACAACTGTCCTCAACTAAAGTTAAAGATGAGTCAAAGTGTTTTGTTAGAGACAGTAGTAAGAGTCCTAATGCGAAGTCAGGTTATGGGCTTAGGCTTATGGGTTGAAGTTTTGAATAAAGAATTGGACCTAATGTCACAGGCCACATAAATTGTTTAGTAATAGTAGTGAATCCATGTTAACATAGTAGATGGAACATCAGTAACGGTACTTATATATTTTAGTTGTCACAAAATGTAGTTTGTTTGGCATAAACTTATAATCTTTTGCCATCTGTCAATGTATTGAGGAAATGCACAATATATGTAACGACCAACCTCCTATATATGCATGGAGATGGTTGAAAAAAAATCAATGAAAAACATACCAAAACATTGCTCCTCATATTCTTGAGCTCTCTATACTTGGAGAAGTCATTGTTTACATTATGAATTGAAAATTACAATAGTTAAGAACATTAATTGGTATCAGAGCACCATCATGGTTAGATGGTCAAAACTGGAGAGGGAGGACACATGGAAGAAACGGTGAAGGATTTGCCTAAGGATCAAGATAAGAAACTTTTGCAAACATTTATTGCGATGTTTAAGCAACAACAAGCTACTCTGGACCGATATGGGACTACTCTGATGAGAATCCAAGGGGGTCAAAATCTGTTTTTCTTCAATAATTAGGGTTCTTCATCTTTTTAGGGTTTTATATAGATAAAAGAGATAGAAAAAATAAAAGATATGAATGAAATCATAATTCGAAATATGAATCAAAAAGACAAACTAGGTCGCAATAAGAATTACAATTCAATATGACGCATGAATTACAAAACCAATTATCGATTAAAAGAATCAATGATTCAATCAACAAGAACGAATAAAGAAAATTCAACTTTCAATATTCATAAAAGATTTGCAATAACATGCAATTCAAGTTCTTATCTTAAGAACTTATAAAAACTCTTACAAAGGAGAAACTTTCAAAAGAGAAATAACCTAAAACTTCTATATTTTAAAACTAATCAAAAGACCTATATATAATAATAACAAAGGAAGACAAAAAGACACAAAATAATAATTAACTCCGTATCATGAAGGCTAGAAGCTTATATCTCAAAACTAGCGGCCTATAATATCAACACAAGTGGTGTAGGCTTCGGCATTTAAAATTCAGATTCTGTGATGTTTTAACACCGGTGAAAGGCTGGCGGTGTATCTCTCTAAGCCTGCAGCATAGGGTGTCAAATTCGGCAGTGTATGGCCGGCGTACATGCTCCTGCAACATTTGATAGCTTCATTCTTTCTTGTAGAATCCACAAGCTTCAATACTCTGTTATTAAATCAAGTTTATCCAAGATCTTTTGAAGGTTGATCCTTTCGCATCATTCTCCCCTTCTTGGAAAAGATTCGACATCGAATCGTAGCATTCAATTGGGATGGAACATCACTTGAAACATGTTAAATCTCTTGACACTTATGAGATTGTTTCTTTTTTGTCTTGGAAGACCTACAAGGAAACAAGAATAAACTCCTTTAACCTTTAGCTCGAACATGTTCAAACCTCTCTTGCTGAGCTTCATCCAAAGTCACTGGAGGTAGTAAGAAAGCCTGTCCATCTTTATGGATCTTGTAGGTATTCCAATATCCATCATAGATAACTCGCCTGTCAAACTGCCACGGTCTGCCCAACAGCACTTGTGCACAATCCATAGGAGTTATATCAAGAGTTATAGTATCTTTATAATCTCTTATAGCAATGGATACCTATGCTTGTTTATGTATGTGTAGAACATTTGGATAATTTAACTATCGAAGGCTGTATGGTTTTGAATGTGGTTTCACCTATAAGTTCATTTTCTTCATAAAATCTTGGGAAACCATATTAGCACAGCTGCCTCCATCAACCACCAATTTACACACCTTCTCCTGCACCACACATCTGGCTTGAAATAAATTTTCTCGATGACATGAATGGTCTTGAACTTGCAAATGAGAAGAAATATCGGTAAAGTATCCTTTTCTTCCTCATCTTGCACCACAAGAATGTCAACAACTTTTTCCTCTACCTTCTCCTCCATATCATCATCTACCTTCACCTCACCTTCATAAACAATCTTGGCTTCCTCTTCCTGAGGTAGATCTTCCTTAACAACCTAATCAATCTTTTCAATCTTCTCAACATTCTTGTCATTAAAAATTGCAGCTTTTGGTTCAACCCTAACAATCTTCACTTCTGACTTTTCTAATTTCTTTAATGCCTCTTTAAAATTGAATTTCTCCACTTAATCATCTATGAATTTCTTTAATTGTTTCAACTGTTGTTTCATATCTAGCATCTCATTCTGCCTATGAGAATCATCATAAATAATTCTCCTATTCTTGCTTTCAATATGTCTAGATTGATCATGCAAACTTGAACCACCATTATAAAAATTACATTCATGATATTTATAACTTCCTTTATCATATGGATTTCTCAAATAATCATAGTGTCTCGACATATTTTCAGCAAAATAACAACAATTCCCCAAATTCTCAATTCTCCACACCCATAATTCAAAAACAACAACAAAAATCCGCAGCTACAAATGCAACCCCTAAATTTAAAACGCAAATCGGATTGATAAGATGACTTACTGAATCAAAGCACATCGAACAGCAAGCTTTGAAACCAGTTGATGAGAATCCAAGGGGGTCAAAATCTTTTTTTCTTCAACAATTAGGGTTCTTCGTCGTTTAGGGTTTTATATAGATAAAAGAGATAGAGAAAATAAAATATATGAATGAAATCTTAATTCAAAATACGAATCACAAAGACAAACTGGGTTGCAATAAGAATTGTAATTTGATATGACACACGAATTACAAACCAATTACTAGTTAAAAGAATCAATGATTTAATCAACAAGAACGAATAAAGAAAATTCAACTTTTAATATTCATAGAAGATTTACAATAACATGCAATTCAAGATCTTATCTCAAGAACTTATAAAAAATCTCCCGAAGAAGAAACTCTCAAAAGAGAAATAACATAAAATTCTATATTGTAAAACTAAACAAAAGACCTATATATAATAATAACAAAGGAAGACAAAAAGACCCAAAATAATAATTAACTCCGTATCACGAAGGCTGGCAGCTTATATCTCAATACTAGCGGCCTATAATATCAACACGGACGGTATAGGTTTCAGCATTTAGAATTCACATTCTGTGGTGTTGTAACCCCGATGAAAAGCCAGCGGTGTATTTCGCTAAGCCGACAGCATAAGGTGCCAAAGCCGGCGGCATATGGCCGGCGTACATGCTCCTGCAACATTTGACAACTTCATTCTTCCTTGTAAAATCCACAAGCTTCAATACTCCGTTATTAAATCGAGTTTATCCAAGATCTTTTGAAGCTTTATCCTTTCGCATCATGCTCTTTGGACCTATAAAAGAAAGTACATGAGACAGTTAACTCTAGGTAGTGTAGTACAAGTGATGTCAATAATACTAACACTCCTTTAGCCAACAAAATGCAAGGAAAAGCCAAAGCAATAATTAGCAATCCTTTTATACCTAAAGAAGTTCCCTAACAGTTATCAACAAAAGCTACACTTTTGGGATTTCCCACATTTTTAGGTGATGATCTAAAATCTTGGTTGATTAAAGCTGAGCATTTCTTTGAGTTAGATGGCAATCCCTAAAGCGTTAAGAGTTAAAGTGGCAATTATGCATTTAAAAGATTTAGCTTTACACTAGTATCACTCTTTTGTGCAAAATTTGGCATGGTCTATCCAAATTACACGGGAGGAGTTAGTTGTGGATTACAACAGAGATTTGGTACTGGAACTTTTGAAGATCTTGTGGCCACTTTAGAGGAATTGTTCTAACATGGAACTTGAGAAGAATATTGGGTTGATTTTGAATACCTAACTACTTTGGTGCATTTAACTAAAAATCACAAGCTAAGTTGTTTCCTAAGTAGCATTAAACTTGAGATACGATATCCGGTTGGAATATTTCAACCACAGAACTTGCAACATGCTTATCCCCTAGCAAAAGTTCAGGAAACCACATTGACAGCAACTAAATTCCCTCATAAAGCTTTCAAAACCACATACATTAGTATCACCACTACTATCAATCATGTTCCCTTGTGCAAACCCTTAACATACCCTAAAACATCACACACTATCCAAAACACCACTAAGCCTAACACTACCAAAACAAAACCTTTTTCATTACCCTTTGGCCAAACACCAAATTGAAAACCCAGAAAAGTTATACTAGAGGATTTAAAGAAGAAATGAAGGAAACGACAATGCTTCTAGTGTGATGAAGTATCTAAACTCGGTCATCATTGTAAGAACAAACCTTCGAGGATATTGTTAGTGGATGTACATGATGAAAATCCGATTGAAGCAAGCTATGAGGACAAACACGCATTAGAGGATGAGTAATCAAAATTAACATTAAGTTCCATCAATCAAATTCATGAATTTGATATGATGAGGTTGTTAGCCTATTATAAGAAGAGAAAGCCGGGGGTATTTGTTGACTCTAGCAGTTCACTAAATTTCTTGGAAGAGCCGCTAAAGGGTTGTGTTTTGTGATTGAAATGCTAAGGCAATCAAAGTGGCATTAGCTGATGAAACACCTATGTTTACTAAAGGTTTTATACCATAGCTTAGTCTATTTATGCAAGGGTAGACATTTGAGTTAGAATTTCATGTGTTACCATTAGAAGGGGAGGATATTGTTTTGGGAATATCTTAGTTGAGACAACTAAGAAATATTGTTTGGAATTTTTGTAACCTTACCATGGATTTCACTTACAAGGGCAAGCTGTAAATTCCCGAAGTTTTGTGAAAAATTAAAGCTTAAACCCTAATTTGAAGTTAACCATATTTCTAAAGTCAACAAAACCCTAGTATACCGTAACCGCTTAAATCCGGCATCCTTGTTTAAGAAACCCTAAGAGAGTAAGAAAGAGTTTAGTGAGTAGAATAGTTCGTAATTACCTAAGGAAGCTTAAAAAGATCAGTTTTGTAAAACCACGACTCGTTTTAAACCCAATCGGACACAGTTCTTGAAAAACATGTCTCGGGGCTCGAAATAGCAAAAATATTCCGAATATACCGTTAGACTCGTAAAAATATAAGATTTTCAAAAATATTAATTTCATAATGTTTCGGTAGTTAAAAATATTAGATATCGCATTTATACGTGGATTTTCTTACTACCGGTACTTAAATTGTCATGTCTACTTTACATTACCCTATTTACTACTATTCTACACTATTTATCTATCTCTACTTTTTCTTACAACCTACTCTTACAACTCATACCTCTATTTCTTACACATTTTCTTTTCCAATACAACTTCACATCTTTCATATCTTACTTTAAAAAAAATACAAAAAAATAAATTTCACTCCCTCTCTCCTTCACTAATGGCGCCGGCCCCCTCTCTCTTTCTTCCCAATTTGTTTTATTTTCAATTTATTTAATTAACACAAATTATCTCCCACATTTTCCTATAAATACCCCTTCTTACTTCCACTTCTTTCACACCTTTCCTACACTAAAGTTACTCTCCCAAATTTCTACAAGAAATCTCTCCCAAGAAATTCTCTCTAGTTTAGTTCTTTTAGGTAATTTTTCTTCAAGTCCTCTTTATGTTCATTTACTTGGTATGAGCTTAGTGTGTGTTTTTTAAACCATGAAGGTTAAAGAAAGCAATAATAGGTTCATACTTTGTCTTTGTTCATGATCTAATTTCTTTATATTGCTTTTATATTTATAATTATCTAATATATCTATGTAGCTATATATATCATTTAGAGCATATAAGCTCATTTGTTTTGCAATTTATTTATATTCATATTGTTTTTAAGACTAGTCTTTCTAGTCTTAGACTTATCCTCATCAAATCAAAACATTTTCTTTTTCTTTGAGGGACTAGTCTTTTCTTAGTCCCGGGATACCTTGATAAAGCTAAGGTTCCAATACTTGATTTATTTCCTTATTAGCTTATTCTTTGAAGTTATTATGTTTCTTTATGTTTTCATAACTTTATGATTCATATTCATGCATGAACATAATGATTTTTGTCCCAACAAAATAAATGAGGAAATGTTTTCTTGAAAATAAAGATTCTTTTCTAGAAATAAGAAGTAATTTTCTTAAACAAACTCTTCTAAGAAATCTAGAGGAGCTCATAAACATACATAGGAAAGAACTTTTGAAATAAACAAAAGTTTTACTAAAACTTCACTTTTTATCAAGTATTAGAAATTCTTTTTATCAAAATGGAATGATCTCAAGAAACAAAGAAAATTATTTCTCTAAACATAGAATTGTTATTATTTTCAAAAAGTGTTGAAAACTAAGCTTAGAAAATAAAATCATTCCTTAGGAATCTAAAGAGATTACGAAAATTAAATTTAGGAAAAGAAAATACTCATTTGAAATAACTTAAGATATTTTCAAAGCAAAATAAAAAGGAATATTTCAAAAGTTCTCACTTTCCAAAAATATTTAAAAGACTTTACTTTTCATAGTTTGAGACAACTTCATTAACTTCATACATTCAAAATGAGTCACTTAACATATGTTTATACATTTCAAAGGTTTTACAAGTTATTATATTACCTATCTCTTCAAAATGAGCTTTGGATAAAAGAAGGAAAACAAGTTTATAAAAATTCGTGGTAAATCTGGTTGCTACTTTTTCAGAGCCCAAACGACTTAGCTTGATGAAAATAAATTTAGAAATAGATAGATCTTTTCGAATAGGTAGAAAACGGTATATTGTATACGAAATTCCGAGTTAAAATGAGCAAGTTATGGTTAAGAAAAGTTTAGAATCTTCAAGAATAGAAATTTCATAAAAGACTCATTTTAGGTATTTCATCTTGTTTAGGTGAAGAAGGACCCGAGATCACTTTTCCGGAAGATTACTTCGATTAGGACCTACCGACATGGAGTGAGTTAATCCTTTACTAAGTTACATTTCCTTGTTTGTGCTTGTAAGTAGTAGCACTAGCAATTAAGAAAAAGATAAATGAATATTTGTTGTGTGACTTGGAATTATGATTGGTTGAATATAAGTTAAGAATATCGAAAGAAGGTTTGATAAATAAATTGTGATTCTTGTATTGATATGATGAAAATTTTGTTGATCACCTTTAATTTGAACTCAACATTATTTGGTTCAATATATATATTGAAATTAATTCATGCATATCATAATAGTAAGTCACATTTATTTCACTACTATTCTTCGTGTGGGGAAATGAGGAAATGGTAGTGGTGGCTAGTAGGAGCCGGAAAGTCTACATGGGCTAGTAGGAGCCAGGATGTCTACAGGGAGAGCAGGAGCCGGTAAATCCGCAAATATTGATGGTCGTATGGGCTTGTAACCTCCCAACCCTCGACATGGAGGGCGTAAAATCCATGCTACACTTGATTTCCTGTTAATCACGTGTATTTTGCTTGCTCATGTGATTGATGCATTCTCATATGCTTGATTAAATACTTGTTTGCTATATGGAAATGTTCTATAGATGGGAATTATCTCATTAAGCTAGATTTGCTTATACCCTTATAGCTTTTTGTTACAGTATGATTAGCTTTGGTTGGCCCCAAGGAGCCCCGTATGCCAGGTACGAGCTTAAGCTACTAGGAGTTTTTGGGAGAAGCTATATGTGTTTAAGTTTTGAACATAGGCTTCGAGGAAAATCTCTATAGTAGGCTTGTGTTATAGTTGCTATTATCTTGTTGATAGACTTTTAAGACAGGGGAATGCCCCTAAGATGATGTAAGGAATTATTATTTAAATGAAGGTTTCATGTTTATCTGTATAAGTTCTTGCTTGCTTTTATTATCTACTTAAACGTAATACCCCTGTGAGTCTCCTACTATCTTGGAAGCATGCCTTGCATGTGATATCGAAGCTCCTGCATGACTAAGGTTGTCATTCATTAGCTTTAATATTATATGCGGTGGACTGCCACGTTTAGGGTACCCTCTGGGGCGTGACACAAGCCTTGCAAACTGCAAAGAATGAGGGATCCGTTGAAGGTTATTGATGGGGCTTGACACAAGCCTCGCAAACCTTGATAATCTAATCACTAAAGACAAGTTCCCAGTTGAAGTTCAGTGTTAGATAGTAGTGGCCGATCAGCAAAATTTGATAGCCGGGGCACAAATCCTGTACCTCCTTGTTTACTGGATTTACTTGAAGAATATAGTGATCTTTTTCAAGAACCACGCACACTTCTACCAATAAAAGGACATAAACATCAGATACATTTACTAAAGGGTGCATAACCGGTCTATCTTAAGCCATATCAACACTCTACTATTCAAAAAAAATGTGTTAGAGACCATGGTGAAAGAGATGTTAGAACAAGGTACCATTAGACCTAGTCAATCATAGTTTTTTTTCTTCCCCTATGTAACTAATAAAGAAAAAGGATAATTCATAGAGAATGTGTTTTGATTATGGAGAGATTAATAAGCTGACCGTGAATGATAGGTATCCTATACCATTAATTGATGATTTGTTTAACGAATTATTTGTGCCATGTTATTTTAACAAACTTCACCTAAGGTCGGGATATCACTAAATATTAATGGATCCAAAAAGATGTTTATAAAATGGCCTTGAAACTCATGTTAGGCATTATGAATTTATGGTTATGCCCTTGGTCTAACTAATGCTCCATCAACTTTCCAAGACCTAATAAATGATTTATTTTGAGAATATATAAGGAAATCTATGTTAGTGTTTTTTAATGATATCTTAATAGATAGTCAAGAATTAAGGAGCACACTAGACATTTGAGGTTAGTTTTAGAGATTTTTTGCAAGGAGACCATATTTTTTAAGCGTAGTAAATGTGTGTTTGGAGCTACTCACATTGAATATCTTGGGCACCTTATTTCAAAGAATGGAGTAACTATGGATCCTAAGAAAATCAAGGCTATGCGAGGATGGGAAAGACCACTCAATATGCATAAACTAAGAGGGTTTCTAAGCCTCACTAGATACTATTGAAGATTTATACAAGGTTATGGTTGAATGACCAGGCCACTCACCCAATTGTTGAGAAAAAACAGTTTTGAATGGAGTAGTGAAGCTGAAAGATCATTTAAGTTGGTGAAAAAGGCTTTAACGAGGGCATGTCCAACTTTTCCAAAACACATGTTATTAAGACTGATGTTAATCACTGAATAGGAGTAATCCTAATGCAAGAACATCATCATATAGCCTATCTAAGTAAAGCATTAGGGGTGAAACAAAGGGGATTATCCATATATGAAACGAAGATTATGGCTATGGTTTACGCTGTGGAAAAGTGGAGACATTATTTGAGTAGCCAACACTTTATAATTAAGATTGATCACTAAAGTCGTACATACTTATTGGATCAAAGATTAACCACTAGTAGTCAACAAAAATGGCTAACCAAACTATTAGGCTTAGATTACGAGATTCAATATAAGAGTGGGTACACCAATAAAGTAGCCGATGCTCTCTTTCGTGCAGGTTTTGTAAGGTTGCAAACCATAATTTACACCTTAGACTTAGCTGCTGATTTATATGAAGACATCAAATCAGCGTGGATCTCATAGACCTTATGAACTCATATGGAACAACTAAAGGTAGGGAATAAGTTAAAGGGTTTCCTTGAATGGTGGGCTGTTAAGGAAGGAAGATGAATAGTGGTTAACTTGTCTCTGTGCTCAAATAAAAATTATTATCCTTATCATGGAGGTGTAATCGGTGGACATTCTGGTTCCCAAGCAACTTTCAAAAGATATATTGCTTTATTATGGAAGGTATGGAAAGGATATAAACAATATGTGGAGATTGTGGAGTTTATCAACACAACAAGTATGAAAATGTGCACAACCAAGATTGTTTACAGACACTTCTTATTCTTGAGGTATTAAAGCTGACATCTCTATGGATTTCAACGACGAGCTTCCAAAATCACATCGTAAGTATAAGTTTATGGTTGTAGTGATAGACTGATTAGTAATTAGTCTCACTTCATTGACTTATCACATCCTTATACTACTCCACAAATACCTAAACAATACCTTATATAATGTGAATAAGCTATACAGTCTACCTAACTCTAAGTGATGACCAAGACCCCACTTTATTAGCCATTTCTGAGATTACTTTTTAAGTTACAAGGTGTTTAATTAAAGTGTCTTTTGCTTACCATCCCTAGTTTGATGGCCAGACAGAAGTAGTGAACAGATGTGTGGAAACATATCTCAGGTGTGCTAAAATTGAAGATCCTAAAATATGGAGTGGGTATCTAGCCCTAGTGGAGTGGTGGTACAACACTAATTAACACTCGAAAGCCAAGATAACACCATTTGAAGTGCTATATAGGTACTTACCCCCTTTACACTTACCATATATGCCTAGAGATTCAAGAAATGATTTTGTGGAGCGAATGTTGACTAATCAAGAGAAGACTCTAAGAACCTTACAATTCCATCTAAGAAGGGCATAAGGTAGGATGAAGTAAATGGCTAACAAGAAGAGGACTGAGCAGGCTTTTCGAATTGGAGATTGGGTACTTGTTAAGTTACAATATTTTAAGCAGTACAGTATCAAGAAACATAGGAATTAGAAGCTAAGTCCTAAATATTTTAGACCGTATAAAATAATCGTTAGAATTAGAGAAGTTTCTTACCAACTTGAACCTTCCACTAACTTGACCATCCAACCCACCTTTCATGTATCACAATTGAAAGAGTTTGTTCCAGGTCAACATCCATCATCAACCGATCTTCCAACACTACAAGATACCGATAGAAAGAAGGCTGGTTAAGTGAGGACCTAAAACAAACACCATCGTGTTAGTCAAATGAAAAACCAAATTAGAAAGTGAAGTAACTTAGGAGTTTTATTCTGACTTAGCTTTGCAATTTAGAGAAAAACCCTTGTGGACAAGGGTTCTTAAAGGGAGGGAAGATGATGTAGGGATATGTTCACTTTTAGGGTTTTCAACATTCAGTACACAATTGTCCTCAACTAAAGTTAAAGATGAGTTAAAGTGTTTTATTGGAGATAGCAATAGGAGTTCTGATGTGAAGTCAGGTCGTGAGATCGGGCTTATGGGCCAAAGTTTTGAATAAAGAATTGGACCCAATGTCACGGGCCACATAAATTTTTTAGTAACAGTTTAACATAATATATGGAATATCAATAACGGTACTTATATATTTTAGCTATCACATAATCTAGTTTGCTAGGAAATTCACATTATATGTGACAACTGGCAATTACTCCAATATATGCAGGGAGATGGCTTCAAAAAATCAATGAAAAATATACAAAAACATTGCTCCTCATATTTTTGAGCTCTCTGCACTTGTGGAAGTCTGTGTTGACGTTATTAAATTAAAATTACAATAGTTAGGAACATTATTTTCTATCTATTTAAAGTTTTGAAAATTCATAGTAACTTAGGATAAGGAAGTCTGTTGTCAAATTCTTACCAAAATTCAATTTGGCGTAACATAATTAAATACATCATAAAAATATTCAACACCATAATTTTGTGTGCATAAACCACTTTAATCATATAATCAAACTTCCTAATCATTATACATACATTATATTGAATTAGATTTTCTCCATTAATCTTTGCTCAATTTTCTTAAACTATACTTTAAGAAATTAAAGTTGACATTAAAGAAAGGTATTGATACTACAAGGCATTTTCACGAATATAGATAATTTTAACTATTACACGGTGAATAATGATATACTAATTGCTAGTGGGACTAAAACCAATAAGATAATCATTGAACAAAAGTCAAAGGATTAAATCAAGATGAAGAAATTTTACTTTAGCCCTTATACATCATTATTTCTATATTAAATATATGAGATATTATATTTTTTATTATTAAGGTGAAATAAAACATATTATTAATTGATAAGAGAAAAACATTACATTAAGATAAATAAACAACTAACATAAAACAAAACTTTCAAGTTAAATAATATAACTTGCCACATCATATCAAGTAAAGCTTTAAAACAAACTTTTATGACATTAAATAAATGTGGCGCAATAGCATGAGACTGTTTCGATTCCTATGCATCATTCTTGATTTAACAGTCAACAAATTCAACAAGCAGTAAAACAAGTCCTTAAGGATAATTTACTTGGCTTTTTCATCAATTTGACGTTGCAAACAAAAGACAAAACTTAAAAATAGAATCCTCTCATACAATATATTTTGAAGTGATGATGGTAAATTCTATCTTTTACATCATCATGCTTTGGTATCATAAGAATTCCGTTGATATTTTTTATTGCAATGTCTCATAAAAGCATACAAACAATTAGTCAATATAAATAATTTTAGTTAGAGATCTAATATAATACGTACAGAAAATTCATAATGCATAGAACGAATATTAACCATTATAATTGAAAAATTACTAGTGTTCATAAATGGTCTCTAATACCACATGTAAGTAAATTTATAACTACATGTCATAATTATTTCATCAAATCAATTCCAAGATCTTTGAA
The DNA here is from genome assembly GCA_024138025.1 of Combretum micranthum. Classification (NCBI taxonomy): domain Eukaryota; kingdom Viridiplantae; phylum Streptophyta; class Magnoliopsida; order Myrtales; family Combretaceae; genus Combretum; species Combretum micranthum. The sequence goes on from JAMXBD010001248.1 coordinate 74,821, forward strand.
TTTCATTCATACACACAAATATATAGATAAGTTACATACCTCTCGCAATAGAAACACCTTATCTCTCCAATTCATCCTTATTTCTCTAAGAAATGGTTTCTTTTCCTTTACCTTTAACTTAAATAATGGATTTCTCTGATGTTCAAAGAGAAACTATGTGATGATAGTATAAGCATTTGAAATTGATTGCTTGGTTAGAAAATCATGTTAGCGACATGTTATATAAAATTAAGAAATATACGCAATAAAAAAGCTGTAAAAGAAAATAAGAACTATATAAGAAACAACAAGGTATATGAAGAATGATATCGTATTATCATATTTTTCTTGTTTCATGTACAATGTAAGGGAGGCCCTATTAGCATTTATTATGGTAAGTAAAAGGATACAGGGGATAATCGAAAGGCGTGGTAAGCCAAAAGGGCATCCACACATATATGAACAATGATATTATATTATCATATTTTCTTGTTTCATGTACAATGTAAGCGAATCCCTATTTATAGGGCATATATGTCCTTACTTACAAGTAGATGAAAGGTTACAACATTTAATATGGTAAGTAAAAGGATACAAGGGATAATCAAAAGTCATGGAAAGCCAAAAGCACATCCACACATAAATTATATATTTATAACACTCATGAAATCATCCATACTCTTAGAAAACAATACATAATATCTAATGCATATACATGTTGAGTTCATCTAATCACTCACAATATCAGACCTATATACCATGAAGTCATAACATTCAATATCATAATCATTATCATCATCTAAAAAAGAAAGTAAAGAATCGAAGCCCAATAGTAACACAAGTACACACACATAATCACACTATAATCCAAAAAAAATGTAACAACTAACCATATAAATCTTAAATTTAAGTGTGGAAAAACAATAGTTGAAGCATCATTTAACAATAAGCTACAAACCTAGGTCCTAAGTAGTAGCAACTACTTAGATGTTTGATAAAAGCAGTCCAAATATCTATATTTGTTATCTCTATAAGTAACACTCTTGTTTAAGCGTCACGGCCGTTACACATCTCTATTTATTTCAACCCATCACATTATTCAGTTAATGGATCTCATGATCCTAAACCATGTAATTGCAGCTTCTCTCCAAACATAGGCAGACATTACCTTGATATCGTTCCCCCACTTAACTACTTGTCAAGTCATCCTTGATAGCCTAAATGCTTAACTGCCATGTTGGCAATAGCTGGCCAGACCGTTGCTTCTTGAACTAGACTAAACAACACATGCAAAAGAAAGACAACAACTATTAGATCGTTTTTTAGGTTTTAATTCATTTTAGAATGCTTACCCTAGATAAACAACATGCAAGTCACTAAATACTTGGAGTTCAATGTAAAAGACACTTGTCTAATGAAGAACTAATAGCACAAGATAGAACTAAAGAAAAAAGATAAAATTTTTATGAACTTTCTACTTCAAATCAATTAACCAAGTTATTATAAAACTAACTAGTTAAATATCCTTTAAGTACTTTATTGATTCCTTAAATAGATTATTAATTGAATGCATTTGATTCATTATATACCAAAGATATAATTATCTAAAGTCCAATTTTAATAATTATAGGTTCAATTAAATTTAAGTTTTATTTCACAAACCGATTCCAAGAGACTATGTGTAAGGACCCGCTATCATCCCCATAATAAAAACGGACGATAATAGTTCCCCAACCACATATAACCTGCAGAGTTATATGTAAGGTTGTCCTAAAAGAAGTGTTTGAAGTATTATTTTCCTAAACTCTCAATACTTAACTCTTAAATTTGAAAATCATTGATTTTGTAAAACTTATAATAAAACACAACATCATATTTATCATATATTACAAAGGAAATAAGTTAAAGATATACATATAACTAAGTTTAGATATTACAAACAAAAACTTCTTACAAGCCTTATATAAAAGCTACAAAAGGTAATTCAACCTATATCATCTAATATACACATCAAAAGTTTTATAACTAGGCTATTACAAGTTAGGAATTCCATCCTGGTCCATAGTCATATCTAATCCTCCAGGTCGTCTAGGAAATCCTCAAAAAATCGATACCATAATCCATATTCACATAAAACTCGTCTTGGTCGTCACCTGAAATAATTAAAATATGAGCCAAAGGCCCGGTAGAGAAGTAACAAATACAAATGTGAAGTGATCCACACATACTTAAACTAAATGCAAATGCAACAATCATTAGATTATTAGTTAATCTTTAGTTAGCCCAACAACACTGGAGTATTTAAACTCCAGACAACAAAGATTTCTGAGGGAACCTGAGTAACGATCACGACACTCAGGGAGTTGATATAAGTAGCTCGGATACTCATATCTCCTAGATAATTTTATCCAAAACGAAAAAAAAAAAAGTAATCTTATTTAAGGTTCTTAGCCGTTTCTCGACTTTATTTAACTCAATCCATAATATCACTTAATTCAAGTGTTCCCATAAACATTGAATTAAATCATATTACATCCTTTCAAGAATAAGCAAGTGTTATACCGATATTGAATACCCTATCAGTTACCCACCAAACCACTTATGAAAGTCATTTTAAAATGATAAGCGTGGTCTGAGCCCCTAAAACTACCATACCCCCAATCTGAGCAGGGTACTGCTCTCTGAATCAGATTCAACGGTATAAAAGATACTCATACAAGCAATTATTTAATTTCTTTAATTTAAAGTAATTTTAAAGAATGTCTATCCTAAACAAAGAATCGAGCAAGTTACTGCGTACCTAAAATAACTCGGGAACTAATAGGGTTAGCCGAGTGAGGATCTATCACTGTATAAGAAAATATTGAATTTCTCACTTAGTTCAAGTACTAATCAACTAGTTTCAAACATAACTAATCAAAGAAATTTCAAATAAATGATTAAAAAGTCATAACATAACATTTAAACATCATATAATATCCTACAATACTCAACAAATATTCAATTGATCATATATCAAGCTTTGGAAAATATTGGAAAAATTTTTTGAAAATGAAAACTGTAGGGAACACACCGACCTTCAACACCAACGGCGTTGAACCGGTGCGCTATGCACTATAACTCAACACTTGCCATCACTGGCAGCGTTCAAAAATACACCGGTAGCTTTTAGTCTATGCCGACGGCTTTGAGCCGGTATAGACTACAACTCCAATTTCCAAAAATTTCCGAAAGTTCCACAGGGTTGGTCCAAGCCCATAGATACCCCTAACACCAGCAGCGTTTCCATGTACATTGACAGCATGGGATACTACGCCGGCGGCCTATTGCCAGCATAGACCCCTAGAACAAAATCACAATTTTTACGAATTCTCCTGTTTTCTTTGCAAAATTTACACATTTCAAAAATCCTCTAAACTCATTCTAAGCTTCCAAAACTTGTTATATGTTCTTAACACCATTCAACAAATACTAACTCCTCTTCAATCCATCAATCACTCAATTACAACATCACACAAAATTTGCACTTCAACTCTACATGCTCATTACACTCTTCAATCCTTTGCCATCCTGACACAATCATCCCAATACTTCCAAATTCATATAATACATATACTACAAACTCCTCTAGCAACACCATTGAAATAGTCTAATTTTTTTTTTCAATAATTAAAATTTTATGTGAATACAATATTAGTTTTAAATATTAAGTTTGAAGCAATTTTGATTTATAAATATGAATGTGTAAAAATAGGTTTGATATATTATGTTTATTAATGTTAATTATTGATGTAAGTGATTATGTGCAATGAAATTAATGTTATTATTTCATGTATATTAATGTGAGTATAGTGTAATTAATATTTATGTCTTTTATGAATTAATATGTATGTGTTATATTTTAAAATTATCAAAAGAACTTTTGTTATACTTAAGAATTTGTTGACAGATTTTTTACAAAGTTTAAGCCTATTTTTCAAGCCTAAATTAAACTCAAATGAGCTCCAAATTAAGCCAAATTTAATCATAAGTCTTATATGCCTCAAAAGTCAAACTTAAGATAATTTTGAGTCACAAATTTGATCAAATATTGTCTCTTTTGGCCGCCTTCATTTCCCATACGAATTTTCCTCTTTTTTTCTTTCCTTTCTCTTTTCCTTTTCTTCAAACTATAAGCCCTAAACCAAAGACCAATATCAAGCTTTTGTAATAAAAAATCTCTCCAAGCCAAGGCCTCTACATGTAAGTTAAAGCTAGTATAAACTCTTTTTCATTTCCTTTCTTATAGTATGCATGGAAACCTATGATAGGATTAGTTAATGTCTTTTGAATTGTATGGTTCTATGCATTGATATATACGTTAGGTTGTGTGTTACTGATATATGAACTTGTTTATGTAATATAGAAGTAGTGAGGTATTGGGGAGAAGTGAATTTAATTTGAGTAGTTAAAGTTGAAGTTGAAGTTGAAGTGAAGAGGAGGAGAGGATTTGATGTGAATGAAGTAGTTTAATGTGTTGTTTTAATATTCAAAGTTGCTAGAATTGATTAGTGTGGATAGAAGATAGTGTATGAACTAAACATGAGTTTGAAGAAGGATAAAGTGTTATATGTTATAAAATTGCAAAGTGCAAAACAGGGAAATAAATTCTTTTCGAATAGGTCTGTTTTTGAACATATGCCGACATATGGTACTTCAACGCTGCTGACGTAGAGGCGGTGTTGAATGTGATCAAAACCGATTTTTCTAAAGTCGCTTAAAACGCCGCCGGCTTTTGTAAGGAAATTGGCCAAAGTTTATTTTTCAAATCGTACGTCGGCCACTAGGGCATCAACGCCGCCGGCGTAGAGGCGGTGTTGAACGCGAACAGAATAAAAAAATTTTAATGCCGGGCTTAAAGCTGCCGGCATATAATTCCAACGTTTTTGGCATTCAGTTAAATTTTGCCTGTGTAGAAAGGCCGCGTAGCCCCTGAGTTTTACAAATTCAAACTTCTTCAATTGTCATTCTTTACTTCATTTATGATCTTCTAATGAATATATAAGCTAAATAAACATGTTTTTTGTATAATTAGATGTTAAAACTATATGTTAAGTTTATCGAATCTCCTTGTATAGTTAACCTAGGATTGTGATATATATATTCTACATTCTATTATTGATTTGTTTGATATTCTTATTTCAGTTAAAGATTCTTCGGTCATTTCCCCTCTGAGTGAATATAGTAATATACTGTTGGGTACAGGTACGCAATAGCTTGTTTGTTGTATGCTAGCACTAGGCATTCTTAAATTGATTTAATTCAAATTGGCTTAATGCTTTGATAAATTGGATGTTTATTACGCTGTTTAATCTGGTCCGAGGAGCAGCAAACCTGTCATGATGTAATGACATGTTAGTTTGGCGCTTAACCTAAGTCATGATGCAATGAATTTACTATGATGCAATGGTACGCTATGATGCAATAGCAATTTGTTTTTGGTTAAGTGGGTAGCTGATGGGGAGAATAGTATCTGAGTAACATTTGCTTAAACTTAGGGGGAAATACCATAGGTAAGTTCAAAGTTTATGGAAACTTGTGAACTAGACTCATGTTGTGGACTGAGTTTAAGTAGAGTCGAGCAACGACTTTTGAACCCTAAATGAAGATATTTTTTTATGGAATAGATATAGGAGATATAAGTATTCGGACTACTTATATCAACCCCCTAAGCAGCTGTTGTTACTCAGGACCCCTAAATTCCTAGAGCGTGATCCCGGGGTTTGAATACCCTCTTGTTGTTTTGTAAAAGAAAACTTAATAAGATAATGACTTGATCATGCATTCATTTCATTTGATTTAAGTTTGTTTGATAAATTGTTCTTGTGTTTGTCATTGCATACTGGGCCTTTAGCTCACTTTTGCTACTTTGCAGGTAATGAAGATGAATTATATGATGATCTGGGATACAGGTCAGATTTTGAGCGATTCATGAATGAATGGGACGAATAGGACTCGAATACCCTTGGAATTTTTGGAGAAGCTTTTATTAAAGCAAAATTCTCTGTTTAGAAGGCTTGTTAGATAAGTCTAAGTGTAATAGACCTTAAACTCTCTTTAGATTATCTTTTGTACTAAGAAAACTTGTAATTTTTATAGTGTCTTGTATTGACACTAAACTTTGTACATATGATGTATATATATGTATAGGTTACTTTTATTAGCAAGCTTGTTTTGCTAAAGGTTGTTTATAAAGTTTTAGTGGATTTGATCAAACAATTTTCATAAACTGTTAGTTTTAGGACAACCTTATATATAATATGAAAATGTTATATGTAGTTGGAGACTCGGTATTCTAAATCTCAGGATTTAGTGGGTCGAGTCTTTACAACAACACTACTCAAACTACCATCAATATATAAAAATCATTCTATCACTATTTAGCACATAAACCCTATTCTAACAAAAGCTTAACTTAAATACACATAAGGCAAGAGGAATACACTTACCATATGAATTTAGAGCCTTAGTTTAAGAATCTTGTTGCAAGTCTTTGAGAGTTTAAGTTGTAGAAAATGAAGGGTTTAATTGTACATGGACATGGGAGAGTTTTTTAGAGAGTAGAAAAAGGGTTTTAAAGCTTTTGGTATATGTTATGGTGCTCTGAAATTTTTGGACGAATTTTGCACTTCAAAAGTTGATATTTATCCATTTATTGACTTTAGTGGCTGCCCTAATTAAGTCCTTTAATTGCTTGGCTTTGGCTAATTAGTGAAGCTTGCTTTTTGGTTAATTAAATGTGGTCTTGGGCTTTATTTGTAACAAAAATTTCTGCTATAAATTAGTTTTATTACATGCACAATTTAACCATTTTTAATCATATTTCATACATTCTAATGTATTTAAAAATTTACGAACTCAATATTTAATCATTCTAAGATATTTAATTATTTGTAAAACAACTCAATTCATTTTTCATGCATCAACATAATTAAGATTTATCATATTTCAAAATCATATATAATTTCAATAACACATTTATAAAATATAATTTGGGAAATTCATGGCTATTTCACTTTGAAAACTGACTCATATATGATTTATTGAACCGATTTAACTTTTAACCGATTCAAGTTCTTTTTCTCTTCTTTTATTCTATTTAATTAGATTTATTTAATCAAATTTTATTGAGAATGAATGGGTCCAAAAGGTTAGAAATTAGAGTGCCTTGAACCATGCTTGGAAGAGTTGGTTCAATTGTGAACCGATTCAGTTTTCATGTACCACACCATTTATTATTGTTTTTACTTTTCTTTGTTTAATTAATATTCAGTAAATTAGCGTATTTTTAGTTATATTGTATTCATTAATAATTATTTTTAAATAATTCCAAATTTATAGGTCACAGACAAGTTTTTGCTATCAAGGTTCACTCAATAAGATCAAAACAAGTTTTATATAAGTTCAAACCAACTTTGATTCAAATCTTTCATGCTGAATCTTAAACTTTACATTTTTTCTTTTTCAATTTCATGTTGATTAAATGTTAATCTATGAGTTATAGACTTTCCAGAGCAATCAAATTCTAAAATTTGATTGAAATACACATTTTAGGTTGAACTTAGTTTGAATTTTCATGAATATTACTTTGATTATGAGGTAAAGATTTGCATATCTTCATGAACATTCAAACTAATTTCCAAAAGATTTTAGGAAACTCAAACTACTAAATTGTATAAATTAAAGGTATAATGTAAAAAATGTACATAAACTTTTGCAAAAAGTCAATCAAGTACCTGAAGTAAGTTTTTGCAGACATTTTTTCTACCTAAAATTTGGTTTTGAAAATTTTGATAACTAAAACAAATTTTTTGTACATTTTTCCTACCTGAAGTAAGCTCAATTAGGTAGGAAAATATATGCAAAAACTTTTATCAGGTATCAAAAATGTCAAAACTAAACTTTAGATATATTGTTAAACTTTTTATAAAATTCAACTACCATTTTTGACATTAACCCTAAATCAAATACTATTCTATATCACTATACATATTAAATCATGATAAATATTAACATGAACATCAAGAATTCATTACATAAATCCTTTTTTTTTTTTATTTCTATGTTCAGATGAATTAATTGAAATTATATTCAAATCACACATTAAAATAATTAAAATTCCAAATCATACAATATATTATTTAACATCATCGACGTACACATGTTATATACATACAATTATAAATTTCAACATTAAAACAACATCATTATCAATATGTCATATTAAATCAAACATTATACTTATATATTATTATCTCAGCACATAATTATATATAATTATTAATTTCAACATGAAATCCTCAATCAAAATCATCTTTATATTTACATATGTATCCAACACATGCATATATAATGTTCATCAACGACAAAATCAATTATCATATATATATATTTATTATTGAAAACCAAATTAAAATATTGATTTAATGCTAAATTATTAATCAACATATAATTCATCTTTAAGTTTTAAATTGACATACATGTTTATCTATTGAAATGAATAATTTAATAAAAATGAAAAGTCTAAATCCAAATTATCGATCTGCAACTACTACTTGGTTTAGTTGATGATGCTTCTAATCCCCACTCCTCCAATAGATCTCCAATTTGTTCTTCAAGTTTTCTTAAAGAATTAGAGATGAGATTAAGGATTGACTTAGAAAAATAAGAAGAATTGAATCAAATGGTCAATTAGGAAATACTTTACCTAATTGTTTTATTGAATTTGATGGAGCTTAGAGAGGTGTGTGAGATTTTGGTATCATTTATAAGAATGGGTTTATAGGAGTACGTGGGCTTGTAGAACAATCCAAAGAACATTTTGGTAAGGTTATATCATGTGGTGATGTAATCAATGAAGAGAGAAAAGAGAGAAATTAAGTTTTAGCTATTTTTGGAAAGTGAAAAATATGACTAGAGGTAAATTGGGTAAGTACTTAGAATTAGTTAAAGGTGGTGAGGTAACAACTAGTAGGCTTAGGCTTGGAATCTCATTTAGTTAAATTTTGGTATTTAATATGAAAACCTTAGAAATTAATTATTTGAAATTTAGGATTTGGAGTAAATTTGATAATTTGAGATAAATTGAATATTTGACAAAAATAGAATAGTAGTTTGGTTTAATTGAATCTTTAATGTCAAATCAACTCTTTACTAATTCAATTTAATTAATTAAAACTTATCTAAACTAAACTATACTTTATAATTTAATATTTGTTTAAGAGATAATGTCAAAAATGATATCTAAATTTCACAAAAAGTTCAATTAAATACTAGAAATTCAATTTTAAATAATTTGGTATCTAAAGCAAATTTTTACATATATTTTTCTACCTTATTAAACTTATTTTAGGTAGGAAAAAATGTATGCAAAAATTTGCTTCATGTACCAAATTGTTCAAAATCAAACTTCAAACACTTAATTAAACTTTTTGCGAAAGTTTAGGTACCAAATTGTTCAAAATCAAACTTCAACCTGATTGAACTTTTTTTGTGGAAGTTCAAGTACCATTTTTTACATTAACCCTTTATTTAATTAACTAAATTATCAAACTTGATATTAATTTCTTAAATATAATTTGAGGCTCAAATTTACCCGTATTATTATATGATACTATTAGGATGCAAACGAGTCAAGCTATCCATGAAGTAGTCAAACTTAACCTGCTTTAAGCTTGTTTCTACTCAAACTCGATAGTAAATGAGCATACTCAAGCTTAAAGTAAAGTCTTTTTATCTAAACGACCCGGCTTGAACTTTGAATTAGGCTCGCGAGCCGCTTGCTAACAAATTCGCAGATAGGCTCATTAATAGACTCGTTAATAAGCTTGTTAGCAAAATTTTAAATTTTATATTTATGATATATTATATATAATTTTTATATTAAAACAAAAAATTTAATTTCTATTTAATATTTATATATATATATAGCAATATTTATATATTATTTTTAGGCTTGAGGAAAAAAAAAAAGGGATCATCTAAAGAAGTTGAGCCCATGCTTAAATTTCAAGTCGATAAGAGCTTATTAAACTCGATAAAAAGCTAGGCACGGCTCGAGCTCAAATCGCAAACGATTGAGCTCGAGCTTAAATTTTAAGTTCAATAGAAAACTCGGCTTGAATTAAAACACGATAAATTTCAAATGGGTCAAACTCGAATTTTTAAAAACTCAACTTTATTTGACTCGTTTATAGCTTTAAACATTATATCACATTTGTAATTTAACTTGTTGAAAAACATGGGTATATCAATTTTATCCATAGGTGAGATTCTTGCTGTTCGATGGCAACGATGAGCTTCTTTGGTGAACGTATTTCTTGTTTTCTTGTCGTTTGATGATCACGACGACTTTCCTGCTCGATAATGCGTAGCGTCGGAAACCGATCAATGTCTCTCTTTTTTCTTTTTCTTTTTTTTTTTCTCCTATTAACTTTTTTATATCTTTTGTAGCTTCTTTGTAATATTACTTAATTAATTTTTATAATATTATCTTATTAAATTAACTATTATAAACTAATGAGGTTGAATGTTTTCCTTGTTTTACATTAACACGATGTCAAAAGATAAATTACAGGTTTAAGATTGAATAACATCGTAGCATAATGTGTTTTCGTAATTTTCAAAGAAAATTGTTATATTGAAATTTTTGTCAACTATTTTATGTTATATTAGCTTACTCTAGTGACTTCTTTTTCCTCCTTTTAATATGCAAACATACATATATTTTTTCGATAGTAACTGCAAATATCATTGAAATATGCAATAAAGTTCACACATCAAGTCTCAAAAGGGTTTGCCTGCAAAGCAAAATGAAAATTAGAAGCCACCATTAAATCCTTCACTAAAGATGGAAGGAGATTAAATCATCAACGGAGATGGAATCAAAACATAAAAGATCTATCCTGTTGATACTTATGAGCCATGCAAGTTCATGAGCTACTTGGTTGCTTCTCTAGGCATCCAAGACATATAGATTGAAAGAAATGTCGTTTGGATCAGTTGCTTGCGGTAAAGACAAATGATGATAAATAATCAATGTAAGCATCATTAGCAGTTAACCACCTAATTGAATTAGAAGAACCAAATTCAATAATAATCTTCTGTATGGTAGAAGCCTTAATAAATGAATAATGTCCCAGTAAACACTCCATATCTCCGTTTTAATAGGTGAGAAAGTGCTTATTCTTTGACAAAATAAGCCTAGACAGTATCCTTCTGAATGTTTCGTACATCTACTAACTATAGACCAAGAATCATCTACTCTACATGCGCATCTCATTAATTTTCGCATCATCGTTGCTCGGCTTTTGTCGATTACAGTCTATACTTCTACAAAGTTCGTTGTTGGCTTTTTGAGGTTTGCTGACTCCAAAATTTCCCTAGCCGCTAACAGCACATATTGTTCCCGGTTTGAATCCATGTCAATCTTCTGAAACACTCATCTATTTTATTCTTTCCATGTATCCGTAAAGCAAAACAGAACATCGATTGCCATGGTAGGTATTTACTTCGTCTCTTACCAAGCTGTAGTGCTGCTTTCGCTTCAGCCATAATACGCAAACATATTTCGAATGCATATATTTGTGAGTGAATATATATAGCACTAGATCATAGATGCTAAGTATATTACACCATTTTCTACACTAGTAAAAAAATGACTTTAAGAGATGAAATTTTTCACCTCAGTAGTTTATAATTTCGACTCAGTAGTGCTATTGAGGCGAAAAATTCGCCTATAAAGGTCCGTCGTCTTAGGGAAAAGGAGGCCAAATTCGCCTCATGTTTTAAAACATGAGGCGAAATTAACCTCATGGTAGTAGGGAGTGCCATGTCAGATTCGCCTCACTAGCTGACGTGGCATGAGGCGAAATTCGCCTCATATAGTAATAATGAGGCATCATTCGCCTCATGGCAGGGTGAGTGCCACGTCGGCTAGTGGGCGAAATTCGCCTCACTAGCCGACGTGGCATGAGGCAAATTTCGCCTCAATATAGAAAGAGGGAGGGGAAACTCGCCTCATATACCAAAATAATTTCCGAAATCATAAAAACAATATGGCAACACATATGGAATAATTTATAAAAAAATTTTTAATTAATATAATTCATATGTATTAATATTATATTGTAATTAAAATTTTATTATTAATATATTTTTCAGAATTTTAAAAAAATTCAACGCATATTACAAAATATTATAAAAATTATATAATTAATATTACGAATTTATTACTATTAATATTTTACTTAAAATTTTTTAATTAATATATTTTTTCAGAATTTATAAATAATAAATACAACACGTATTACAATAATTTTTAAAAAAATGTATATTAATATTAAAAATTTATTTATATTTTACTTAAAGTGTATATTTAATATTTTTTTCAGAATTTATAAACAATAAATACAACCACGTATTGCAATAATTTTTTAAAAATTATATAATTAATATTACGAATTTATTAATATTTGATATTTTACTTAAAATATATTAAGTAAGTTTGTTATTATAAACATTTGAAATAATAAATATTATGATATTATAAATTTATATATTTATATAAATGTTATAAAATGAAATCAGAATATACTAAAATTTGAAAAAAAATACAAAAACTTTGTAAATATAGATGAAAATATTATACCTTATATTATATTTGATTTTAATGTTGTTGAACTTGTAATAAGAAATGATAAAATCCCTGCAAAAATAAATTCAAATAAATAATTAAATAAAAACTAAATATAAAATTGAATAAGTGAAACTGCAGTAAACCACACTTCTTAATATTCTAAAGATTTAAATTTCAAATACAAGTGGATTACTTAACGGTCAGCAAAATCACCGGGTACAAAGCAGTATATTCTGAAAAGTCCAAGTCGTATCCCAGGGAGCTAATGGCTAATTACTAGAATTAAACTTTTACCCTAATCTAAGCAATTGATTTTTCAGATGTGTAATCTATGTTGATCTAAATTAAAAACTAGATTTCAAATGATTATCAAGAACTAAAACCATATGTTCCAGCAATTATAACGAGGGATTTAGGTTTAGGAGATGCAGATGATATATGAATGATGCATTTCTATTCTCATGTGAAATGACTCATACTTTAAATTGATATTGTAAAGACCCGACCTGCTAATCCTTAAGACTTAGCAAGTTAAGTCCCCAACCACATATAATACTTTCGTATTATATGGAAGGTTGTCCTAATCTACAGTTATGTGAATTGTTTGTTTAAAAACTACTAAAACTTGTTATAAAAGCTTTTACAAAAGGATTACTCACTTGAGTAATCTATTTACATAAAATAGTTTAAGGAAATATTTACATCCTTGTGTCCAGCATAGGACACAACAAAATATTATAGTCTTACAAAATGAAGAAAATAGACTTTAAGTCTTTTAATACACCCAGGCTTAACTAACAAGCCTCTATTCCAAAATACAAAATACATTTGTTAAACGAACACATGAAATAAAACTTTCTTCAAAAACTTCTCGCCACAGGGTCCTACTCATCCACTCGTCATAAACTTCTCCCAATCTGACCCGAATCCCATATCATCATAACAATCATCATCAACACCTGAAAATAGCAAAAGTGAGCCAGAGGCCCAGTAGTACACAGCAACACAAACAAAAGCGAAGCCATACACACCTATACTAATGCAATGCAAAAACAATTGCTTCATTTATCTTTCTTTAATATTTCTTAAACAAATCAACACTGGAGTATTCAAACTCGGGACAAGCTGAGGATATCTGGGGGTCCTGAGTAATGCTCACAACGCTCAGGGGGTTGGTATAGGTAGCCCGAATACCTATATCTCCTAGATAACGTTACATTGCAAATAATAATCTCATCCAGGTTATATAGCCGTTACTCAATTTCACTTAACTCGATCCATAATTTAGCAATTCACATGCTCCCATAAACATTGAATTAGATTATATTATTTCCTCTCAAGAGTAAGTAAATGTTGCTCGGTTATACATTCCTATCGATTATCCGCCGAGCCTAGTCATTGCATCATGACTATTGGCCTAAGCGTCTACACTAACCTATCATTGCATCATGATAAGTTACGCTCCTCGAACCGGATTTAACGGTGAAAACACAAGCAATTCAAGCAATACTTAAGTCATTTAGAACTTATATCAAATTTAAGTATGCCTATCCTAACAAGATACAAGCAAGTTACTGCGTACCTGTATTAGCTTGGGAATTAATGGGGGTGGCCAAGCGAGGATCAATAACTGTTCAACAAGAATTATCACAATTCACATTAGTTTAAACTCATTTCAACTTATCTCATACATAACCATACAAATAATTCAAATAAGTTATCACAAGATCCTAAAACAAGTAAGATAATCAATAATTTATTAAATCATACAAATAGCCTTGAATCATGCTTAATTATATTACTCAATCATCATAACACATCAATTATCATATATCTATCTCATTTTAGTCTAAAAGATCCATTTGTTAAAGCAAATACACATAAAACAAACAAAAACAAGTTTTTAACTTTGTTTGGAAAATGTATCAGCTGGAAAGAAAAGAAAATTCGGCCTTGATAAGTTTTTATTTTGTAAAAACTCAAAACACAAAAGTTGTAGATCTCTTTTTAAGCTTTCAACGCAATTTGAATCACTCAAATCGGAGTTCATATGAAAAAGTTATGATCAATTTACAAAAACAGTGTCGCGTCAGGGAAGAAATCCGCGAGCGCTACACCCTTGGCAACGGGGTGTTTTGAAGGCCGTTTTGACTCAGGGGAAGTGAAATTTTGATCCGAGAGCACTACACCCTTGGCAACAGGGGTGTTTTGGACACTACACCCTTGGCAAGGGGTGTTTTGGAGGCCGTTTCAACTCAGGGGAAATGATATTTTTGATCCGAGAGCACTACACCCTTGGCAACAGGGGTGTTTTGACAGGTGTAGTGATAGTTATACGAAATTTTTCAAACTTTAACACTTTTAACTTGAAAAAAAACAACTTTTCTCAACTCCTAACATGTCCTAAACCTTATGCAAACTTCATACAACACTTCAAACACTTCTAATACTTATCATACTTCAAACTCCAAATCCACACTTCAACTACCCAAATTATCTTCTTCCCAAATTCAACCACCCATACTTCTTGCTACACATAAAACTATACTATAAGTTCTTGTAGCCTTAATATACTATTTAAACTACCATTAACATATAGAACACATCATTTCTCATATTTAGCATAAGTACCCTATTATCAAGAAATCAATATATGCATAAGATTAAGACATGAAAGACAAACTCACCAATAGAACTTTAGGCTTTAGTTTAATGTCCTCTAGCAATCTTTTGGTGGTAAAAGTGATGGAAAATGAAGGGCTTAATCTTATGCACCTTGGAGGAGCTTTTGAGAGGGTTAAGAGGTGTTTTGAAGCTTAGAGAAATGGTTTGGCTAAGGTCTGAAATTTTGCCCGAAAATTTAAGTTTGAAGAGTAGATATTATCTACTTGTTTGACTTTTGAGGCATTTGTAATTAAGGCAATTAATGACTTAACCTTTTGTTACTTAATGACATTGTCTTAAGGCCTTAATGAGTATTTAATAGCTTTATTTTTTTGCCTAAAAAATTCTGCTACATAGGACTTAGTTACATGCATTCCTCCACTTAATTCAACACATTCAAATCATAAATTACACATATGAATACAATTAAAATTTTATGTACTAAATATTTAATAAATTCTAGAATATTTCAATATTTTAACACAATAATAAAACACATAATTCATCATGAAAAAAAATCATATTCAATACATATCAAAAGTATGTATAAATTTATTAACACATATAGAATATAAATTGGGAATTTCATGGTTATTTCAGATATATAAATTGATTACTTGGGATTTGATCAAATTCATCTAAGAATTGCTCACCTCTCGATGTAACAAAATCTTTCATAGCATAAACTATCCTATTAAGATAAGTTATCTATGATTTCAGGTTAATAGTATTTTGCTCTCACCAAAATTACTATCTAGTTAAGAATACAAAATAAGCACCGTTAAGTGACCCAAATTTGTAACCCTAACCGCATAAGATTAATGAATTCTCAAGTTCTATCACAGATTTACATATCTCTATGACAAATCATATTCAAAAACCTAAGTTTTGCTTGTGCAAATCATTGAATCTTTCTCAGGTATCGTTAATCCTTTCTATCTAATCTATGTTGAACAGGCATAAACTAAACAGATTACAAACAAGATAATCAAATTCCCAAATAATCAACACCAATATCAATTCAATTCATGCATCAAATCATCAAATCCATTCATACATATTCATAATTGACAATGAAAACATGCCTCTCAATGTACAATCAAGCATAAACATAAAAGAATAGAGATTGAAAACACCTTAATATGGTTCCTTTTCAGAAACGGGAATTTCCAAATCCAAAATCCCACAATTGTAGGCAACGCTTGATTGTAGCTAAACCCTAATCCACTCTAAATTGCTAGAACATTAGGGTCTTAGTGCCCTAAAAGAAAAACAAACAAAAACATTTTGTTTCCTAATTTTTCTGAGTATTTTTGTGTCTTACTTCTCTCTCTTTTTTCTCTCTAAAAACACTCTTAAATAGAGCAAATTCGCAAGAGGAATACAGACTGACATAGCTGTATGCCGGCAGTTACAAAATGTACGCCGCTAGCGTAAATGTGGATCTTGCCGGCGTTCGTTGTATGAAAAATGCCTCTTCAACTTACGCTTGATAAACACAGCCAGTGTTCCTTCAAATCTGGCCTGCGTAGATCTTCATTGAGAATTACTTATAGGATTATACGCAGGGACCTACACTGGCAGCGTTGAATCCCAGAAGGCCGGCGTGGATTGTTTCGTCAAACCCTACACTGGCTGTGTTTGAGCCTGCGTTAAGGATATGCATTCTGTGGACAAAGTACACAGGCGTAACGCCGGCGGCGTTGATTCAGAATTTGCCGACATATCTCTTTATTCCATACGCTTGCTTCACATTGTCTTCTACCCTGGCTGTGTTGATGACTGCGTTAAGAAATTGTCTTCTGTGGTCATTCTACACAGCCTCTACGCCGGCGGCGTTGGATGCTGTTGAGCCGACGTACGTGTTGATCTTCAATCAATGGTTTTGGAATTTGCTCATTACTTCTTTTTAACCTGATTTCACAAGAAATTATACTTATGAATATACATTCCACTTGATTT
The DNA here is from genome assembly GCA_024138025.1 of Combretum micranthum. Classification (NCBI taxonomy): domain Eukaryota; kingdom Viridiplantae; phylum Streptophyta; class Magnoliopsida; order Myrtales; family Combretaceae; genus Combretum; species Combretum micranthum. Next base: position 92,102 of record JAMXBD010001248.1, read on the forward strand.
CTATCATATCTGTATAAATTTTATCCACAAAATGTAGTAAAATATGAGTTCATCAATAAGTTAAATAAAAATGTAGGATGATTTACCATGAAGATGTTGCTAAGAATTCGGCATACGAAGCAGCACAAATAGAGAGAAATGGGATAGAAATTTGAGTGAGCAGAAGAGAGAAGTAGGAGGGTATATATAGGGGGTGGCTAGGCTAATGAGGCGAAATTCGCCTTTATGTTGAAATCTGAAGGGAAATTGGCCTCATGAGTTGGACAGTGAGGTATGACCAAATGAGGGGATTTTCGTCTCACAATGAAAAATTCTAACTTTCCCGCACTCGCTTTTCTTCTCCCGCGTTGTCTCGCTTAAAAATTTAAGTCTTTAACTAAAATTTTTATAATGTTTTAAATATTAATTATTAAAAATGAAATGACCTAGATTTACATTTTAATAAAATCTCATGTGTTTATTAATTTATTTTAAGAAGTTGAATTGAATGAGTATGGTTATGTGTTAGTAGTCTAAGATATATGATTTTGTATGTGTATATGTTGATATTAATATTTTGTTTGATATGCATTAATGTGTGAGTAATGAAATTATTAATGTTGTCTTTTGTTCATTAAAGGTTAAGCTAAGCTAGATTTGTAAATCAACCATAATTCACTTAAGCTAGTTGATTAAGTTTCTTGTAATTAAGTAGCATTTATGCCCTAAATACAAGCCAAATGAAGTTCAAATTAAAGCTAAATGCAACCTAAAGTTATATAGGCATTAAGGGGTAAATTTGGAATGTGAAAAGTCAAAATTAAGCTAATTTAACTTACTTTTTGAAGGCAGCCAAATTTTATCCGAATTTTCCTTTTCTTCTTCCATTTCTTTTCTTTTCCATTTCCATCTCCATTTCTAAGCTCAAGTTAGGGTTTATCTCAAGTTTGAAAATCAAAGTATTTCTCAAGACAAGGTATGTATATATACTTGAATTGATTTAGTTTTAGGTTGTTGTGATTATTGTTTTGTTTCCTTTCTTGTAGTAGTTGTAGAGTTATTGGATGAATTGAGTTCAATGTTGCTCAAATTGTTTGTTCATGCTTTGTATGAGTTATGAATGTGTTATATGAGTGTGTGAGAGTATGCATGTATTGTTGTATTGATATGAAGTCTTGTTGAAGCAAAGATAGTTTAAGTAGTTAAAGTGGGGGTTGATGGAAGTGGAATTTGAAGTGTTTAGTGATGTTGAATTCATGCCTTAGGTTGCTAGATTGAGTAGTGTATGTTGGAGTGAGTATATGAAGTGGAAGTGTAGTTGAGGAAAGTTTTAAAGTGTATTAAGATGTAAGTTTGCAAAGTTGAAAAAACAGGGGATTTGAATTTTCGTTTAACCTTGTTTTTAAAACGTACGCCGGCATCTAGGGTTTCTACGCCGCGGCGTAGAGGCGGTGTAGAAAGCCCACAGAATCGTTTTTCCTAATGCCGTTTGCAACGCCGCCGGCTTATATGCTGAAGATTTGCCAGCGTCTGTTCTTCAGAACGTACGCCGGCAATTTGAGTTCCTACGCCGCCGGCGTAGAGGCGGTGTTGAGAGTCACAGAACCAAATTTCTTAAAGCCGACTGAACGCCGCCGGCGTTTGCTAGGAAGTCAGCCGGCGTTCTTTCTTCTAATTGTACGCTGGTTCTGGGAATCAAGGCCGCGGCATACATGTGAAGGCTGCCCGCGTACTTAGGTAAGCGACCGGCTTACACCTCTCTGGACATTTTTTAAGACTTTGGTTTTGGATTCTACGCCGGCTCAAGGCCGCCGGCGTAGGGTACAAGGCTGACGGCGTACGCTTTGAACGCTGCCAGCGTTGGCAGTGTACATTTTCAGAACATTGAACACCGGCTCACGCCGTCGGCATTGAGTGCCGGGTATCCCTGAGTTTTTGAATTTAAGAGCTTTTTCTAAAAATTTCCAAAGTTGTTATCTGAGCATTTGAGTTTTGGTAAGCAATTTGGATATATTAGGACGTTTAAATGCTTATTCGTGACTGTATATTCAATTATTTGAATTTCTTTGATAATTTGTGATATGTGGATATAATATGTTTATATTTGTGAGAATGAAATTTATAAATGTTGATTTATTAATTATTGTGACATTTCTATTACAGTTAAGGATTTTCGGTATGTTCATCACGAGAGATCCTAATTCTATTCTAACGGGTTCAGGTACGCAATATTTGTCTGATGTTTGCTAGGACTAGACAATTTCTAATGTGACCTAAATTGATTCGATTTAACATTTGGATGAATTGGATGTCTATTACGCTGTTTAATCTGGTCGAGGAGCAGCAAACCTGTCATGATGCAATGAATGTTAGCTAGCGCTTAACAAGTCATGATGCAATGACTTTACCATGATGCAATGACTTTACCATGATGCAATGGTACGCTATGATGCAATAGCGATTCTTTTGGTTAAGGTGGGTAGCCGATAGGGGGGAATTGTATATGTGTAACGTTTGCTTAAACTTAGGAGGATATACATGATTTAGTTCAAGGTTTATGGAACTTGTGAACTAGGCTCATGTTATGGACTGAGTTTAAGTAGAGTCGGGCATCGGCTTTTAAACCCTAGATGAAGCTATTATCTTCATGAAATAGATATAGGAGATATAAGTATTTCGGACTGCTTATATCAACCCCTGAGAGCTGCTGTTACTCAGGATCCCTGGATTCCCGAAGTGTGACCGGGTTTGAATACCTCTTGTTGATTTGTGAATCAAAATGTAATAAAGATAACCACTTGTTTATGATGCATTACATGAATTGGATGACTTGTTATGCATTGGTTATTGTGTACTGGGCTCTGCTCACTTTTGCTGCTTTGCAGGTAATGGAGACGTGTATTACGATGACTTAGGCTATGGCTCCGATTTTGAAAGATTTATGACGAGTGGGATGAATAGGATCGAGACCAGGACTTTTAGAAGACTTTTTGCTAAAGACCAGCTATGTATAGAAGGCTTGTTAGTGAAGCAATTTCTTTTGTAATGACCCTAAGATCCTTTAGGATCCTCAATGTTTTGAGAAACCATGTAATTTGTTTGTAGTGTCATGTATGACACAAAGCAATGGTTATTTGATGTAAATATATGTATAGATTGCTTTTGTTAGCAATCTTGTTTTATTTAAAAAGTCTTACAAGTTTAGTGATTTGATCAAACAATTTGCATAAACTGTTAGTTTTAGACAACCTTACATATAATGTGAAAACGTTATAGGTGGTTGGGATTCGGTACTCTAGTCTCGGGATTTAGAGGATCGGGTCCTTACAAAATATTTATTTATTAATAATTTTTTACTATTAGACAAGATTAAAAATTAATCTTATTTAATTGGGGGATGTACTTTTATTTATTAAAAAATTATTATAAAAAAATTATATATAGATTAAATATTAATTACTAAAATTGTATATTTATTAATCAATTTATTTACTAGTAGATAAGATTAAAAATAAATCATATTGAATTGGGTAATATAATTTATGATGAAAAATTATATAGATTAATATTTATTATAAAAATTACAAATTTATTAATCAATTATTTATTGTAGATAAGATTAAAAATTAATCTTATTCAATTGTGTCATGTACTTATATTTATTAAAAATGAATTATAAAAAATATTATATAAATTAAATATTTAATACATTAAAATATTATATTTATTAATCAATTTATTTACTAGTAGATAAGATTAAAAGTAAATCTTATTCAATTGAATAATGTACTTATATTTTAAAAATTTAAATAAAAAATATTTATATAATTAAATATTTATTATAAAAAATATATATTTAGTAATCAATTTATTTATAGTAGATAAGAATTAAAGTCATGTTATTCAATTGGGTAATGTACTTTATATTTATTAAAAGATTAATTATAAATATATTTATATACATTAAATATTTATATAGATTAAATATTTCATATTAAAATTATATATTTATTAATCAATTTTTTTAAAGTAGATAAGATTAAAAATTAATCTTATTCAATAGGGTGGTGTACTTTATTTATTAAAAATTATAATAAAAAATTATTTATATAAATTAAATATTTAATAATAAAAATATTATTTATTAATCCTTATATTTAATAGTAGATAAGATTAAAGGTAAATCTTATTCAATTAGGTAATGTACTTTTATTCATTAAAAATTTAATTACAAAAATAATTATATATATTAAATTTTTTTGTTATAAAATATATATATATATATTAATCAATTTATTTACTAGTAGATAAGACTGGAGAGTTATAAGTATAAAGAAATATTTTCATAGATTTAATAATAATTATAAAAATATTTATTTATTAATCAATTGATTTACTAGTACATGAGATTAAAAATTAATCTTATTCAGTTGGATAATATACTTTTATTTGTGAAGAAGTTTATTACAAAAAATATTTATTTAGATTAAATATTAATTATGAAAATATTTATTTAATAATCAATGTTTTACTAGTAGATGAGATAGAGGATTTATTTAAATATGTCAATATTAAATTAATAAAATGATTATTTAGGTTTATGGAGGATTTAAAAGAATGATGGTAACATGAAAATTTTTGTATTAATATATAGTTTCGTTCGACATTTTGTATATTAAGAAGATTTTTTAAAATATTAAAACATATAAAAGACATATGGACTTTCTACGAAAATATAAAATTAACATATATTAATTACATACCGTCGATTATTTCATATGGAATGTGATAATTATATATTTATCGTATTCGTTATGAAATTATTCGTACGAACATAAATATTTACAATTAAAATCTGTGATTTATAATCTTATAGATTACTTGATATTTAATATGTAAATAAGATCTTGATAAAAGTAGATGATAGTAAGATAGTTTGCTGAGGAAATTATCTACGTTGGTGTTGTTACTGAAATACCCCAAATGTTCACCTAGATTAGAAATTGAGTTTAGATAGATTAAATGAATAAAATGAATTATAGGATATAATTGGACAAGTTGGCTTAATTTGATTAGCTAATAAATAAGTTGGTTTTGAGATTTGAAATTCCTATAATCTCTAAACAATTCTAAAATTGTTTAGAGGATTCATTAACTCTTGATTTTTAGCCTAAACACTAATTCCTAAATCTTACTAAAATTTGAGTTCATTTGCTTGAATAAAAATATCAGTTCTTAAACCCGAACTCAAATTAAATATGTTTGTATCCAAATTAAATTCCTAAATTAAGTTCTTATTTTAAGATGTTAATTTATAACCTATCGTATTTTAAGATCTTAAATTCCCAAATTAAATCCCAGTTTCACAGCCTCTTCGTATTTTAGCCATAATTTTTTCATCCGATCTCTGATTGAGGTGATTCAAGTTGCGTTGGAAAGATAAGAAAGAGATATACAACTTTCATGTTTTGAGTTTTTGCAAATGCTAAAATTATCAGTGCTTAAATTTCATTTCTTTTCAACTGATACATTTTCCATGCAAAGTTAACAACTTGTTTTTGTTTGTTTTATGTGTTTTTTGCTTAGGAAGTGGATATTTTTTAGCTAAAATGAGATGGATATAAGTGATGTTTGATGTGTTATGTTGACTGGTTCATATAATTAAACATGAGTTCAGTAGATTTATAGATTTAACAAATAATTAGATTAAATATAAAGTTAATTAAAAAATGAACTTAGTTAACAAACCGAGGTTCAACTTGATTAAATAGACTTGAATGAGTTAAAATGAATTAGATTGAGTTAGTTTAACCATCTTTGACTTAGATTTTGAATTAAATGATTAAGGTTAATTAACTTTAGCTAAGTTTAAGTTAAGGTGAGTTCAAGTTAACATAGATCCTACATGTATAATGAATTAGTAATGAATCTAAGTTCAACTTGACTAAATGAGCTTGAATTAGCTAAAAGTAATTAGCTTAGATGAATGAATTAGGATGATCTTTCAATTACATGAGCAATATATTGTTTCAAATGCTTATAGTTAACCATTCCTTCATTTTTCCAATCTGAAAACGTTAAATTGTAATGTATAGTTACGTAACCAAATAGACGAAATCATCCTCTACATAAAATATGCTTTATTGAAATTGAAATCTATGTAGAACATTTCAAAGAAAAGGCTATTATTATTACCATTGCCCTATTTAGTAATTTGTGTTATTTTCTGTAATTTTTGAAAATTTTGTTCCGTGTTAAACAATTAAATAATAAATTTGTCCTTTCCAATTTATTTTATATATGTTCGATCATGGTGAATAGAAATACTGCGGGTTGGTTGAATGCTTCTATAAATAAATTAGATGTGCATGGTACTCGTCGTAAGAAATTACAGTACTAAGGGACAAAATATGACGGTAATCATAATCAATAGCATGACATACAAGTGCGAAACAAGTAATGCAATAAAACGTGAACATCATGTCCGGAATAATAAAAAACGATGAGGAAATAAAAAACACGGTAGCAGCTACTGTCGCTGCTCCTGTCGGAGTCGAGCACGACCAGATCCTCTCACGGATGTCCTCTGTGATACTGTATGGGGGGGAGTCGAAGCCGGTGTCGACTGAACAGCTGACGGCTGAGTCGGAGTATGTGGAGGCTGCTGAGAGGCAGAGGATGTGAAGACGAAGGAGCCCCAGGAAAAGCGTACGATCCAAACGCGGACGCTGTGCAAACTGGCAAAACCGGGACCCCCTGCCCATGGGATGAACCCCTGAGGATGTGGTCCTCTCTGCTGTGTGGAGCTGCCTGGTGACTCATGTGCTGGATCGTGTGGAGGATGCGTGAACATGGATGGATGGCTCGGCATCCCATAAAACCCATGGTAAGGATACGGAGGAGGTGGGACTGGTGTGAATGGCGTAAAGCCAGGCTGACTAGGATCAGGGCCATAAGTGGAAGTCCCCATCTGTGGTGCTGCGTGATGGTATGGAGGGTACTGCCCGGAGGAAGATGTAGTAGGGGACGGACGTAGTTCATCAGCAAATCAATCTTCTCTTGCATCTTCTCAATCTTGGCCTCCTGGCTGGTCCTATCATACTCAGAGTGGACCAAATTCTCCTCACGTGGCTGCTCATAGTAATCAACCCTATGTTGATCTATCGGCATGCCGTAACCGAAGCCACGTCGGTAGGCAGATCGGTGGCCCAAAACCTCCTCCATAATGACCTTATCCTCCTTAGGTCGCTGACCTGACGCAGCAGCAATATCATCCTCTGCTTTCTTTTTTCCACCATTCGTTCCTAGTTGAAACAACATGAGCACAAGGTGAATATAATCATACAAACAGATGGATATGATACTATAAAAAAAAATATGAATCGAAAATACTAACATAATTCTGCATGGAGACCTCCGACTCCCATCGATCTGTTAACTGCCCTTTCTGTCTCCTTAGGTGGGTATGTCGGTAGTTTTGTATCGGCGTGAGATCCTGTAATACATTATTAAAAAAAGTCAGTACAAGAACATAGCATATAAACCCACATTCATTGTAATTGGAATACCTACATTTGTGAGTGCATGCTGGAGCATGGACTTTGTACCACCTGTATGAACTGACAGTTGCTTCTTCCTGTTCTCCGCATTCACCGTGGATCGCAACTACACGTTTCGAGAAGAAGTGAACAAGTGAACTATATCTTATGCATATGTAATTTACCACATGGAGAAGCGTACCTTATAATCTTGATCTGTCTCAAGGAAGTGGACGAATGCCCTCCATTCATCTAACCTGTGCTCGAAACCCGGTGGTGGCTTACTAGCAGCTGCATCGCCTCCACCTTGGCTATGACATAACGTTTAAGCCTGTATCGAAGCTGACTATACGACTTGCTTGCAAGAAAGTCCAGTGCCACCCACCATTTATGAATTGTCCGCCAATTTTCGGGTAGTTCGAACTTGTTCTGCAAATTTGAAAAAAAAATAGTGTTAAAGGAAGGTACAGGAGCCAAAAATTGGTTTTTCGTATATGTTTACATTTAAAATTAACTTACCATTACACGGGATGATGCCATGTCGATATGCCTCGGGAAATGCTGACCATGCCTTTCCTCGACCTCCAGGGACAAACAACTTCGTCGAAGCTCTGTGATGGAGTAAGAACTCCAACCTAACCATCCCCGGAGATGAGCATATGAGACCCATAAACCCATCAGGCATAGTGATAGTCGGTCTACGGCCTGTCCTCCTATACTCCTCCTCCGCCCGGTAACCTCTATACATACCCGGCGCCTATCTGTCACCGTGATGTTTGCCTCCTCATGCTGAGCCGCACAGCGGCCTCCTCCTGCTCCACTGCTGCGGCCTGTGGGTCATCTGGGTTAACCTGAGCAGGCATATCATCCGGGAGGTCGTACAACACCTCTTCCCCGATCCCCAGCTCATTTACCCATCCCGGCTGTGGCTCAGCCGCCTGACCCGACTGGTCATCGGGATGTCGGACCTGCCGATCAGTAAGTAAGGCAGTAAACGATCCTCCTGTATAACAAAATAAGAAAATGAAACGCATGAGTCCAAAATGATATAATATTGCTATGACAGATAAAACATTTACAAATGAAGCTTAAATCCCACCAGTGTACTGCTCCGGATGTGCCTCAGAGTCGTCCAAAAGCTGATCCATGAAATCGGAGCTACTCATCCTGCAAGTTCAAAAAATAACACCGGTTACTTAAATTTTGTGGAGATCATTACGCAAACAAAGTACATGTGATAGATAATAAATAAATAAACGTATCCGTACAATCTATTCGTCCAAATCGTAATCGCCTATGCTACTGCATCCCACACTCGGGTCGGGTAAGCGTGTAAGGTTTCCTAGATCAACAAATATGCGATTGATTGGAATTGTCCATGGCCTTTGCACTGTCTGTTGCATTGCCTCCTCTATTGGAGGTGGCTCGAATCGATTCAACATCTTCTATACTCTCAGTTTGGAAGAGAGCACGTGTGAACATATGACGGTGTACAACTTTCTGGACAATCTTCCAATTGCCATATCGCTTGCTTGGGTCCTTTAGGTAAAATACTTGTTGTGCTTGGTCGGCAAGGATGTACGGGTCGTTATCGTACCATGACCTTGCGGTGTTGATGGAGATGAGGTCTCCGTCGATAATTTCCGGTTTATCCTTCTCCGTATCAAACCACCTGCATTTGAATAAAAACACTTTCTTCGACCCCACATAATTTAGTTGTATAACTTCGGTGAGAACGCCGTAAAATGTAAGTTGTTGCCCTCCATCTGCACCGATGACATATACACCGCTATTCTGTGATCTTAAGCCAACCTCCTTGGCTTCTGTGTTGTATCGGATACCATTCACGATACAAGCATTGAAGCTATATCGATGAATTTCAGGGCCCCAAGCTAACGCTTCAAGATCTTCTGGCATCTGATGTCCATGGACAGCCGTTTGCTCCATAATCTACATACCATGTCAACAATTAAAGTTACATGTGAAGATATCGATGAATTAATGGAATTGAAGGCTTCAACAAGTTTTAACCTTATTTCTAAACCACTCGGCAAAATGTTTACATACTATTCCTCCCACATTGCGTGCTCCACGTGCAGTTAGTTCGTTCTCGAACTCCCTGTAAGATATTTCATTAGAAGTCCATCTTCAATCTTGGTGAACATCTCTTGTTATCAGTCATAAATGAATGAAAAGACATGATATACCTTATAAAGGGTTGCACTTCCTCGCAATTATTCAACACTGTCCAATGCATCCTGTTGAGTTCTACATCCGAGCCTGTTATAGTGCATGCACCTATTGAACGTATGGGCTGTGTGAATACTCGAAACGATGATGATGGACATTCATCCAGCGGTTCGTCCCACTGTCGGTGGGGTCTATTTATTCTTGAGTCCATGTTATCAAAATATAGTGAGCAAAATTGAGTGCTCTCCCGCACAACATACGACTCGTAATTGAACCTTCCGGTCTTGCCCTATTCCGCAAATCTGCTTTTAGAACTCCCATGTACCTCTCAACAGGATACATCCACCGGTACTGGACCGGACCACATATGCGTGCTTCATTGGAAGGTGGACGGCTAAATGTATCATAATATCAAAAAAAGCAGGAGGAAATATCATCTCTAACTTGCAAAGAGTTAGGATTATTGTTTTTTCCAAAGACTCCAAAATTTACACGGAGTTCTTTAGCAGTCAATTCCCTGAAAAAACGACATACATCACATACAACATCGTAAATGCGATTATCCAAGACCCCACGAATGACAACCGGGAGAATACGTTGCAGCAAGACATGACAATCGTGACTCTTAAGACCTCTCAAACTAACTTCATCAGCGCCTAAGCAAGATGATATATTTGAAGCATATCCATTAGGCATCTTCACATCCCTGATTGAATTACATACCTCTCTCATTTGCCTAGTCGATAGTGTATATGCAGCTGGTGGTTTGAAAATGCGTCCACCACGTTGCTGCAGGTGTAGCTCGGAACGAATACCCATTTCTTGGAGTGTGAGTCTCGCCTTCTCTGTGTCTTTTGACTTGCCCTTAAGACCAAAAATAGTTCCCACTAGGTTATCGCATATATTCTTTTCGATATGCATCACGTCAAGATTATGTCGTATGTGCAATTCACTCCAATATGGCAATCGGAATAGCAAACTCTTCTTACACCAATTTGTCCCGTCTTCATTCCTCCGACGGCATAGGCGCTCTTGCAATTTTCCCAAAATGACATGCTCGTATCGACTCAATTGATCGATGATGTCTGAACCAGAGAAATCCCTTGGTCGTGCCCGTGTTTCCGTGGTGCCGTCAAAACTTACCCTGTCATGGCGCCACCTATGTCTCAAAGGCAAGAACCGTCTATGGCCCATATAGTGGAACTTACTATTTGAATGGCCACTTGTGCAGTCAATGTTACATATTGGACATGCTTTATAACCCTTCGTCGTCCACCTGAAATGTCACCGTATGCCGGGAAATCGTTAATAGTCCATAATAATGCAGCATGCAGTCGAAATACCCGTCCTTCGACCACATCTAGTGTTTTGACCCCACTTGTCCAAAGTTCTTGTAGCTCATCTATCAATGGTTGTAAGTACACATCAATATCTTTACCTGGTGATTTCGGCCCCGGTATTAAAAGACATCATCATATATGGCTCCTTCATACATCTCCATGGTGGAACATTGTATACAAACATAATAACTGGCCACACACTGTATGTCGTGCTCATGTTTGCATATGGATTAAACCCATCAGTGGCAAGTCCTAATCGTACACTTCGGGGGTCCGATGCGAACAAAGGATATTTGTTATCCAATCCCTTCCACTGTTCGGAATCCACCGGATGCCTCAAACACCATCTACGATATATACTTTTCCTTGTGCCATCTCATCTCTGGAGCCGTCTTCCGGCACATAAATAGCCTTTGTAATCTTGGAACTAATGGGAAATGTCGCAACACCTTAACCGGTACTGTTTTTTGTTTTCTTGTATGAAGCTTCCATCTTCCTTCCCCACACACTGGGCATGTATCAAGATTTTTGAATTCTTTTCGAAACAACACAATCATTTTTACAAGCATGAATCATGTTTGCATCCATGCCTAACTGCTTCAAAAACTTCCGTGCTTCGTAATATGATGTAGGTAACAAATTGTCGGCAGGTAACAAACTTTTTATTAAGTCAAGCCAATTGTTAAATGACTTCACAGACTGCTTACCATCAATCTTTAGATTTATCATTTGCACTACTGCTGATAATAATGAAAACTTTGTACATCCCGGATACACTGGACTCTTTGCTTTTTCAAACATTCCAGTCCACCCATCTCCATTAAACCCACTACTTTCATCTTCGCTGTCAATATCATCGCCATCCGCCATCGCCATCACTCACTTATATTAACAGCAATATCTTCCAAAAGTTTTTGATCTGCCTCATCTTCAAAGTGCGTGTCTTCAAGTGGATTGCTCCCTTCATCCATAACAACATTATCATGTACCTCGTATTCATCTACATCCTCACCATGATAAATCCAAGGGGAGTAGGTCCAAGCCATTCCCCTCCTGAGGAGGTGATACTCAATAATCTGAATAGATTGCCATGAACCATTAAGGCAATCTCTACAAGGGCATCTAATCAGTCCATCTGCCCGCTTATGGTTTACAGCAGCTTCTAAAAACTCTCTAACCCCATTTCTATATTGCGTTGTTGTCAAATCACGTGTCATATGCCAACTTCGTTCAGACATCCTAAATTGACACTTAATTAATTACCACATTTAAGTCACATCGGATAACTCTCCTATAACTATGCAAGCATCTAATATTGAAACACCATATGTTTATTTACTTATTATTTAACCCTATATGTGTCATGCAATTACAGATAATATGTATAGTTTTATTGAATCTCTAAGAAGAAATACATTACTACAAATTTACATAAATTAATTCATAAACATATAATAGGAGCATTTACTACTGTACACATACATACATTTATGAAGTTAAACATATTACACATGTATTAAACATTAATATATAATTGTTATATTGTAACTATATATGATTTTTGTTCACATACAATTAATAGTATTTAAATAATTGTATTTACACTATGTATCATAAAAGAAAACACAATACACATATATTAGACAATTATATGCCATCACTAGATCGTAAATACATATAATATTTTTACCTTACTTATAATAAATTATAAGTATACATATAATATACAGGAAATACTACATATAAAGTAGTATTATTTCAATACTTACACTTATTTTATGTCTTATTAATCTAAACATATAAAACAAGCTTCGAATAATATATAAATACTTGATCCTAAGTATATACATAGTTTTTTTTCTAACAATAAATACATAACTATATATTGAACATTCATTAATCAATATACATGAAAATATTAACATCTCAGTATTTATATTTAATCTATGTGACATGATATTAAACATAATAAACATAGATTGAATAATAACATGTAATCACATATCCTAAAAATCTATAATTTTTCAACTACACACTAATATACATAACTATAAATTAAATACATATTACTACATAAATATATTACTACTACTATTTAAATAAATGAATTAAAAATTTCATAACAAATTGAACTAACCTTGTAGTAATTGTAGTACAATAAATATCCGATCAAATCCACCCAAATTATCAGATACCTGCATTAAAATTAAAATATCAATCAAAAATATATTTTACTATAAAATAAAATACTATAAGAATTAAATAAAAAATATAAACTTACCGTATAATTAAATTTACTAAATTCAAAATAAGTTTTTTTTTTTTTATGTGTGTGTGTGAATATAAATATGGAAGTGTGTGTGCATGCAATTGAGAGTGAGGGAGGATTTGTGTGTGTGTATGTGAAGTTACGTGCGAGAGTGAGAATGTGTGTGCGTGAGCGTATGTGCGTGAGTTGATGTGTGCGGTAGGATGTGTGTGTGCGTGAGTGTGTGTGTGTGTGTGTGCACGAGTCTGTGTGTGTGTGTGAGAGGGAGCGGTAGGTGTGTGTGTGCGTAAGAATGTGAGACGGTACGAGTGAAAGAGAGGGAGCGCAGGGTTTATATAGGGGGATTATGAGGCGAAATTCGCCTCATCTTGAAAACTGAGGCCAATTTCGCCTCAACCTAGTCAGCATATGAGGCGAAATTGGCCGCTGACTAGGCTAGTGAGGCGAATTTCGCCTCATCATCCTAGTCAGCGGCCAATTTCGCCTCAGATACTTTAAGAGGCGAATTTTGCCTCCTACTTTTCGCCTCCTATACCCACTTTTCTACTAGTGCTATTCAATGAATTTGGAAAAGTTTTTTATTATATTTTCTAATTTACGTTTTCATCCAAAACAAAATAGTATTTTTAGAATTTCCTGCTCGGCGGTGCTGTTACCAATTACCCATATTCCAAATACAATGAATCTTTTTTTTTCCCCTAATTTTTAGGCTCTTAATAATGGGATGATTCTTCAACTTTTTGGGTTTTTGGTCATTCATATTTTTTTTTTAATTTTACTAAATGTATTGTATAAAATATACAGACTCACAAAATTTAAGAAAATGTAAAGAATTTATATAAAGATCCTTAAATATTGATAATTTTTTTTTCATGTTAAATTTTTTTCCTTCAAAATACTATGTACTATTTCTACCACATATTTAAAACAAATTGTTATGTATTCATCACTCATCCAGACATGTAATACATGGTGCTCATTGAACATTTTTTTTTTTTCATGTAAAAACTTTATAAATAAAATAGTGAGATCCTTAGAAGGAAAAAAAAATTAAATGACCATTTTGATAATTTCAGGTCTTTAAAGATGTGGGTACTCATGCTCGTACAGCACTAAGAATACTAATTCTTTAATTGTAGAAACTCATTTCGGAAGATCTCCTTTCAATAATTTGAATAAATGTGCAACTGCGTGCGAAATGCTCAGGTAATTTTTGTGTACATCAGAAGAGGACAAGATTAAGAAAATTCACCATATGATTACTCATATTATTTCTAGATCACAGTTGCCGTGTTTGCTACGAAAAGGAATAACAAAAAACTTGAAGTTCAGCTGGTATAGTCTCTAATTAAGGAGTGTAATTATCAAACGGTTTGTCTAGATGGTCAATTTTGGGTTCGTTTGTTTTGGCTTTTTTTCGGCAGATACAGACACTTTTTCAAACTTTTTTCTAACAAATTATTTATCAAGAAATAGATATAAATAAAAAAAAATTGACAGTTCTCATCAAAAAATCAAATAGAACAAATATAGATAAAATTTAGATGCAAATCGGATATATTTACACATATCATTTTAAAAAAGATACAGATACAGATGAAAAACAGATAATCCAAACAGACCTTTTATATCTGTATCTTATTTATATCTAATATGCATTTATATTTTATTTATATTCATATATATCTTATCTGTAATGTCTGTTTATGAGTAAAATTGTATATTTTTTATATCTATATCTGTTTTTAACAAATAGTCTAATTGAAACAGACATGAAACAAATGCTGAAACAATACCAAACCAACTAACCAAATGTAAGATAGATGGGTCGATGATGAATTATTGATGGTTGGTCCTAAATTGAGAAATTAAAAGGAAACAGATACACCAAGTGCCCATTGTGTAATGGTGAAACGTATGTGTGGATTATGAACCAAGGACATAAATGAAAATATTGAGATGAGTTTGCTTTTTCTTGTATTGTATGATTAAAATAGAGGAAGATATGAGTACGAAAATGAATTTTTTTTTTTTTTGGCCCGTTAAGAAAATGATGCTTACTGATGTCAAATTGTTGATGCATATATTCATTTAGGTTATCATATTTGATCCTATGTGTATCTCACTCTTCATTAGGATTAATTATGTAGTTTAGATGATGAAAGATCATGGATTGATCATAACTACAGTGAGTGGGACGAATATTTAGGAGAGAAGTGATCTGATTTGCCGTTTGAGTTAGGGTACAATAAACATTCTTTGGATTTTTTAGTGGTATTGACGATTTGAATCAAAAGAATTTACATCATAAAACTTATGAATTCTAAATCACTAAGAAACAATTAAACTAATGATCAACCTGTATTCTAATTTGAAGTGTCATATGCATGAATCATGGTGATTTACTGCCTCCTATGATCAGCTAACTTTTTTCGTTTTTCCTAAGCAATAAAGACAAATATGATGAGTTTCCACATCTGGTTGAGTTTTCAACTTGACAATTTCCCTGATCCACATTAATTAACCTTTAAATTGATGAGGCGTTTAAAATATCTGATGTTTCAATTGAAGTAAGCGTAATAAAATATTATTTGGATCCCACCATAAGAATTTTTAAATATTCTACAGATCATGGAATATAAATTAGCTACGGAAAGAGTTGCCAAAATATTCAGGGGGGCTCCGATATCCGGTGATCTTTTGTCGCAAAAGATTTTGACAAAGTCTTCTTTGTTCATCTCCTTGATTCTTTTAATATGGACCCATATCGTGTCAGATGTCAATATGATGTTTGATTTAGGTCCAACTCCAAAAAGAGTGTTTTGTCATCATAGAATTTTAGAATATAAAGTGCATGAATTAGAATAATTTAAAGAATAAATAAATAAAGGTTTTAGCAGTCATTCTAGAACAGCTACAGTAACACGTCAATCGAGGTCAAATCAGTAGTAGAAGACCAACTTTAAACACTAAAAAAACTCTATAAGATGCTTGGCGTGTCTTGTAATAACCTCTTTCTTTATTTTTAAAGACCTTTAAAAGGGGCCTTTAACATTTTTTATGTTTTTATATCTCATATTATAATTACTTTTACCGTTATCTTAATATTTTTAAGGTAATTTTAATGTAAGCAAAAAGGTTAAATGAATTTGCAATATAAATATTAGGTATATATATTGTTAATATTTAATTTATTATCATAGAAATTATAATTAATAAATTTATCAAGAATAAAAAAACAATTTTTTAATGCACTTTGCAATTCACTTTGCAATTTGGACGAACAAACATGTCTTTTTTTTTTTTTTTTTTGCCGATGGACAAAAAATGTCAAACATATAAAATATTTGAAAAGAAAAATTGGATGCATCCTTTTTGGCGAAACGCCAAAGCATAAGAACCTTACTTTATCCTTGGAGAAACTCACACCACGGTTCTTCACGATAAAAAGTCGCATCAAGAACCCTCTCTCTTTTTTTTTTTAATTTGGCCAAACAAGCGATGTACTATATAAATGAATCAACCCGGGTTCGAGCACATACAAACATCGCCTAAACCATTACAACAAAAACAACTAATATCCTTCTCATGTAACCTTAGGAGAGTGAATAAAGTGTTTAACCATCAATCATATTGACAGATTCGAAGAGGTTATCCAATTTGTAACTCTATTTGCAGTTCTAGGAACAAAATTAAAAATAACAGAGACATCAAATAATGGCTGAATTGATAAACAAATCTAAGAGAAAAAGATTGAGGAGGACCAGTGTGAATCCACAATACCCCGTTCAGCCATTCCAAGAGCTTTCACCAGCACTAAGCAATTCGTATTGCACACGACCTCTTTCCAGCCCATGTCATGTACCAACTGCATAGCTAAAATAAGGCCCTGACATTCAGCAACCTCTGGACTTTGAATGCACACAAGATCGGCCCTGCCACAAAGAAGACACCCATCCCAGCTCCTGCTAACGACTGCAATACTAGCACGTTCATTCCTTCCAGTCCAGGACCCATCAACATGCAAGGAAGCTCTCGTTAAAGTTGGTCTTAGCGTTGTTGATGGTATACTCATTTATATTAGCCTTTGAGGATTCTGAAACTACTTTAGGTAAAAGCCAAAGGAAATCTTCGTGAATCACTCCTAATAGGGATATAACCGGGCAGAATTTTATAGGTTATATGATCTGTCCAACCCAGTAAAAACTCTATAAATATTATTATAAAGAGTTTATGATGGTTTTTGGAATAATGTACTAAACCCTATAGGGTTTTGGATTGAGTTCTCGGATAGATATAAAATTTGTTGGGAACCAAAATCCATTAAGAAAAAATATTATTAAATTTTTTACAATTGACAAAATTAAATTTCAAACTAATTTAAAATTTATATATTTAGGGTACTAGTTTAATTTAACAAATAAAATATATTTCAATTTGTAGTTCAGTTTAATAAATACTATATGCATTTTTAATTTTGTAGATAATTCATTTAATAATATTTGATTTTAATTAATCATGGTAACCTATTATAATGTTAAGCTAATTGAGAATAAATAAAATAAAATTGGAAGGATTTATTCTATACATAAATGTTAATATAAATAAATTTTCCATAAGTAAATAAATGAAAGTTTAGTATGTATTTTAGGGGAGGAAATTTTTTCTTGTTTAAGATAAATTTAAACATAAAAATAGGTGTAGGTGAAATATGATTACTTTTATTGGGTTCATGTTTGGGTATTCTATAGGGTCTATCAAATGGGTTTTGAGTTTAAAAACCAAAACCCTATAAGGTTTAGGATGAGTTTAGGGAAACCTATAAGATATAGGGTTTGGGTTCGGGTCTTGTAAAATCCATTCCAAACCCAACTCCATTGCATCCCTATTCCCAAATGCCGAAATCCCTCTCAAACTAGTCCTTCATTTCAAGTTCTCACTAAAAAAAAAGGATAAATAAACCAACAAAATCGCGAATTAGACTAGACTAGATCAAACTAAAATTTAAAAAAAAAAAATTTAAATGATTTGGTTCCTCGCTCAAATCAGTGAAGAGTAAACAAGTCGCGGTTCAGTTGGGGACCATGACCTGAATTGTATGATTTGAATTAAACTAAACCATTTTATATATTTAAATAAAAATTCAAACATATTTTTTTCTTTTAATTTTTTTATTGGAAAGAAATTTAATTATTTTTTATTTAGATATGTATCATTCATGAGAATGAAATTATAATGGGGAATTCGCAAATTTTCCATCTAAACTTTTACCAAGGTTTACATTCACTTTGTCAACTTTTAAAATGAGTTTTTTGACACCTTAAACTTTAGAAAATTGACACAGTTAAGAATAGTCAACATTTTTCATGAATTTCAAAGGATAAACCATACATAAATGAAAGTTTAGAGGGTGAATCCATACATAAGTAAAAATTCGATGAGGTATTTTATAAATACTCTCATCTAATTTTTTTAAAACTTAAGAATAAAAAAACTTACTTTGAAAGTTCAGAGGGTAAATTTGCACCTTAGTAAAAGTTCAAGGGAGTAGTTTGCAATTTCCCCATAAATAGTTATATCATGTTTTGATTACTGTGGTGTGTCTATAAATAAAACATTTTTTTTCTTTTCTTTTCTTTTCTTTTGTCTTACTAATCAATCAACTTCTATCACTTACTTAGTTTTTACTTTATATAATTAATAATGTATTAATTAAAGTATACAACGAATTAAAATTTATGCATCATATTAGAATTCATATTCTTATTCTATTGAGTCTTGTATACCATCATAGTTTAGTATAATTATAATTTTATGATGGATGAAATCTCTTTTTCGCTGTAAGTTTTACATATTTATTTACGTAAATAATTAATTTTAAATATTATGGTTTATATCATATATGCATTAATGATAAGATATATGTAACTAAAGTTTTTTGATAGAATATGCTTTTATTTTAAGAATAAAAAATGGCTCAAAACGCTAACTAAATCATATTGAATCATTTTTTTTCTATTATTTAAAAAAAATTACGAACCGAACTATATAGTTAGGTTTGAATTTAAAAGAAAAACTTAATCATAATATATAGTTCAATTTTGTATGCAAGTAAACTAGATCGAACTATACCACGCCCAACTTACTTGCACCTTGCAACCAGCGATCAATGAGACAAGATCCTAAAAGACTAATATAAAACTAACTTGTACCATCCAGCTATTGGCAAATATTAATAAAGACTGGGTTAAGGCATGCAAATGAGAAATAAGAGTAATAACAATTAGCATTAGCATGCAGAGTTTTTATTAGATGTATAATTAATAAATGGAAAACTGAATTGTATTTCAAAAAGCAGCAAAGTTATAGATATTAGGTATTGTCTTAATAATTAACAGTCATACTTGAACTGAAGTTATTTTTTGGGTACCAATTTCCAATTTGTAGTCAACAAATCATTTACAAAATGTCAAGTCCAATCATCTTATCTCAGACCCTACCATATGCTTAAATACGATTGCGTACCTACACCTTACTCATAATATGCACATAGCATGTATACTAATTAATCATTTTTCTAGTTTGCATTTTTGAATAAAGTAGGTGTGTAGTTTATTTATTTATTTTTGTTATGTTAAAACCTAGATCTATGTAAATCTTGAAGGAAACCAACATTTGAAATGAGCCTTCTATTGTCTTGGGAGATGAAAACTAGCAAAAGAAAAAGGAGGATTGAAGATTACATTAGTTGGTGCATAAATAAAATTAGGATTAAATTTGTGGCAAAAACACTCATTTGCCCCTCAACTTACATATTTATTCATTTTAATTATTCATTTACTTTCTTTATAATGTTTAGGTTAGTTGGCGAATTCGTGGTAACGTGATGTTATTGTATTGTGCTTTTATTTTTCACAAAGAAACTTCACAATTAATTAAAATAAGGAAACAAATAAACCAAACGAACTCACAAATTGACACAATGTTATTCAAGCTTGATTCAATACTAGCCAAATCGAGTTTGACATCGAACTCAAGCTACCAAATAGTTTATTAAGCTGAATTCGAGTTTCTATGTTTCACTCGATTAATTTGCAGGTCTAATCGTGCTCTAATTGAGTATAAATATTAATCATATTTGAATCCAGTTTAAGTATTACTATTATTTTAATTAGAATTAAAAATATATCTTTTATAAATCGAACTTTAATCTCGAGTTTAAGATTATATATTGTTATTTCAAGTTAACTCAAATTTAAAATCCTTAACTTAGTTGAACTCGAATGAGTTTAAATTTTAAAATTTCAAGTCAAACTCGAATTAAGCTCAGTACCTACTATCTGACTCGACTCGTTATCAGATTTGGGCACATTTTATGGACTAATATAAGTAGAATCTTTCTATGTACAAGGTGACTTTGGTTTCGCCACCAGCACCACAAACAGTAGCCGTGCATTCTCGGGCATGAATCCAAAGGGTTTTTGTCTGGACCTATTACTATTAGATATGGTGGACCGTGCACTAACCAATGCCCAAAGCAGACATTTTGCGCGAGTGTCATTATTCCTACTGTGTGGCAGATGTACAACCTAATCTCCACACCCTATCCAGCCATATAATTTTATCTTAAAACCCAGCCATCAACATGTGAACCCAACAGGAGGAAACATGTTCCACAATTATGCAGTATGCCTTAAGAAATAAAAAAAAATGGATTGAGGGTTTTAAAAATTCGACCGCTTAAATTTAGGGTCAAGCTGCATAAATTTCAGTGGCGACAAAATTTTAGCATATGTATATTATTTTATATTCTATATATTTGTTTATGGGGGAATCCAATGAATTACATAATTAATTCTCTTTCCTTTTCAAAAATCGAGTTAAACTTAGACGATTGTGCATCAATCCTAATTTGAATTTTGAAAGTTTTGTGTAATTTCATAGTTTAAAATTATTCTAGATAATGAAAAACTTACTTTTTGTGATATTATTATTTTATATTCTTAGGCAACTACAAATATATGCATCACCACTAGCTTAAAGGGGAAGAGGTAATTTATGTAGCACTTCGATTTAACTAATCAACCTCTTTTTTCTTTTTTCCCTCTCTACAGAAACAAGTTCTTATATATATTAGATAGTTATGTAATGATTTCTTCATAATTTAATCTTTTAATAACCACATGATCTTTTTTTATTTTCTTTATCTAAATAACTTGACCTAAAATTTTTAATGGATGATAATAAATTTTAATTAGCTATTATTTTTAGGTATTCGTGTTATAGATGCGTCATTTTTTGTCATTTTTATTATAATTTCTTATCGTAGACACCATTCACGGTGGTGCGTAAATGTTATGCAAATAGCTATTGACATGTAGTTTTTAAACATCTATATTTCTTGAGGCCCAAAAAAAAAAGATCTATATTTCGCAGGATTTTGTTCAATGTGTCTACATTATTTTGTATTTTATAACCAATTAATAAGGAAATAATAATGAATTTCCTAAAATATAAGTTAAAAGCAAAGAATAGTACTATTTCTTCGATTATTTTTCATTAATATGTAATTAGTATTAGAGAAATATAACAAAGTTCTTATTCCAATTCTTCGTAAGTGGTCTCGGTACTTGCAAATTATCCTTATTAAAAATAAAATTTAAAATTTAACAAGAAGCTGCGAAGCCAACCCTAGCACTAACAGACTTATTTATCACGCGATGTTCCCTTCCTTCTGGAGGCGTGGCCTGTAAATTTATATAAAACCATTAATTAATCAATCATAATTCATAAGTACCACACAACCACCTACAGCATGTTTGGTTGAGGGGAATATAAAAGATATTCCATATTTATTATCATGATGGTTCATAAAAAATTTTATCATAAAAAATATTTATCTCTTATATTCATTTTCTTCATTAGAAGAATAGCTATTCATTCTAAAATTATTATTTTTTCAAAACTATTTCTAATCCTAAAATAAAAAATCGTTATTCTATTTCAATATATTTTATTTAATTTCAATGTTATTTCAGTGAACCAAATATTCTTTTTCTCATGAGTCCTAAGTTTCCTACTGTCCTTTTGCTCCGTACTAGAAACTAATTCTTCACGTATTTTGACTCACTCGAAAAACGGAATTTTCATTTTGAGGTGGCACTGGCGGCTCGGTAGGGATGCAACCGGGGCGGGTCGTTATAGGGTACCGCCGCCCGCCCCGCTAAAAAACCCTATAGGGTCTGACCCTATAGGGTTTAGGGTCGGGTTTTGAGTTATACTCATAACCCGTTGGGAAAACCCGACCGATTTAATTTAAAAAAATTAAAAATTTTAGTTTAAGGAATTTACTTATTCATTAGTTGAATGATGCTTTTCATATAATTATTTTGTTATTCATGTATTAAGTCACATGATAGGATATAAATTATATTTACAATTAATAATCACTGACCAATTATCCAGAGAAAATCGGTTTCCATGTGCAACCTTCCCCACTTTTTCAAAATTCATTTCTTTTCCATGCAACACAACAAAGTATAAAAATTAATTTTCTCAGAAAAAATAGATATTATATATATAATGACAAATAAATCAAGAATATATAGATCGTCGTGTAGTGTCATTATTATTATTATTATTATTATTATTATTATTATATTATGAGTTGGATGTATTTTATATATCACTACAAGAAATTTCGGTTTTAGAGACAAAAAATTCTGTCTCTGAAAGTGAAAAATCTGTCTCTAAAGACTTTCAGAGACAGAAATTCCGTCGCAAATTTCTGTTTCAAAATTCATCGTCGCTAATTCTTTTAGAGACAGATTTATTTTCCGTCGCAAATTTGCTACGGAATTTCTGTTGCAAATTTGTCTCTGTTTTATAATTAGTTATTTTTAAATATCCAATTAGTAAATATTAAATAAATTATTCCGTCACAAATTTGTCTCTGATTCTAAGACAAATTATTAAAAAAATACACATTTGCCTCTTATTTATCCTTCCCAAGAGGTCACCCATCATAGAATGCTACATACTAAGCACACTTAACATTGAAGTTTTCACAAGCACTAAACCGATAAACCAATTCGTATCTTCATGAGTAAAGTTCCACTACTGTTTATTTAAGAGATACCACAATTTACAATATTATAACTATAAAACATTTTATATATCTTTTATAGTTTATTTTTATTTTATAATTTCACTTTACATATTTATTAAGGATTTTTTATTAATATTTTATTAAAATAATATATAATATTAATATTATAATGTTTACATTTTATAATAATTATTTTAAATTATATTTATTATAAATATATAATATTTTCAGTAGTATATTATAATTTTTTTTCCAAATATGATATTATTATTAAAAAATATTATATATTATGTAAATATAAATAATGTTATACATATAAATTTATATGTATATTTAACGATATATAATATAATTATACTTTTTACATTAGTTATTTAATATTTTATATTAAATTAATAAATTGTATATTTTTAATTAATTTTTTTATTTCATTTTTGTTGCACTTAATAATTATAATATAATGTAAACAATATAAAAATATATTTTTCATTATTATATTAATAAAATAATATATAATACCAATTTAAATATATTTAACTAATTATTATATATTACATATTTTATTACTTAAATATACTATATTTTTACATAGTATATTTTTTTTTCCCAAATATGTTATTATATTTTAAATGAAATATAGTATGTAAATATAAATTATGTAAGATATATATAATAAATTTTTTTTATATTAAAAAATATATGAATAGTCATAATAAATATATAATAAAAAATTATAAATAATATGAATATATATATTTTTATTAATATATTATTAAAATATAATATATTATTTATATATTGGTATATGTTTAAATATACTAAGTTTACATTTTATATTAATTATTTTATTTTACATATATTATTATTGAAATATACTTTATTTTTAATTAGTATTTTATGATATTACTTGCATATAACATATTATATTATTATTATACACTATTTTATTAAGTTGTATAATTTAAGTTTTTATATAAGTTATTATGTAAAAGAATATATAATAAGATATAAATACAATATTTATGTTTTAAGTACTATTTTTAATTTATACTTTATTATATATAAATATGTAATGTAATGTTAAATATATTATAAATAAAATATATATAATTAGTTGTAAATAAAAAATGATTATACATATTATAGTTATTATATAATAAAATTAATTTACAAATATAATATATGTCCTTATTATATAATGCACATTTATATATATTATATTAGATATGTATAATTTAAAATAAATTTTAAACATAATTATTTATATATACATATATGTAATAATTTAGTTTAGAGCAAATTTGCAACAGAATTTAAAAAATAGAAATTGGCGCTAAAATAATTTATTTCCCTCTAAAATCAGAGACAATTTGCAACGGAAAAATTTTCGTCGCAAATCAATGTGTAATTCGTCGCAAATTCCGTCGCAAAAGCATATAAAAATTAGAAGATTATTCATAATTCATGTCATCATAAATCCGTCGCAAATCTGTCTCTAATTCATTTTTTTAGAGACAGAAATTTTCCGTCGCAAATTTTCCGTCTCTAAAGGCTAGTTTTCTAGTAGTGTATATATATATATATATAGATATGTAAGTCTTCTAATAATTTTAGGCAATGACATGTCTTGAGTTATTGACTTTATCTTATATATTCAGTTTTCATGTTTAATAATTTTTTACCTGTCTTTAACGTTTTCTAATTTTTTTTAAATAAAAATTAGGATTTTTATCAACTCTATTGAAATTTTTGCCTTCCTCAACATGCCTCATAAATAATAATTTAATGAAATAATAAAATGATGCATTTAATTATGTAATATATTAAACGGGTCGGGTTCGGGGCGGGGGGGTTCCTAAAATAATGGGTCGGGTCGGGTTCTGGGACACCCAATTTGTAATCGGGTCGGGTTTGGGACAGGATGACCGACCCGAACCCGACCCGTTTACATCCCTACGGCTCGGGAACGCGTAAATCAATATAAAAGCTTTGTGAAGATATAATTAAAAAATATTGTACATATATATATATATATTTGTAGTAAAAATAATACCATACAACACAAGCCAAACATGAATACATTATAATTAAGTAAGTTAATTTCATTCACTTTCATACATTGACCATGATATAAATTGGACACTATATAAAAGATAAAATATAATCGATTAGTATAAATCAATATTTTATGATATCGATAAAAATTGATAATTTTACTCATAAACTGATCAAATTGAATCGATGCTAATTTGATATCCATAAGTTGCCAATACTGATCCCATACAGGTAAAAATCCGACAATCCAAACACATCAATTATACATGCTACTCAATAAATCAACAAGATCTACTATAATAAGTGTAATCGATAATTTATTAATTGTATAAACTAGTTTATGCATTAGTTGCATGTCTTTGTTATTATATATGTA
Organism: Combretum micranthum; assembly: GCA_024138025.1. NCBI lineage: Eukaryota > Viridiplantae > Streptophyta > Magnoliopsida > Myrtales > Combretaceae > Combretum > Combretum micranthum. The sequence goes on from JAMXBD010001248.1 coordinate 117,957, forward strand.
AATAGCTAAATTTACAAACTAAAATACCGGATTTTAAATTAATTATTAATTTAAATCCGTATTTATTAAGATTTTACAATCTAATTGATATAAATACGTTGCTTTTTATAAAGATAGGGTACATGTATATTTCTCTAAATCAGTAAAATATATAGATAAATTGCTTATTCCAAACTAGAAAAAGGGTTGATGTGGATGTGGTGTGATCTTTCCCTCATTGGCTGTAATCATTTAAGTGGAAAAGTTGGTGTTGTAACATTTAACAATTTAGTATAATCTAAACATGATTACAGTCCATTAACATACAAAGAAAAGGATTATGTAATAGTTTGCAATCTTATTTCAGATGCTTTTAGAGCAAAAGCAATTTTTATTCATTTTTTTATACTCCTCATGGAACATTATAGAAACAATAACTCCATTGTGATGATTTTATAATTTACCAACCTAGGTTTTATTTTAACCTTTTTTTTATAAAGAAAATGGTGATTTGGAAATTTCTAAAGTATAGGTGTGCACGTGATAATCACGTGCAATATTTAGTTAAAGATCATCTAATAGAAATAATACTATGATGCATTGATAAAAAGCGAAATTACAATTAACTTCAAATGTAAATATATTACTAAATTTTTATGGGCTATAACTGATCTTTTTACATTATATTAAATTGGCAATGTAAAGTATATTTTCTTCAAAAGTTTAAGAGGCTAATTCTTTAGGGCTATTAAAATTTAGTGAGTAATTTACAACCTCTAGAGGTTATTACACTTTATCAAAATTTAGTAAATTATTTATTTTATTTAAAAAAATTTATATTTTTGCATCTAAGTTAAAACTTAAAAGGTTTACTTATATCTTTCAATACAAATTGATTAAAAGAAAAACACATCACGCTTTCATAATTTATTCTCTATATATTAAGCTCTCATAAATTATTATTTATTACATACTTTTTCCAACTGAAAGTCAGAGCGGTATTCGGTTACATGGCACAGCTATGATCATTACTAAGAATAATAAATGATACAGATCAATAGTCGAATTATCTGGCGAGCAAGAGCATGAAAAATTTCAAAGCGTTTGCTGTTTGGAAGGTGGTTTTCAGTTCATTTTAATATTTTATTTTTATCTTTTTTAAATAAATTATTTTTAAATAATAAATATAGATGAAAACTGATATTTTTATTTATGAATAAATCAAATAAATCATATATAAATAAAATATTTATACAAATTATAGATGATAGGATACAGATCAAAATAATTTTTGTTAGGACGAAAAATAAAATATTACCAATAACACATATTACGTAGTGGGTTTGTCTTATCTCCTTTAGATCAAATGCCATTTTCAATAAGTGGTGATCTCTTTCTCTTTACGCAATTCAGATTTCAGCAGTTAGTCAGCAAAAATTTCGCTTTTGTTATCATGTATCATTTCAGCTGCCCTATGTTTTTAGTCCTACTACAGTAATGACTAAAATATGGTGGAGTTAAAAGACCTTAGAGACAAACCAGCAGGTTTAAAAAATTTATATTTTAAGAACAACGATTTCCGGAGGATGGAATACAACAATGAAAACACACTCGTATAAATTATTAAATTTTATTTGTATCGAATCTATATCAGTAATTTATCAGTGTTGATTTAGTTTAGTCAATTTATGAATAGAATTATCAATTTTTCATTGCTATTATATATGTATCAATTTAGTATTAGTTCAGTTTCGATTCGATTTAAAAATGATGCCAAAATAATATAAAAACTAATGCAGCCAAATAGGCCAAAGCAGCTGAAAGACGCCTGAAGCATAAAAGTGCTCCAAATTAACTAATGTTCATGTTAGTTTGGTATAATACATGTAGCTAACTCATAATAACCATCAAAATTTGAGAGAGAGATCTTTTTCTCTAATTATTTAATGTAGTTTTATATGAGAAATGATTCTTTTGGTTATTATTATTATTATCAAATATCAAATAGGATAAATTTGGTTTAAATTTTAAATGAGGTTCGAATTTTTGCTCGTTGTAATAAAATAAAAATGATTAATAATGCTAATGGTATCTGAACTTTGATAAAATATTGAATTAGATATTAAACTTGAAACTAATCAATTTGATACTTGAAAAAACTTTTGGAGAAATTGCAAAAACACTCCTAAACTTTAAGGGAAGTGAAAATAGACTCAAGAAACTTTCAAAGTAAAGTTTCTAACACCCAAATTTTCAAAAATTAACATCGTGAAAGATAAGTCACATTTTCCATTAAAAAGAAGGAAAAAGGGTACAGATTTACCTGTAACTTTTCATTTATATGCAGATCCACTCCTATACTTTCATCTAGGTGTGAATTTATCCCTCCTTCTCCATACAAAAATAATTAAATGTCCTTATGATGCTAATTTTTGAAAGTTTAGAAGCGGTGAAAAACCTCACTTTGAAAATTTAAAATGGTCAATCTGCACCAACATGAGGTATTTTTACAATTATTCCAAAACTTTTTTGTGTATGCCAATAGTTTCTTCCCATCATCCAGAAGAGTATTTTTAACCAATATGATAGAGATATTATTGGCGTGCATGAAAAATTCTTTTAAATATTAAATTAATTAATTTTAAAGCTCATAAACTAAATTAGTTAGTTTTAAACTAAAGGCACATAATTATATATTTTGCCCATATTACAAATAAAAAAACTACTCTTAAAAATGTTTTCACTTCCTCGCTATGCAAGGGACAGCATACTTTGATTCATTAAAAGAGAAAAACAAATAAAAGGAAATCCTACGTTAGTGGGGTATCCAACTACTCCACTAACAAATGCTTTTCATACTTACTAAAAACTATATAGGGAAAAAATCTATTTTATATTTATCACATCAAGTACTATCTATTCTAAAATAAATAAATAAAGATTTTATTCACTTTACATATTCCTGTCCCTTTGCTTTATCTACCGGAGATACTCTGAGACTTTTTTTTTATACTTTTACTTTACATATCTTTTGTATTTTTTTTTTCTAGCAACAAAATTTGAGTTTTCACTTTTTGTTTTTTCACTTAAAATATCTATATGATATTCTCAATTATAAATCAAAATATTGTTAACCGTATTTTTTTATGTTTTTTTTATCAAATAATATGCTAAAGTGATTACAAATAGTCAGATATATGATGTAAAAAAAATATATAAAAACACAAAACTTAATATAATTTTTCTATTAAAATTCTATTGAGGTCTCCTATTTTATATCGCCACGCCACTTACCCCGTGTCGAACTGTTACTCCAACAAACTCCCTCCCCCCACCCTCTCTCTCTCCCCCTCTCTCTATATCCTCTCTGCAAAAGCAACTCTCAAACACACGCCCATTTTGTCCAGGTACATGTCCATGACCATGTCTTCTCCTTCTCCATCCTTTCTCGCACTCTCTCTCATCCTTCTCTTCTTCACCATCGCTCTCCATCAACGCACTCTCTCACCTGCACATCCCAAACCCAAACCCTCTCCAAAACACCTCTACCAAACATGTCTAGACTCCCTGGCCTAAACTCATACCTCCACTACACCTACAACGCCTCAAACTCATCCCTCTCCATTGCTTTCCTCTCCAAACCAGCCGCATCGTCGGGATGGGTTTCATGGGCGCTCAACCCGACTTCCTCAGGCATGCTTGGTTCACAAGCTCTGATTGCTTTCAAGGATTCCAGTGGTAAAATGGCTGTCAAGACGTATAATGTGTCGTCTTATTCTTCTGTTAAGGAATCTAAGATTGCCTATGATGTTTGGGACTTGGAGAGCGAGGCGGTTGATGGCAATATGGTGATTTATGCAAAGTTGAAACTTTTGCAGGGTGAGGATGTTGCCAAGTTGAATCAGGTCTGGCAAGTTGGTGGGTCTGTTACTGATGGTGTTCCCGACAAACATGCTATGCAGCCTGCTAATTTGGCTTCGAAAGGGACGCTTAATGTTTTAAGTGGAGAGGGCGGGACTACTTCTACAAGTAGTGATTCCAGGCTCAAGAAGAAAATGTATGCTTTTGGATGATTTTGTGTTTTTTTCATCCCTCTGGTGATGATGGTTTATGAAATTTATGGGTCTTTCTTTTCTTGGAATCCTCTTGTGTTTGCATTTGATTCTTCGTTTACTGGGGTTCCCTTTATTTTGAAGTTGTTGGCGTGCTTTTTGTGTTTTTTGAATTCTTTCTGAGGGTAACTCTTGAAATTTAGATTTCCTTGATAGGCTGATCAGGATAGAGTGTCTAAAGATTGGATTTTTAGGCATTTGTAGGAAGTATTGGGAAGAAGCATGTGCTTTTTTTTTTTTTTTTTGTTCTTATGATTACATGTTTGTTGAAGTCTAAAATTTCATATTTACATATGGAAAAGCAAAGCCTTTAATTTTGTTTGTTTTTAAGTTTTCATGCTTTTGAGGGGTTTCTACTTTCTAGTTCACTTACTAGATTTACAACATGTGAGCACTTGTTGAATTTAGATGTGTTTTTATATGATTTACTCGGATGAAAATTGGATTTTGAGAGGTGGGTTTGTCTCTGAAACTAAAAAGCAGTTTCAGGTCGAATTTTCTTTTCTCTTTTCTTGTTACTTGAAGATTTGAAATCCATGTTTGCTCATATGTTTTATGTACAGATCCATGGAGTTCTGAACGTGGTTAGCTGGGGAATTATGTTTCCAATTGGAATTATAATAGCAAGGTATATAAGGACTTTTGAGTCTGCAGATCCAGCATGGTTCTACTTGCATGTTTTCTGTCAAGTTTCTGCCTATGCTATTGGAGTTGCTGGCTGGGGAACCGGTATGAAGCTTGGTAGTGAATCTGCAGGGATTGTATATCACGGCCACCGAAACATCGGGATAGCGCTTTTTGCTCTTGCAACTGTTCAGGTAAAAGAAAATAACCTTCTCTAGCATCCCTCTGATTTGTACCTGTTCAGATTGATTTTTAAAGTATTGATCCTACGTTGTATATGTTCTTAAGGGAATTTTCCAAAGAAAGTAGTAGATAACCAGGGCTTAAGAGAGCAGTTGTTTTGTGTTATCTGTAGAATTTACTTTCTTAAACAATTCTGGTAGGAGTGAAAGCAGTTATTTTCTACATGATCCTTGCTACTCTGTAAAAATTTGGCAAATGCCATTCTCATGATGTGCTACTTCTCGATTGCTATTAGGTATAACCATTCGATCTGTTGCGATTTCTGAGCTACGATCTGTTAGTGTGAGGAAATGTTATTTTATCACACACATTACCTTTCAGTTGTGAAGTTTGGTTGTTTTTCCTAACTGATTGGGACTGGTATCTTTCACTGTTGTGATGCCTGATGGCATTGGCATTCTATGCGGTCGCTGTTATTTGTAAAACGTGTTAGGAACATAGAACCTGCTATCGATTATGCTACATTAGAAACTAAGGTACACTTATGATTGCTTCTTATTGAAATCTTTCATAGATTTCAAAAGCTCCCATTTTGTTCTACTTCTATCAGCAACTCTTCTTTTGGTAGCTATATACACATGGTATCGGCATCATCGTTGTCTGATACTACATTTATATCACTTTCAGGTTTTCGCCTTGTTCCTGAGACCTAAGAAGGACCACAAGTTCAGATTCTACTGGAATATCTACCATCACGGTATTGGCTACCTCATCCTCATTCTTGGCATCATCAATGTGTTCAAAGGTCTCAACATCCTGCAACCGGAAGATAAGTGGAAGAGGACATATATCATCGTGATTGCTGCGATTGGCGGGGTTGCAGTGTTGCTAGAACTGATTACCTGGGTTGTTGTATTGAAGAGGGGGCCCTGCAAGTCTACAAAGCCATATGATGGATACAATGGACAAGGGAGAGAGCGACCACTTTCTTCCATATAAAGGAAAACACAAGACCAGATTGTTGTGTTGCAGGGGGCGTGTGTGGACCTGATCCAGATATTTGTAATATTTATTCTCCTACCTGATTTTGTTGTGAGAAACATCCATTTTAGACACATTTGCATATGTTAGATTTACCATGCTCCTCGTCCTTCCTTCTTTCTCCCCCCCCTCTGCTTGTATAACCAGGATATCTATTTCGGATGATTCTTTATTATATATGTACAGATTTTATAGCAGTCGTCTCATCTTATTTTGCTTTGGTTTCACTTAGTTTTACCTCAATATGGGTATATGCTAGGGGTAATCAAATATTTACCGCTGTTTTTGGCAATGGAAGAAAGATGTGGAAGGTAAAGATGAAAGCTGCCGAAAATTTGTGTTTGGTGCAGTGGAAATGGATGGAAATTAAGCAAACGGTTGAAAATGTAAACAATGTTTTAAAATAACCTATTTCTCCTTGAAAAGTAAAACACTAAAAATCAAATCAAAAAACGATTTTATTAGTCACTAACTTCATTTTTTTTTTCCTTTCTATTTCTTTCATAAATTATCAAACATAAAATAAATATTTCACTCCTTTCCATTTCCAATTTTTTCTTCCACCCATTTCATTCATTTCTCCATTTAAAAAGTCACCAAACACAGTAGTCCGGTTCAGTTATGTTTAAGGGTCGAACTAAAACTAAACACATTATAAAATTTTAATTTAGCAAATTTCTTCTAAATCAAATTGCTTCAGCAGCTCGTTTTGCCAAATCGAAATGGTTCGGTTTCAGTTTCCGTTCAAACTAAGTTTGTTTGCATTTTCTCAAAAGAAAATTACCATTATTATACGGGCATTTTTTAATATATGTTATCTTTGTTTAGATTTAAATTAATTTTATTTTTTAATCATTATTTGTTATAAAGAAACACATACATTTTCATCCATTTGTTTCTATTATATATTAAATGGAATAAAAATTAGAGTTTCTTGAATTAATTAATTTTAGATTAAAATGGTTTAGAATTAAAATTCTAAGTAAAAATCAATCTAGAAAATGGTATAGAGACTAATATTATAAGTAAGGAATGTTTTTCTAATGGAAATACTGTAATTGCTTGAAGGATTAAATTGGATCAGGTAAAAGTTTCATGGGATGAATAAGTTAGAAAAAGAAAAAGGTTATTTGAGGATTTTCCTAAAGATTTAAAAGTTAATTGCACACTTTCTTAAGATGAAATACGATTTTAAATATTTAGAGGGTATTTTTACAATTTATCTACACAAAAATGGGGGTTAAAGCTACTAATACAGATAATATTGATAATATTTTGCTGTTATTAAAACTGGCAGAGGTAGTATCCGTATTGTGTGTGTTAATTTAATAATAGTAATTTATAAAAAATTAATTACGTAAAATTAAGTAAAATAATCATTAATCCATTTTATCATTCAAAAAAAAGCTACCTAAATTTTGAGTTCAAATAAAAACCGTTCTATATATAAAGTGAATTTTTTTTTTTTTTCATAATGCAAACTGATTGAAAAATTAAAAGAAATGAGCATTGTTTTTTTTTTTTTTAAATTTGGGGCTCATTGTTTCAAAACGTATCGAAACTTAGTATGGTCCGCAAATTTTAGTACAGCTGTCTGATGGCATTATTTTTCCCCGACTTTTGAGGAAAGCCATGTAAGTATCTATTTGTCAGTTGTAGTCTTCGGCCGGAAGGGAAAGAAAACACATGAATCTTATCACACGTCAGATGCAATAATTATATACATATCTTTTTTTTCTTTTTTTGACGTATAAAAGTATTCAGACTCGTGTATAATTTAACATTTCTCAAATGGATCCAAATCACGTAAGACTAATAAAATATATCAAGATGCATTTGTCTATATCTATATCACACTTTATAGGCAGTAATCATCGAAATAAAATAAAATTGAGTCAAGAAAAGATAAATTTATTTATTATTGGATAGATACAGAATAAAAAAAATTAGTTTATATTGAAACTTACTAAAAATATCCTTTGCAAAAAATAATATAATGTTTGGTATGTGGAAATGAATTCAATATGAAATCATGATTTCGAGTTCATTATAGATGCATTTATGGAAGCCGAATTACAAATCCATTCTAGTTTATTAATTACATGTAATATAATTACCCTTTTATCCTATCATCTATTCATAATTTACATTTATTACGGTGAGCGTTTCTACAATTAAACTTTATAACCATTCCATTCCATAAACACTTCCAAGCATGGTAATGGATTTGTCATTCGGAAACTTAATCCATTCCATTCCGTTCCAAGTCGTTCTCACATACCAAACATGGTATAAGGTAATTAATTCATATAGGATAAAAGGTAATTTAAGTAAAAAAATTTTAATAGGGGATGGAAAGTGTTAGGAAAAATCCTTTAATAATATGTAATCAAAAACAAATTTTTCATCTTACCAATATGATAACAACAAATACAGAATTAAAAATAACAACACCAAGATTTACATGGAAAACCCTAATTAGGGAAAAACCACGGGACTATGGTGCAAATTTCTTCCACTATTAACAATAATGGGATACAACAGTTTTCCTCACTAGATAACACTAGCGGATCACACAAAACTTCATCACAAATGGTGGATTTCAACAACAACATGCCTCTCTCTCTCTACACTCTCTCTCTAGGATTTAGGAATAGCTTCTACCAAAAACCCTAAGAAAAATAAGGAGTATTTATACTAAAGATAAAGGGAAAACTCGTTGACAACATCAGCTGGTACGTGCAGAATGAAGGCTGGTAGCTTTAGGCAATTCGACAATTCAACACCGATGGCTTTGTTGCCAACGTCAGTCGTGTAGCTCCCTTACGCTGACGCTTTAATGCTGGACTTTCCTGATTAATGCTCTCAGAAATAATTTGTAAATTGAAAGTTGAGGTTGTGATGTATGAAGGCCGGTAGCCTTACTTCCTTTATGGCAAGTGTACAGCATCAGAACTCCTTTGTTTTGCAAAAAATCTCCTTATTTCCAAGTCGTCTTCTGAGTATATTACATATACTTAGGATTTCCTTGGTTATAGACCCATATAGGTTGAATTTATAACCTAACAAACTTCCCCTCCAACTCATATGGAGGGTTCCATCACACTTGCAATATGTCTGCAATAAACAAGTTTGTCATTAAGTAGAGCCTTAGTCATCATATCTGAAGCATTATCATCAATATGGATCTTTTCTATCTTCAACTTTGATTTCAATATGGATCTAGAATGAAATATTGGATCCTTATTTAGATGTATAGCACTCTAGCTATTATAAAATAGCTTCAAGTCTTCTTGCAATTGACCAATTCTTCTAAAAACTTCCTCATCTACAAGACCTCATTGCAAGCTTCAATTACAGCAATATATTCTGCTTTAGTGGTGAAAAGTGCAACACATTTTTGTAACTTAGATTGCTAAGGCACCGCTCCCCCTACATAAGTAATCTGATAACCTAAATTGGACTTCCTAGAATCAAGTTCTCTAGCCATATCAACATCTGAAAACCCTTCTAATATAGGTTTGTTGCCACCAAACTGTAAACTTAACCTAGAAGTGCTCCTGAGATACCTGAGAATCCATTTAATAATGGTCCAATACTCTTTGCCTAGATTCGAGAGATAGCAACTAACAACACCAACAACATGAGCAATATCCGATCTAGTGCACACCATAGCATATATTAGACCGTCGACAGCTGAAGCGTATGGTATCTTCTTCATGTCTTCTTTATCCGTCTCACTTTTAGGAACTATTGACAACTGAGTATGAAGTGACCTGCAAGTGAAGAACAAACAGTTTCGCCTTGCTCATGCTTAATCTCTCCAACGCCTTTTCTAGGTATCTTTCCTATGATAACCACAATTTTTGGCTCTTTCTATCACAAATATTTCTCATACCAAGAATTTGGCATATGGGTCTTAAGTCTTTCATGGAGCAAGACTTGCTCAATTCAATTTTCAGATCCTATATCTTCTTGGCATCATTGCCAATAATCATCATATCATCAACATATAGTAAGAGTACAAGAAACTCACCACTGGCAAACTTCTTCAAGAAAAAACAATGATTTGATGCAGTTCTGGTGTAACCCTGATCAATCATGAAGGAGTCAAACTTCTTATACCACTACCTTGGAGCATATTTCAACCCATACAAGCTCTTCTTCAATTTGCAAACAATGTGTTCCTTCCCCTTGACCTTAAACCCCTCATGCTGTTTCATGTAAATTTCTTCCTCTAAGTCATCATAAAGGAATGATGTCTTCACATCCATCCGCTCAAATCTCCACGTTCAAACTAGCTGCTATACTCAGTACATCCAAATGAAAGACATCTTCACCATTAGTGAGAAAACCTCATCAAAGTCAACACCTTTCTTCTGACTGAACCTTTCACAACCAGTCTTGTCTTATATCTTGGTTGTGAGCTATTTTATTCATTCTTCATTCTGTATACCCATTTGTTCTTCAATGGTCTTGTAACATACAAATAAATATTTTATATTAAAGGGCGAAGATGTCATTTGATATAAAATAAGAGGGTTTTATGGCCAACCCTAATGTCTAAATTAATTATTTTTGTCGGTTATCAAATACGAGAAAGAGACAAAGAGACGGAGGGGATCAATAGTCTTAAACTGTGTTGGTTGCGGGATAATGAAAAGATAATTAAATTATGCTTGTTGCATTAGAAAATAACTTGTATATGATACTGTGATATGCGTGCTCATGTGCATATGCTTTTGGTTTGGCGTACTAAGCATTTTTCACTCCATCCTTATTTTTTCCATAGGTACAGGTGAAGATTCTATGATTTATTATTTGACGAACTATGATATATTTGTCGATGATGAGGAGAGCGATAGCGGTTATGACCACTCTGCTGATAATTGAAGTTTCTTGTTAGTAATTTGAGAAGAAAAAACATATGATGATTTAATTATTTCTTTTGAAGACTGTTATATGTAAGGATTTTATTATTTTTAGATTTGATGTTTAGATGATTTATGAGTTAAAGGACATTTATTTTAATATGAAAAAGTTTAAAAGTTTCCCTATATGCAAGTTATTGGTGATATTCGAAAATTCATATTTGTGGTTTTAGAAATCTATAGCCTTAGCGTGTCTGATCTTCTAAGGACACATGGTGGGCTGATAAAGCCTTTAGGTTAGGGCGTTACAGGTCTCTTGTCCTTTGGTAGTTCCATCAGATCATACGTCTCGTTCTCGTGCAAAGATTTCATCTCTTCTTGCATGGCTTTAACCCATTCCTTTTTCTACTCATGTGCCATTGCCTCTTGATAACATTTAGGCTCTTCCCTGTCAGTCAGCATCACATACTCATATAGATTGTATCTAACTGATGGTCTTTTATCTCTTAAATATCTCCTTAACTCAATCTGTTAGGGATCTTCAATTGTGTCTTCCACATCTCCTCCATCATTAGAATCTTCAAGTGAGAGCATTGGATCTACATTTGTAGGGACTGATATAAGGATTACAACTTTTCTAGCTTCTCAATATCTTCAATGGTTCGATCTTCAAGAAGGACCACATCTTTGCTTCTAACAATCTTCTTCTCAGCTGGATCCTACAACCTGTACCCATACTCATCATGTGCATAACCCAGAAAAATACACTGCTTTGAATTTGCATTCAGCTTCACTCTTTCATCTTTTGGAATATGCACAAATACCTTACAACCAAACACTCGTAAGTATTCACAAGAAATTTCTTTACTTGTCCAAACTCTCCTTTAGATATCTTCATCTAAAGCATAAGAGGGATAGGTTTATTAGATCAACAGTTGTTCTCATTGCTTCACTCCGAAATGATTTAGGTAGCTTGGCATGTGATAACATAAACTTCACTCTCTCTATGATAGTGCGATTCATCCTCTTTGTTATGCCATTCTGTGTAGGGGGCCTTTGGAACTGTCTTCTCCAATTAATCCCACGATCTCTGCAATATTCTTCAAATAATCCTTTATATTCACCACCATTATCTGCTTGAGCACATACCAACTGTCTTCCCGCTTCTCTTTCTACTCTAGTGTAGAATTACTTAAACACATATAGAACTTAATCTTTGAACTTCAAAGCAAAAGTTCACAACTTCTTAGAGTGATCATCAATGAATGTTACAAAATAAAGAGCATCACGAACTGTTCTATCTTTCATATAACACATATGTGTGAACCAAATCCAGTATATGTGATTTCTGAGCAGTTGGATTTCTATGAAGTGCAACTCTATGTTGCTTACCAATAAGATAATCGGTAAAAGTTTTCAGAGGAGTACCTTTCACATTAAGTAGAGGTATTTCTTTTTGACAAGCATTTGGAGCCCTTTCTCACTTACGTGACCAAGCCGCTTATAACTTATCTCCATAGAATTGCCATTAATCATATTCACATCTCCCTTACTTAGTTTTGCTGACATTAAGCAAAAAGTGTTTCTCTTCATCCCTTTTGCCACTATGAGAGAACTATTGGTGGGCTTCTATTTTCCTTCATCAAAGTAACTACTATAGCCTTCATCATTTAGTTTCCCTACAGATATAAGGTTCAGGCAAATATCCAAAACATGTCTGACATCTCTGAGAATAAGCTTGCAACCAATGTTAGTCTCTAAAACTATGTTTCCAATGCCAACAAATTTTTATGAACCATCATTTCACATCTTAACGTTGCCATAATCACCAATAGTGTAAGATGAAAAGAAATCACTATGTGATGTCACATAAAAGGAGGCACCAAAATCAATAACCCAGTCGTTATCATGACATGCAAGACCAGCACAATCATCATCCTAGGCAACTACTATCTCACCACTTACTACTGCAGTAGTTGTGTCTTCATTTTTTTCTTCACCTTTACCTTTACCCTGCTCTCTTTTCTACAGTTTACATTCTCTCTTGAAATGACCTGACTCCTCACAATAAAAGCATTTGACATTTTTCCTTACTCTTGATTTGGATCTTCCCCCGGATTTATCAAATCTATCATATTTATCAGATGAACCTCTGGCTTTGCTTCTACCACGCCTCTCTTGCTTATCAATAACAAGTGCTCGAATCTCAGAACTTGTACCTGAATCTTTCCTTTTGGCTTCTTCATTCATCAAGCTATCTTTCACCATTGCAATGGTAAGCTTTCCATCTAGAGCAAAATTACTAACAAACACCACAAGTGTCTCCCAGCTTTCAAGCAGTCAACTCAACAACAAAATTACCGGAATATCATTTTCAAGCACAAGCTTCATAACAAATAACTGATTCAACAAGCCTTCAAAATCATTCAAGTGCTCAGTCATATTGGATCCATCTTTATAATTCAAATTCACCTCTCTTCTAATCAGGGAGGTTTTTTTCAAGCCAGTCTGCCTCTCATACATGGATTCCAATTTCCTCCATAAAACATCAACTTTAGTTTCATGGGCTATATGATGATACACACTGTGTCCAACCCATTGTCGGATATAACCGACATTTTTTCTATGCAAGATTGCCTAATCTTGATCAAATTTATCTAATGGCATTGCAGTGTCACCACCCAAAGGCAAATGCAAATCTTTACATTATAATAAATCGTCCATCATAGACTTCCAGATAACACAATTTGATGACTTTAATTTAATCGTCGTACCTAATGATTTTGCTATGTCTACAGTACAATGAACAAAAAACCTTAGTTTTCTTTTTCTTCAACCTGACGCTCTGATACTACTTGTTAGGAAAAATCCTTCAATAAGTTGTAATAAAAAACAATTTTTTTTCTCTTGCCAATGCGATAACAACAATCAAACAACAAATACATTATTAAAAGTAACAACAGCAGGATTTACGATGAAAACACCAATGGGGAAGAAACCACAAGACCGCAGCGTAAATTTCTTCTACTATCAACAATAATGGGATACAACAGTTTTCCTCACTAGATATCATAAATGGATCACATAAAACTTCACTAAAAACGATGGCTTTCAACAACAACAGACCTCTTTCTCTCTAGACTTTGTCTTTAGGATTTAGGAATAGCCTCTACCAAAAACCTTAAGACAAATAAGGAGTATTTATACCAAAAACACAGGGAAAACTCATTGACAACATAGGCTGGTACGTGTAAAATGAAGGCTGGCAGCTTTGAGCAATTCGGTGATTCAATTCCGATCCAATGCCAGCAGCGTCGTGCCCCTAGGCCGATGGTTTTGATGTCGGTCTTTCCTAATCAGTGCTCTCAGAAATAATTTATAAATTGAAAGCTGGTGTTGTGATGTATGAAGGCCGATGGCCTTGCTTCCTCTATGGCTAGTGTACAGCATCATAACTCCTTTGTTTTGCAAAAAAAATCTCCTTATTTTTCAAGTCCTCTTTCAAGTATATGTAATATACTTAGGATTTCATTTATTATAGACCCATATGGGTTGGATCTATAACCCAACAGAAAGGAACTATGATTCCACCTTCTCTAAGGAGGAATTAAATCCCACCTTAAAACTAGAATCTTCAATTATGGCTTCTCATACCACTTCCAAATATAGAAAAAGGAATGAAAGGTGGAATCGTAATTTCATTTTGGTCCATTCCTACAGAGTAAATTTGAAACGAAATAAAGTGGTTATTTAACTAACTTCTTTTGTCGGGACTTGGATTGTAAACGAACTAAATCAGTTTATAAACTACTTGACTTCATCTCGATTATTCTATATGAGTTTGATTTAAAGGTAGTTGAATTGAGTTAAAACTCGAACTTGAGTCACTTGGATAGTTTATTGAACCGAGCTCAAACTTCTTAATGTTGAGCTGATCATAAATGATAATAAAGATCGAATCAAATCCAAATGTCAATATTACTTTAATAAGAAATGAAAAATTTTAATAAATTGAGTCTAAATGAATTTAATCAAGTTGAGTTCAAAAATGACCAATACCACTTTAAATTATACTTGAGTTTAAAATTTTAAGTTTGTTTGAATTTGAATCCAACTTTTAACTTTAAAATTTCGAATTGAAGTGGAGATCAAATAGAAAGACACAGCGCTTTAACTTTTGACTCGACTCCTCCGCATTGTTAATGGGATTATGACATATAGGCTGGTAAATACAAAATACTAAATACACACCAAGACGGCAAGACCTCGATGTCATCCGCTCCTGTATATATTATTTTGCAATAGAGGAAATTAATATGATACGTCACCTTTTAACTCCTTCACATGCGCTGTTAATTTCTTCCAGCCGATTAAGGCAATAACGAGGTGAGAAAAAAAGAAAAACACAAACAAACAGGATAGACATTACATTTAGTACGTAAAGTTTACCATTTTTTTATAATTAATTATTAAAAATTTAAAAATATTATTTCTTTATAATATTTATCCATTTTATAGTTAATTATTTAAAATTTTGCAATTAATTATCCATACTGGATTGGGTCTTAAATTTATAAATAACTTTAAAAAATGGTAAATAATAAATTAATACTTTTAATCTTAAAATGATTAATTATAAAAATTTAAATATTAAATGCAATACATATCCTTCAAAATTTAAAAAAAAAAAAAATTTAGCAACCAATGAGACACGTATCACCATCACGCATGGAATGGGATGGTTTGACCCTGCGTTTAAGTCATGATGATTGAAATGCCGAGTAGCGGGCATTTGCATGATGAGAACGACTTCCATCATGGGACCAATTAATTCCATATGAATAATAATATGGCCATTGGGACGCTTGCCACCACAAAAAGATTATTCGGAACTTCCTTTATTAAAGAAAAATTATTGCTTTGCCTTGTGAAAAGGAGCGATGTGATGGTTAAAGCTTAAAAAGTGGGGGGATTAATGAAAATTCCTATGTTACACTCATGAATTGTGATTAGGAAAGGTTTTTTTCATTTTTTTAACTCCCCTTGTTAATGACAGAATGAATAATCTAGCCTATGACATCCTCGTAAAATAGTAATAATCATATTATACAAGTTATTATAAGGGCTTTAGCTAATTACCAAAAACTAAACAATCAAATTCATAGTGTAAAAAGGGACTATTATGAATTATTTAAACCAATTAAGGATAATTGAGGTAAAAAATATTGGATTGGATCATAATAAGAATGAATCATATATATATATATATATATTTATATATTTAGGTCATATGCATTTTAACTTACCATGTCTATAATATTAGAACCCGTAGCATATCTTTGGTGCCTTTTCTTAACCCAGTACCCTCACCATATCCTACAACTTTTTCACAGTTATGAAGATCAATTTGAATTGTTCCTTGCATAAAAGAAAAAAAAAAAGAAAAAGAAAAAGAAAAGGCAAAAGGAAAAGAAAAGGTAATTAATATTATCTTTTTATAATAATATCCAATACGAGTGTTTTAATTTTA
This sequence comes from Combretum micranthum, assembly GCA_024138025.1. Classification (NCBI taxonomy): domain Eukaryota; kingdom Viridiplantae; phylum Streptophyta; class Magnoliopsida; order Myrtales; family Combretaceae; genus Combretum; species Combretum micranthum. Next base: position 134,297 of record JAMXBD010001248.1, read on the forward strand.
AAATACAGAATACATAATATGCTTTCGAGTCCATTTGAATTGTCTGTTTTTCATCTATATCAGTATTTGTATCTCAACTTTATGTGTAAAGGTATTTGATTTACAATTATATTTTATCTCTATTTTGGTCTATTTGATGCTTTCAAGTTTCATGAGAATTAACATATGTTTTTTAACTATATGTATTTCTTAATAGACAATTTGTTAAAAAAAATTTGAAAAAAAATATCTACAATCTGCTAAGTACCGGATGCCAATCGGACCCCATGTTTATCTAGTTAGATTATTGAGCACTTAAGCTTTAAATCTTGAGAAAGAAAAATAGTTTTAAATTTCTATATGATCACTTTAGTATTAATTTTAAAGTAGAAAGTTGCATATGGTCAATACAATATATTACTTAGTAAGTGGGGAATAAGTTTAATAGTGTGGGTAATGAATAAGTTGTCTTAGCTAGGTTTTCATTTAGTAGTTATACTTTACACATGTTGCAAAGCTATAGTTCAACCAACCTATTAGAATTAATAGCTTTATTGACTCCATTAAGCACATTCATAGTCATAGGGGCAACAATATCTTAGTGCACTAGTCCCCACTTGCTTTAACTAGCATTATGGCCTTTAACTTGTTTTGTTGCTTTGTGCAATGCATGAAAGCGCCAGCTTGGGATTCCCATAAAACAATTTGGTTTTCCCTCATTGCTTGGAAACCCGATGCCTCCCTTTTTTGAGCAATGGTGGTGGGTTGTCTTCTCACACGGACAGCATAATACACATGGAGGGCTCAAAAACCAGAGTGGAATTTGGGTTCGAAAAGTTAATTACATACTCTCGATAGTCAATGATGATAAAAGGATTTAAGGTATTTTTTTTCAAGTCTTTGTTTTTATTTGATTTTGGAGTCAATCATAAGTCCTTCACGTGATTGTATGAATCTTATATAAACATACATGGAGATCTGGTTGGAAAGATTACGTATGTATAGCGTGGGAATAGAAAGAAATAAGTAATAGAATAATAAATCTATTTTTATATTTAAAGATATTTATGGAATGGCAGATTTATGTAGGATTTTGTCAAATGTCTCATTGTAGGACTACTCAGCTCATATCCATTCCAACTATTGAACTAATTGAAAAGTTAATATAAAAGTATTTTAATAATTTAATCATGGTTAAATATAAATTTAAATCGTTTTATAATTTACGGAATCTTTCTTGATAAGAAATAATACTAGACCATCATTAAAGCTAAAATTGCATTTCCTTTCTTAAAAACAGAATAAAATTCCTTCTAAAACTAAAATCCTCAACTCCAAAAAATAAAATCACAGTTTAAATTCTAAAACTGCTTTTAAACATGAAAAATAAACAAAATCCAAATTCGCGGAATATATAACCTTACACGGAAAGATAATGTCCACGTTTAAAGTCATATTATTTAACGTGTTTATAAAGTCAGTAGACCAAACGGGTCATTGAAATGATTTGGAGCAGTGGTGTACATTAAAAGACGTAAAGAATCCTCGATGTAGATTTCCTAACGGAAAAATGGAATGCACAGAAACAAGCTAAAAGAGGCACATGATTAATCACAGCTTTCAAACATCATGTGCGGCAAATCATGTTTGTGGTGTTTGGGTTTATTTGATGTCAAATTTGTGTCACCATTAAGAATATATACTAAATTATTCATATATCAAAATTATCTTTTAATCATGCTGTTCGGAGTCATAGTTTGGTTCATTCCCTCTCCTTCAATGCAACAAAATTGTGTATGAAAACCCTTTTTGATTTCTTTGTTTCAAATAATATACTGATTAGGGTTTCTAGAAGAGTGATTGATATACTTTTTTTTTTTTTTTTTGGTCATAAACGAGAAATATATATACATATTAGCCATTGTCATATACAAAGACGACGTTGACTCCGGGTCACCATCCATACAATCTAAATTGAGTAGCTTCTGGAGATGGGAAGAGGGGTTACACCACCAATCCGTAGGACACATCCCTCTCCTTGTCATAGAAGCTACCCAGTCAGCTACTCTATTAGCTTTCCTAGAAATGTGAACAATAGAAAAAATATTCGGTCTCGCTATTAGATAGCTCTTGATTTTAGCTAGATAGGGTTTTGTTGCCCAATGCACCTTGGAATTATTTCCCAAACAAGCATTGACAACAGAAAGACAATCGGATTCCAATTGCACCTTTTCCAATCCCATATCTAGAGCAAAATCAATTCCTATCATGACAGCTTTGCCTTCAATTTCCTCTGCATTAATTCCCGCACATAGCATCGACCTGCCACAAATTAATTTTCCCCATTGATCTCTTGCCACAACACCCACTGCTGCCCTCTCTCTTCTAGCTGTCCACGAGGCGTCCACATTGATTTTCACAACCGTGGGTGGGGGTTTTGTCCAACTCTCTCTTCCATTTATCACAGCTTCAATTCTCTCGCATGGTTTTTCTGCTTGGGCTTTAATCTCTCTGACCAGCGTTTGTGCGTGTTTCATCACTCTTAGAGGTTCCAAATTTTTTCCCTCTATTACTGCTTTGCATCTCTCCACCCAAATGCACCAAGCTGTAGCTCCGATTTGTATTTCCATCTCCTTGGTTAAGCTTCCACTACATGTTGCAGTTTGATCTATCCAGTCGAGGAAGGAGCCCACGGCTTGATGGTTGATTCTGATGCCTAGGCTTCCGAACCATATCGGCATTGTCCATTTGCAAAGGATTAGGGCGTGCTCTGTACTCTCCACGTCTCTACAGATCTGGCAAGTCGGGTCGGGTAATATCTTCTTCCTCCACAATTGATCTGCTGTAGGTAGCGTGTTTGATCCTATTCTCCATAGAAAATGTTGTATCTTGGGTAGGGTTTTGGCTGTCCAGATTTTTTTCCATTGCAGGTTGGAAGTGCTCCTGGACGTTGAGGCTTGGGTTGAGATGGTTTCTCCCATGGTGGATTTGAGGAAGGAGTAAACCGAATTCACAGAGCAAAGCCCCTCTCGATGATGTGGCCATATCAGGTTGTCTTTCTGATGGAGGCTGCCCAGAGGTATCTCCTTTATGCTTTGCCATTCTTGCTCTGAAATCCATTGCTTAATTTTGTTTGTGTCCCATAGTCTTGTAGCTGGATTTATTAAGTCTTTCACGAAAAGATTTTCTGAGCCATTAGGACATCTATACTTTGGGATAGCTCTGGTACAGTAGGTACCCAGCGGTCTTTGAAGCATTTGATCCTATCCCCGATCCAACCTGCCAATTCCTTCTTTGAATAAGACCTCTTTCCTTTTAAAATGTTATTCCATGCCAAGAGGTCTACCTCCCTCAGTGCATTGAAGTCTTTCTGCGGGTAGTATAAACCTTTTAGATTTTTACCCATAGATCATTCGGATTCTGTTCTATCCTCCAGGCCAGCTTCGTTAGGAGAGCTAAATTAAAAAGATGCAAATCTTTGAAGCCCACCTCCTGCATCCTTGGCTTTAGTTAGCTTATCCCAGCTACTCCAATGGATCTTCTGTTCCTCTCTTTTCTGTCCCCAGAAAAAGTTTGCCATCAAGCTATTTACCTCCTTGCACCATCTAATTGGAAAACAGAAGCAGGCCATCGAGTACATAGGTATAGCAGTGGCTATTGACTTGATGAGCACTTCTCTTCCTGCCTCCGTTAGGTTGTTTTTCTTCCAGCCTTTTAACTTCCTTACAACCTTTTCCTTTACAAACTTTAGGGCCTCGAATTTGGATCTTCCCCACAGCATTGGAAGGCCTAAGTACATCCCTGGGTTGTCAGTGATGGTCATCCCCAAATCATTGCTTATTCTTTGTCTTACCAGACTATTAGTGTTCTTGCTGAAGAATATGCTTGATTTGTCTATATTGATTCTTTGACCTGAAGCTTTGCAATATCTTTCCATTAAGTTTATCAGCTTTCTCATTTCTGTCTGCTTCGCTTCCATGAAGAACAAGGAGTCATCTGCGAAGAACAAATGAGATAGGGTAGGGCATGACGGTTTCATAGTTAGTCCTGAGATAACCCCATTGTTTTTATTAATATCTATTCCTTTTGATAACACCTCAGCAACTAGGATGAACAAGTATGGTGATAGAGGGTCTCCCTGCCTTAGTCCTCTGCTATGCTTTATGTTTGCTACTGTTTTCCAGAAGAAGAATATTGAATTGTACCGTAGTGACACAATTCATTATCCAACTGATCCATTTAGATTCAAAGCCATACTTAATGAGCACTTTTTTTAAGAAGCCCCATTCGATCCTGTCATATGCTTTGTTCATATCTACTTTTAAAGCACAATAGCCCTTTTTTCCTTTTTTTTTGTTTTTAAGAAAATGGAAAGCTTCATGAGCAATGATGATATTATCATGAATCGCTCTACCCGAGATAAAAGCACTTTGATTTTCTGAGATGAGCCTGCCCAAAAAAGGTTTCAATCTATTGACCAGGATCTTAGAAATGATTTTGTACAAAAAGTTACACAAGCTGATAGGCTTTAAGTTAGATACCAAATGGGGATGTTGTACTTTAGGGATGAGAACAAGATCAGTAATGTTTAGGTCTGAGTGGAAATTACCTGTGCTGAAGAAATCCTTGACTGCATCCGAGACCGTCTTCCCAATGATAGCCCAAAATTTTTTATAGAAGACCCCCGAGAAGCCGTCAGGCCCTGGAGCTTTAAGTCCCCCCAATTGAGCAACAGCATCCTTTATCTCCTCATCTTCTACCACTTTACACAACTCCCTGTTCATGTCATCAGAGACACAACTACTAATCCAATTCACACATTCATCATGTGACTCCTCGCCCTCTGAACTATAGAGCTGGCTGAAATGATCAATGAATTCTTGGGCAATCAAATTCTCCTCCTCCAACCATTTCCCCTCTCTATTTTTGATCTTCAGGATTTTGTTTTTGTTTCTTCTTAATAAAGTGGATTGATGGAAGAAAGAGGTGTTTCTGTCTCCATATTTGAGCCAATTGATACGAGACCTCTGATGCCAGTATTTTTCCTCTCTTTCCCATAACACATTCAGTTCTCCGAATAGAGCTTGTTCTTCCTCTAGGTCTACTCCGTTTTGTTCACTTTGTACAATCCCCAATCTTTGCAAAACCCTGTCAATTTGCTTCCTATTGTTTGGGAAGCATCTAGCACTCCAATCCATAAGGTTCCTCTTGCAATCATTTAGGTTCAGCTTTATGGTGGACCAATGATCACAGCCACTCCTCCCCCAGGATTGTTGGATTACCCCTGTGCACTCATCTGAGACAACCACATATTTTCAAACTTGAACTTCCTTGGCCTCCTTATATCTTCTCTAAACAAGCGCAACAGGAGCATAGCATGGTCTGAAGCATTGGAAGGAATGTGTTCAATGTTACTTTCCGGATATCTTTCAATCCATCCCATAGAAGCCAACCCCCTATCAATTCTTTCCCTCACCAAGTCAGCTGTTTCTCTCTTGTTGCTCCAAGTGAACTTAGGACCACTATACCCCAAGTCTTCCAGGGCCGCATCCTCCACAAAGCTCCTAAAGCCATTCTTCGTTCTTCTGTCTACCTTTCGGCCTCCTTCTTTCTCATGATCATAGAGAATAGCATTAAAATCTCCAATGACTAGCCACTCCTTGTGGTCCCTCGAGAAATTTATTAGATGAGTCCATAAATTTTTCTTTTGCATATACTCCGTGCCAGAATGAATCCAGGAGACATGACCCAGTTTAGTACCATCTTCCCAAAAAATTTCCGAATCCACACAGTAATCAGACTGTTGCAAAACAACAATGCTGAGGCTATCATTCCACCATAGAGCTAGGCCTCCAGCAAGGCCTCTTCGGTTAACATAGAAACTATTACCAAAATGAGACTTAACTCTTAAGTTCTCCAAGAAACTTTCTTTATTTTTTGTTTCCATAAGGAAGACAACAGAGGGGTTGTATTTACATATTAGGCCTTTAAGGTTTCGAACTGTCTCAGGAGACCCAATCCCTTGACAGTTCCAACATAGGAAACTCATGGTTCCCTTGTGGCTGTTAAGGGCCAGCCACCACTGCCCGTAAACTCATAGCTCTTGATTGGAACATCAAACCATTCTTTGTCATTTATGCTGGAAGAGGAGTTCTCCTCATCCATGATCATTCTTTTTCCTTGTTTTTTCCTTTTACTAGCAACTTGTTTTTTCCCTGTTCTGAATTTCCCTGAATTCCTCTTTTTTTTGTGAATGATTCTGTTGGCCAACGTACATTCCTTGCTGCTATCCTCATCCTCCAGGTCCATCCTCTCTTTCTGCATCATATGGAGTTACTGTACGTCCCTTTCATTTTTTTTGCTTTCCTTTTCCAAGTCGTCTCCTCCTCTTTTCAAAGAGAGCCTTTCCAAATTTTCATGGAGTTTAGTAGGCGCCACAGAATCTGATAAGGCCAGGAGGGTCTTTTCAAAAGGAGCTTGCCCTTTACTAGCTTGCCTGTAGACAGATTAACTTCCAAATCACATTCCACAACATTTTTATCCAGATCATGAAGCTTTAGGATGGTGGCCTGAGAATTACATCTTGGGGCCAGGTGTGGGGAGAACTGTTTAACCAGGATCTCATTCAGATGTGAACCAGTATCAGGATGGATTATGTATTGATTATCGGGTAGGTTTATTTTAGGGGGTGGGATTTGAAGGTTTAGACAGGGAGTGGGATTGAAGTCTTGTTTTTTTGTGTTTTGAGGGGGTGATGGCCTTGGGGATGGAGGATGCGGTCTCAGACTCTCAAGGTTAACCATAGAAGATGATGGGGAGACATGCTCGTTCCCACAATGTAGAGCCATATTCTCCTTGGACTGGTTTTCATCTTTTTTTTCCTCTTTTTGATTCTTCCAGTTCCTTACTCCATTAGCTCTCAAACCCTGTCCTATTCCTTCCTCCCCAGCTTTCTCGAATTCACAGCTCTTGCTTTGATGCCCCAATCTTCCACAGTTAAAGCACCAATCATTTATTCTTTCATACTTTAGGAAAGCCCTATACTTCTCCCTTTGCCGTTGTTTATCCATATGCTTGCTTTCAAAGGCTTAGTAATTGGCACTTTTATTCTGGTTCTTAGAATGTCCTTCTCTCCCCTTTTTGAAGAAAAGGGCTCCACATCCACTACACTTCCTATTTTTGATGCAATCATCCTGGCCCCTGCTATCGACATATGGTTCAACTTTAGCCCATGTATTTGTACCCAAAACATATGGAGTCCATCGGGATCTCTTCCATTTTCAGATTCCCTTTCCATTCTTCCACCACCATGCAGTGTCCCATCACTGACCAAGGACTTTCTTCCATCAGCTGCTTCAAATGAGTGTGTGTTCTAAGATTGATAAGATACATGTTTGCTTCAATGTGATTGATAGCTTTAATTCCATAGCTTTTCCAAGTTTTGTTCAGGATATTAGTCACCGCATTTTTGTTTAGAGACCTGTCAGTTATGATCTTGGCCACAGCCAAGGTTTCTTTATTACTGTTGCTGTTATGCAAACCTTCTTCTTGATCTTCTATAATAACTTCTTCTTCCGATTGGCTATCATCAGGAATATGGTCTGTTGATGCAGCCATGGATCTGGACAAGAAACAACTGGAAACAAGTTAAAGACGGATAAGCAAGCAACAAGGCAATGGCCACAGACAAACCAGAAACAGATAAGAAAAGGACTACAACAGGGCGGGATGGATAGATCATAAAGGAAAGATGGGACAAAAGGGTCACCGGAGGGACAAAGATCACAACCAGACGCCCAGAAACAAGACAGAAAAAACAGAGAAGAAAAGGAAACTAAAGCTATTACTTTTAGAAGAGCTTTTTTTTTTTTTTTTTCCGATCACTTAAAATTTTTTTTTTTTTCCAAATAGTACAAAAGTCTGAGACTGATCACATAGACAAGACCCTACTGTTCATAGATTTCCCCCCGATTTGGGAAAAGTCATCAGAGCATAGGGAAACATCCAAAGATGTAAAAGCTCTCCAACAAAGAGGGAAAACTCTCCAACAGAGAGGCCTTTTTTTGAAACCTTTTTTGATATACTTATTAAAAGTGTAAAAAAAAAAAAAAAAAAAAAAAAGGGGGAAGAATTTTTCTTTAGGTATATTTTTTTAGAAAAGTCTATAATTTAGACCATTGCATTATTAAAAGATTTATCATATAGATCTACAAAATTAATGAAGAGAGGAATTTTTGCTCATTCTATGTTGATATAGTTCATGCAGCAATGATTGGATATGGAAATTAATATTTATTTTTCTTAGATGCAAAGGATTTCTTCTGAGAAGATTGAATGTGACTAATGAAATGAGACCTTTTTTCTTTCCAAGAACTAAATGAATATTAATTAGGAATTGATGGTGCCATTTACATATAAAGGAAAGATATGAAAAATATACTTGCATTAAACGTTTTCATATATAATAAGGTATAATATCCAGCAGAAATCACCACTTATCCATACATGTATCAGGTTATACTTTTAGAGAAGTTTCTAATTTAGTTTAGTGTATTATTAATTGGATATAAAATTAATATATACTTATTTTCTTAGATGCAAACGATTTTTTATGAAAAACTAGAATATGATGAATGAATTGAGTGTATTTGGTTCATTGGTTTAGAGTCGATATGGTATTTGTTTTCATATCTATTTCAATTAGATTATTATCACCAAAAAAAAAAATACTATTTATCAAAAATAAATTTAAATAAAAAAAATATATTTTTACTCATAAAAAATCATACAAATTAAATACAATAAGATTAAAGTACAAAGAAAATATAAATAAAAAAACAAACCATCCGAGCATACTGTGCGTGAATTTCTTTCTAAAAACTAATTGACAATTAATTAGGAATAAAAATATACCATATATAATAATATACGATAAATAGAAATAAAGAATATGTTTGCATTAAATATTTTCATATATAATAATATGTGGTATCTGAAGAAATCACTATTTGACCGTATCAAGTTACAAAAATGATGGAAAGTTACGTGAATTTTATATATATATATATATATATATGGCCATTTGTAGAAAGATCCAAAAGATGCATATTTAATTTTGGAAAAATGTTGACTTATGGTTTGCATTAAATGCATACATTTAATCCATGGTAACCGTCAGGTCAAAAAAAATTAATACATGATAAGCGCTTGCCGACAAGGACTTAAAATAAAGCTTGCAATGAGGTACGTGATGATGACTGACGCATGACACGCATAAGAATAAAAAAATTAATATTTTTTGGTATTTGACGCCATTAATGCGTCATCCATACATCATCTCGTTGGCCCTTTCCGAATTAACTTGGGCTGGGATTTATGACTTGGATTTAGCCATTACATGAGTAATTTGAACTTATCTGGTCCTTTTTTTTTTGTTGAATTGGGCCCGTGGGAGCCTTAAAAGGGATGCTTTTTTTTTTTCTCTTTTGAAATGGAATTTTTTTTACATCTATTATCGATTTTAATATATAATTTTAAAAACTGTATTTAAAAAAATTATCTTTTCATATATTTTTCAAATAGTTATAACTTTAGATTAGAGGTAGAAGGGTATATTGTGGACAAAATATAAATTCTTATTCCTACACTACACATCCTCACCGGTTCGGAACCGATCCGAATCGGAACTAGAACCAGAAAGCCCAATTCTGGTCAGTTTCTGATGAAACCACCGGTTTCTAGTCCGGTTCCAAAACTAGAAAATCAAAAAAAAAAATTTCAAAAACAATCCAATTACATATATATTATCTCACTTCTATTTGAGTTTTGTTTGTTTTTTTTTTCCTCTCTCTCTCTCGATCAGATTCCCTTCCCCAGCCCCCTCCAGTTCTTCTTCCCCCCATCTCTGTCACGGATTGGAGAAAAAATTCCACCTGTTGCAGCCTCTCCATCTATCTCTCTCTCTCGGTTACATTGTCTTCCCCAAGCTTCCCCCGTCTCTATCAACATTTGGACCAAAATGATCCAATTCAATTTTTTTCCTTTCAAATTAAGCTGTTGGATGCATGCAGCCTTTATGTTTTATATTTTATCCCATCTTTTCCCACCTTATTCAATGAATTATGCAGTGGTTCTTTTTTTCTTAATCGGTTTAAAACTGTTGGTTCCACCGGTTCTTGGCCAAAAATTGTTGGAACCGGCAATTCTAATCCAATTTCGAAACTGCCTAGACCGGTTCAGTTTCAGTTCAAGAGCCGACAGTGATGGTTCTAATCCGATTCCCAGTTCGGAACCGAACTATGCCCATGTCTATCCTACACCACCTTAGAAGCTACATATTGCTAATTTTTATATGAGAAACTTATCTTATAACACGTCATACCCATTTTGTATCTTATACCCATTTTGTATCTTATACGTTATAATACAATATATCTCATAGAATTTGTAAATTTTAAAATTGTAAATTGTTATTCTTAAAATTAAATTTTATAATTTTATATACGGCTTCATATAATAGTGCAAAACTATCTTATTTTTATATATTTGTCTAAAGAAATTTAAAATGTAACTTTTTAATTACATTTTAAGTTAATAACAATTGGTATTTGACGTCATTAATGCGTCACAAGAAAGCAGATTGTTGGGCTTTTCCGAAACTAACTTGAGCTGGTCTAGCCTATTACTTGAATAATATGAACCTGTCTGATCTTGTTGAATTGGGCCTGTGGGAACCTTAAAAGGAATGCACTTTTTTCTTTTGTAAAATTTTTATTTACATCTATCGACTGTTATTTAAGAAACATTTCAAATACTTTTAGCTTTTACATAATTTGAGAGAGAGAAATTACAAAGGATAATTACCCCATTTTATTATATGATTTATTGACACGGTATCATAAAGATTTTGTTAATAATAGTATAGATAAAACAGCACGACTCTTTGTAGGAAATGATATACATATATATATATATGTATATTTGGTTATTGTACAAAATGATATTTGACTCGTATATGTTTAGAAGATCATGACATGGTATCATTTAACTTGTTAATCTTCTATTTAAGTGATTATAAAAATTAATATAAAAATATTTTAATGGTTTGATAACAGCTGAATAAAGATATAAGCCATTTAATAATCTAATGAAACTAGTATCGTTAAAACCACAACAAAACCATAGAATTTCCAAAGATCATAACACTTTCCGAATGATATATAGTTTGGTTAAAAGTATCTAATTGTCACATATTATATTATAAATATATTATTAATAATTTGACTTTTAAGATCTTTAAAAATACTTATTATTTTTACCATTAAGTATAATTAAACCAAAATTCACCAATAGTGCGGAACTTTAATTAGTAATATATAATTTCATACGGTAATTTTTTTATCTTTTCGATGTAACCTTTAAAGAAATATTGCCTCTTCAAATGAAAATTTATTATATTAAATATTCAATATTAGTAATTTTAATTTTAATATATGTTTAAATAAATTTATGATTTTTTCCATTAAAATATAATTTAAACCAAAACTCCTTGACAATGCAAGACTATGATTAGTAATATATAATTATCTTTTTATCTACCCTTCTTCGATAGTAGCTCTTCAAATAACAATAAGAATCATACCTTTCCATTTAACCTTTTTAATAACAATATCTCTTCAAAAAAACAATAATATAAGTTGCTTTACTATTTTTAAAATAATATCTCTTATGAAAGATCATATGTATTTTTACTTTGAATGGGTATTTTTTCATAGTTTAACACTTTTTCAAAACAAGGATTTTTTTTTTTTTTTTAAATAGTTTCCTTCGTGTTTTTATCCAAGAGAAATTATAGGTGGGATAAAATATCATGTTTTGAAAAAATAATTTTTAAAATACGATATTTTCAATAGATATTGCAAATTTAGGTGTCAAAAGGCACATGCAGGAAGCATGCCTTTGACTAATATTATTTTCAGGAGGTCTGTTGGGTATTCTTTAAAAAATAGTACAAGGCTTATGCACCTTCCACGCCTTCTTCACTTTCCCCCCAGATGCACACACAAAGCGAGGCTTTCCCTCCTTCGACGACGTCAATCCGACACCCGTAGCAATTATATGACAAATTCCACCGCAGCCTTCAAACAACTCATCGATTACCTTCGATTTAAACCATCATCAGAAAATATGACCCACTCACGATTAGCAGCAGGATGCCAAAACCAAACCCAAGACAATCACCCCCTTCCACTTAACTTGCCAACTACCACAGGCCTAGACCTCCACAACATTGTGAACCGAATAGCCACCACTCCCTTATTGTTGGCTGGCTAGCGAGAGAGACTGATGACTTGGAATCTAAAGCGGACTTCTTCTCCTTGAGTATGGTTGATGAAAGAGAAGAAGTTGCGGACCCATGATGCGCCTTCTACCTCGAGGATGAAAGTTTGTTATTCCTAATTTGCTGTCACATTACTATCTCAACAAATGAAAAGATAACACGTGTTATTAATTTGATTTTAGTTATTTTATATTTTTTTATTTGTGATAAGAAATAACACGTGGTATGTTATTATTTACTGAGATAGCAATGTAACAGCAAATCCGGTATAGCGAACTCATATTTCTAAAATGATATGAAGTTCACAACAATCAAAAGCCCCTTAGGTACATGCTCCTTGGATAAAAATTTGTTGTCCTCATTGTGTGCCCACAAATAAACATCTAACACGTGTTATAAAGTGCTTCCTATATTTTAGGGATTTTTTATTTTTTTCAATTTATTCGACACGTATCAAAATTTATATTCGCGGGAACATAATAAAGACAGCAAATTTGGGACAACAAACTCTTTTCCATACACCTCTAACACCTATATTTGTAATATCTATTAAAAATATTATATTTTGAAAGCTGTCTTTTCAAAATATGCTATTGATCAAAGCCTAAACATGATACAAATGACATAACTTTTATAATCTATTATAAATATTGTTTTTATATACATTTTCACTGATACTTCCATGTTTTTATTGATAATTGCCAACATCTTTTCCACATTTACCTTTTTGTAACTACAACCAAAAGCAACCTTCCTTTCTTTCTGCAACTACTATATTTATGGCCGAAGATTTTTAGTCGACTCCACTTTTGAAAATAATGTTTAAATACTGTTTTTATTGCTAGCTACCAACATATTTCTCCAATTTACCTTTTTGTAACTGCAACTAAAAGCAACATTCATTTCTTTCCGCAATGTGCACAGTTATCCTCTTCCTTTTCTACCAATCTTTCCATTAATATTTTGCTAAACTATTTCCACCATCGTCTTTTACAACAATTTATTTTAAGCAGCATTTTCTTCATTTTTTTGTGGATCTCAACCAATTTCTCCTCTAGCTTCCTATCCATTTTATTCATTTTCATGGTAATAGGTATTTTCTTCAATTTCTTTCAATCTTTTATGATGCAAAAAATATAGAAGCTTTTTCTAATGCTGAACATCAATATTAGCAAACTCTTCTTTAGTGCCTTAAGAACATGTCGTCATAATCAATCGGTGATGACTGATAAATATCTTTTTTTATCCTTCCATGTTACTTACTTTCAAATATCTACTTTCACCGATATAGAGTTAGGAAACATTTAAATTTAGTACAATGCACAAGCATAATAGAAAAATATTTCTTACTTTAAATTCCCCCTTTAAAGTTTTAGTGAGAAAAAAAAATATGTTGGTTTCTCTCAAATGATGATTTTGATGATAACAAAAAGGTGTAAGTAATTACTAACATATTCATTAAGTGTGCAAGGATTCAATATAATCAAAGTGGTTTACAATGACTTAAGAGAATCATTTCAAAAGAGGCTCTATGCAAAGAATACTTTAGAAAGTGTTTGGAGAAGATTTCAAGAACAAATGAGCTGTCAGAAGGTTAATCAGAAGGTACTCCGCTGGCTTTTTGAACTATCGGAAGGTTCGTCAGAAGGTGACCTACAACTTTTTTAAAAAAAGTTACTAAACACGAACAGTGAGCCCTGGATTTGAATTTTTCTTTATGGATTTGATATTTTAAAGACCCATCTCCAATGTTGAGTATATTTGGGTAATATACTCAATGTGTTCCACAAAGTTGGTTCAATATCCATGAGGATTCAAATTTCGTTGGATTAAAGTTCATTTTTTTTAGAAAATTCTGTTTTGACAAAAAGGAAAAACTACGTGACTTACAAAGTTCCATTTTTAATAGTTTATTCAAGTTTTTATTTGGGATATGGAAGACATGATCCAAATATGCAAGGAACTTGTCTGATGATTATTCGTCTATACAAGGAAGTCAAAATTTGTAGAAAACACGATCTTTTTGTTGCATGAACAGTACCAGACGAAGGAATATGTCAACAACGGTGATTTCAAATTCGAATTTCAAGTTCAAGATAATTATATAAGTTGTTGGAGATTTAAACTTATCCATTAGAGCAAGAATTTCGAGATAACAACAACAAGATCTCAAGTTATTCAAAATTTGCAGTTTTTGAAGAAAAAGATGAGCTAATATTACGCACAAAATAAGGGGCAAAGTTTATCCAACTGATTTCCTAGCCATTGGAAAATACAAGGATAAGTATACCCACCCAAGATAGAGAAAAGAGAGCACAATTACATGAAAAACAAGAGAAAACAAAGAGCTACGAATTTCTCTTGGATTTGAGAAAATTTAATGTCATTCCATTTATCTTCTTTTGTTCGAAAATTTTGAGAGCCCATACTTTATTTCCTCTTATCTAGATTTATTCATCTGATGAGAGATTGAGAGTTACAAGTAAGCTCAGTAGATTGATTGCTTAACAGAATCAAGCTGAATGAATTGTAGCCAAAGAGAATTGGTAAGAACATCTTATAACTTTATTGATTTGATTGGATAGTGGAACACAACCGATGTGGAATACCGAGACCCTGGCTTGGAGCTGGAAGAGAGGATTGACGCTCAAGGCGGAACCTCTATAATTCGACTTTGCACTCTCTACTCCCTTATCTCTCTTTGAATTCGTGCAATTTTATTTGTTGTTCATAACTGTGATATATGCTCAGAAGGTTGATCAGAGAGTAACTCACTTATATTTTCTTAATCAAAGAGTTAGTCAGAAGGTTTCTAGGAGTAAAAAGTTTTGAATTGATATTTGATTTTTCGTGAGCTTAAGCAAATCATTTTGATCTGAGTTATTGTTTAAAGTTTTTATTTGTTAAGTTTATTGTTTTAAGAAAGTTTAAAGCCATTTTAGTTGAATAACCAAGTGATGTGGAATTTATTCAAAATTTTTAAATGTAAATTTTATAACCAATTCACCCCCCCCCTCCTCCTCTCTTGGTTATCTTTTCGGGACCAACAAAATATTTGTTTTTTTTTCAGTGTTTAAAAAATAGTACTAAATAAGAAGAAAAGATTACAAAAATGTTGAACTTGAGAGTTCAATGTGAATTTTGATGAAACAAGTTAATACACAATCAACTATTTATTTATTGTAAACTACATTTAATTAGTCAAATATATATATATATATATATACGTGCTTTATGTGTGTTTGTACATGCTTTTTGCAGGTCTTAGTAGAAGTAAGAACCAAGGTTGTCAGACCTGGA
This sequence comes from Combretum micranthum, assembly GCA_024138025.1. Lineage (NCBI taxonomy): Eukaryota > Viridiplantae > Streptophyta > Magnoliopsida > Myrtales > Combretaceae > Combretum > Combretum micranthum. The sequence goes on from JAMXBD010001248.1 coordinate 149,916, forward strand.
CCGGAAGTTGACCCAGATATGCTAGGGGGTCAAGGGTCAAGGGGTTGAACCGGGTTCCACTGGGGGTTGAACCGGGATCGATTAAAAATGAATTTTTATGTCAAATTTTAACTATTAAAAGGTAAATAAATAAAATTTACCTTGTCAAATCCATCATTAGATTGAAATCACATTGTACATATTGAAAACAAAAATAAAATATTATAAACTAAGATATTAATTCAACTTTTAATTAATGTCATCCCAATCTTCATTTGATTCAAAGATATGCATAAAATCAGCTCGGTCTGCAATTGCATCTAAATCAACATCTTCATTAATCTCTGTATCTGGAAGGAAAGGGGGAAAAAAAAAGAGAATACAAAGCCTTAGGAAAAATAATATTCAATAAACATATACAAAATTAATAATTTAAAAGTACCGAAATAGATGACTAACTTTTAATCAAACCATCAGTTGTTACAAGAGTGGCATCATCTTCATAAATTGCTTGTTCAATAATCTCATCGAAAGTAAGTTCAAGGGGTAAATCTTCTTCTTCTTTAGTTATCCAAAAATCCATCTTATCAATGCAATCAAAATCTGTTTGATCATAACTTTTCTTCATATTTTGATACCTAAAGAAGTAATTAGCAAAGGAAAAAAAATTAAAAATACATAAGGTGAAGTGGTGATGAACTATTATTGGTCAAAATAATTTACATACCTATTCTTCAAACGCAAATTATAGTTCACATAAACAAGATCATTAAGCCTTTGATGCGCTAATCTATTTCTTTTCTTTGTGTGAATGCGCTCAAAGAAACTCCAATTACGCTCACATCCAGAAGCAAAACCAGTTTGACTTAATATTCGAATAGCAATATTTTGCAATGTAGGAGCACTATGACCAAAAAACCTCCACCAATCATCTACAATTCAATAAAGTAAGTCAAATAAATTGTGAAAAATAAACATTAACAATAATTTTGATTCCAGTATTCATGGTCACTTACCTGGTTGTGATGTTTTGATAGATTTGATGGCTATTTCCCAACCAAAACTCTCTCTCTTTTCACGGTACAACTTCATATCTTTAATTACAGCTATGCTATAACCACAAATACTTTTTTCCTCTAGCACATCATATAAGCCTTGCATAACTTCTGCAGTTTCTTCAAATGTATCATCATACATAAAAGCTGGATTCAAGAAATAAGCTGCAGCATGTAGGCCACGACGAAAATGTTTGTCCCACCTTTGATCAACAATTTTGATATAAGGACTATACAAGTTTTGTCTATTTTTAAAAACTGATATAATCCCCTTACAAATCCTAGAAAACCCTTCATAAACAGCAGAAAGAGAAGGCTATTCATCAGCATCCACAATACGTAAGAGCTTCACAATGGGAGTTGTGACTTTCACCATAAGCAAACAATCTTCCCAAAATGATGTGTCTAACACAATAGCAATAAAAGCTTTTCCAACAGCACATTTTCAAAGCCTATGACATGTGAAATGTGTACTTGTTGCCAAAGCTTGCAAGTCATGCTTATGTTCAAAGATACTTTTCAAAGTAATAAAAGTAGTGGCAAATCGAGTTACTGCTGGACGAACAATTTCTTTCCAACCATCTCTTTTTCTCAACCAAGACAACAAGTGAATATGGTTATATACAAATATAGTTACCTTGGAAGCTCGTTTTGCAAGCTTATCTACATGATCCATCTTGCTAATGTCTTTTAACATCAAATTCAAGCAATGTGCTGCACAAGGAGACTAATATATATGATCGTACCTCTCTTGCAACAACTTTCTGGCTGCAACATAATTGCTTGCATTGTCAGTCATTATATGCACCACATTAGAAGGCCTAACCCACTCAACTATTTCTGAAAACATATTGCATAAATTATTAGCATCCTTCACAATATCAGATGCATCAATTGACTTCACGAACATCACCCCAGTAGGACAATACACTAGAAAATTAATGAGGGTCCTTTATCTTTGATCAGTCCATCCATCAGCCATTATTGTACATCCTGATTTAGCCCAATTGCTTCTGTATGAATCAATAAGCAATTGACACACTTTTTTACAATCCCCTAGCAACTGAATACGCATGGCATGATAAGACGGTCCCTTATATCCAGTACCAATTGCAGCAATAGCATCTACTGCAGGTTGAAAATAAGGTGACTTCAAAGCATTAAAGGGTATACATGCATCAAAAAACCATCTAGCCAATGCCATGTGTGCTCTTTGAATTGCTTGTTTACCAGCTAATGCACTCTTTATCCTTGGTTGGGACGATGGAGGGTTGTTCTTGGTGACATATTTATCTATTCCAACCTTTCTTTTTTGTTTTAGTTGCATTGGCAAAACTTCTAACTCTTCCACTTCAACCTTAGCTTCACTATCTTCAAATTGAGTATACTAAACTTCATCAGTGTCTTGATCTTTATGTTTGACAGATTTGAAATATGCCAACATTTTTTCTTGGATCTCACTTGGTACTTTTTTGCAAGGAGCAATATTGCCCCGAATCCTTTCCAAATGATATTTTATCCTATTGATCCCTCTACCTTAATACTTAGATCCACAATAAAGGCATGTGAACACGGTCTTTCCTTTGCCATTAGTAGATGAGCTAAAATGCTCCCAAGCAAGATCGTTCTTGGTACGAATTGAAGAAGATGATTGACTACTCGCCATGTCTCTTTTCAATAACCTATTCTTCAAAAAAAAATGAGCATTTATAATTATTAATTAGTAACAACTAACAATGCTAGGAATATGTACTCAATTTAACAATAGCAATATGTACTAGCAAAGCTACATTATGTAGTAGATAAACTAATTTAAATTTCCATATCCAGTATGAATGCAATAGAACATTTGGATCTCAGCTCTGGTGGAATTGATGATAATTTAGTTCATTCGATTGCACACATTGGAGTAAACTTAAGATATCTCAATCTTAGCAACATAAAGGTTACTTTAGCAAGTATAAACACTATTTCCTCTTGAAGAGACATACAATCTGCCATTAAAAGCGCAATCACTATGAAACATCAAAGTCAAAGCTTTATATGCCCCACAAACAATTGGGTGCCCATTTTGAGGCACTCATAATCTACCACATCTCTTTATCTTTAGCATCTATACATATCTTTAAATTTTAGTAAATGGATCCCCTTTATTCGCATCATCTAATTCTATAATTTTTTTTAAATCAATGTTGTAATTACCTAGATTTTTTAACCACCTCTTGAGATCATTGTGATGCATTTTTTTTCCCCAATAATTTGATCTAATGATTACACATGATAGCAATTGAAGGACGTAAAACGATGAAAATTGAGAGAACAATAAATAGAGATGATGCAAATCCAAAATATTGGGGCCTACTTCGCCTAATGTATGTGTAATGTTGCAATATAATGCTTCAATTCGCCAAAATGTAATTTTACCATATAGAAGAAAAATTTAAAGTAGATACTTTAAGCAGTCGCCCGACTTCTTTGATTTTTCTATGTAACTGTGCAAATTCATCATGCTCTTTCCTTTCATCAATCTGGAGGAATACAGTCAAATGGAGTGTGTGCAACAATTGATGGTATGAAATACCAGCAGCCGATTTTCTTAGCAACCTAGTATGTTAAAATCCCATCTCATCCGTGGATATTTTGGCTTTAAAAAAAAAAAAGCAACACCAAGAATGATCTAAGTAGATTTGCTAGCCACCTGATATTCATAATGAACTAGTGCAACTCGTGAGGTCTCTCTTCCAGAGTCTTCCCTTTCTTTTGCTGCATCTTTTGTTGGAACTTTTAAAGTTAAGGAGAAGGGAAGGGTTTAATGTAGGTATGGCAAGGGAAAATGAATAGCCCCAACAGCTGTGTCTTGAAGTTGTAAGAAGAATTGTGTGAAAGCTAAACCAACTACCACGCTGTATTTAACATTTGGAGGCGCACAAGTATATGCACATAAGTCGAGTGGTGTGGTTCCTTTTACAAGATTCTTGCATGAAATTAATGCCGACAAGCTCTATCAGTGCGTGTAGGATTCTTTAATTTTTCCTTAGTTTCCATGTGACCTATTTCCTTTATTTATGGACTACATTGAGAATTTAAAGTCCACACAATTTTCACTATCTTCAGAATTTCTTATGAACACCATATATGCATCATCTTTAGACAATATTGTATAGCAAAAGAGCAACCATGTGGCGAGATCTCTAGTTATCATAGGACCCATGGCTGAAGCCAAAACAGCAAAACTCTTTAATTAATGTACTGTAGTACTAGAATACATAATTGCGACCAGCTTGTCAAGATATATTAGGCAAATCGCATGAATATGCAAAACTAACATTTATATTGGGTATATTCTATACGAGGTTTATATGCTTTATATTCAATCAAATGATTTTCTGAAGAACTATTCTCTGTGGGTTCAGTAGCAATCAATAATGTTATGATTCATGCTTTACAAACATCATAGAAATTGAAAGTTGAAACTCGGAAGTCAAAACTCACCGAGGTAGCCGTAGCTCGCAGCATTCCGTCGAAGTGGCTATTGTCACACTCCGAAGGATACCCTAAACGTGGCAGTCTGCCATACACAATACTAAAGCCTAGGAATGACTACCTTAGTCACGCAAAGGCTTTCATATCATGTACAAGTCGTACATCACAACCAAAGGAACACATCGGAGTAGCGCAATTTATATTGATAATAAATAAGTAACAAGGCGAAGAGAATACTTATCATAAAACATACATATTACATTTCAATTATTAGGGGCATATCTCTCTATTATCTTCAAATAAATATACATCACTAATCATATAGGTCATTACATATAAAGAACCTTACAAAATTACTTCATCTTATGATTCCATTTCCTTCATAGAAGCTTAATCATCCTTCCATGACTTCCTTAATGTCATGATCCTCAATTTAAGCCACGGGTATACCTGTTTCAACAAAATCTATAGGGGTATAAGCTACAACTAGCTTAGTGAGATATTCCTTTTCATTCGCACCGTATATTCAAACAAGTTTATTATATTTTCACACATATGCTATGCATACAATGCAACAATCACATGATTACACAAATATATATAGTTATCTGGAAACCATATATAGAACGGATTTACCCCTCCGTATCAAAGGTTAGGGAATCGGGGTTGAAGGTCCTCGACCTTCTACTGCTAGTCCCCAGGTCCTCACCCACAGCGTTCGGTTGGCTCAGCTCCGAACCTAGAGTCGCTTTCCCCGAGCGATTTGGATTCTCCAGGAAGGAACATAGCCCATGGCACCGCATGATCACAACCAATCCAACTCTACGCGTAGGAGTAGCAGCCTTCCGAAATAGATGTGACTCGATGGATGCTATGCGTGAGCGTTTTATTTTTCTTAAGCCAAACCATATTAAGGTTTATTAGGGGCGATCAATCAATTTAGCAAACAATAAACAGGCATACAAGTAAGTAAACAAAATTATTTAAACAAACAGTTCGAAGTTACGATATTCTTAATTCTCATTTCACGCATAAACATAGAATCAAGTATATACATATAATCTCGAATTCCCCAAATATATATCCATCTTTATCTTTTCTTAGTATACTAATACTACTACTTTACAGGCACAAGCAAGGTAACGAAATTAGGAGAGATAACTCACTCGTCTATTTTGTGATCTTCTTAGTCGTAGTAATCCTCGGGTAGGGAAATCTCGTATCTTTTGTCATTTAGACAAAAGAAATACCCGGGATAAGTCTTTCATGAAATTTCTATTCTTGGAGATTCTAAACTTTTCTTAAAATCGCGGTAAAATCGTATAAGAGGAAATTCCAACTTAAAATGACCATAATTTGCTCATTTTAACTCGAAATTTCTCATGTAATATACCGTTTTCTACCTATTCAAAAAAATCTATTCATTTCTAAGGTTATCTTTATCATATAAGGTCATTTGGGTTCCGAAAACATTGGGTACAGATTTAAAACGAATTTTTCTAAACTTTTGCAAATCCATTTTCTAACTCAACTTCATTAAAAAAAAAAATCATTTAATAAACATATAGATATATATACTTATGTATATATAATTTGATAAATCCTTTGAGTATATAGATAAGCTCACTTTATATGCAAGATTTCTAATAGTAGTGTCTCAACAATTTATTTCATAAAACAAATCATTTTGATTTATTAAAACTTTAGCTTCGACAATTTTGTTTCAAGTTTTTTAAAGAAACTTTATATTTTCATAGGTTGTTATAATTTGAGTATATTCTTATTTTATTTTCTTCATTCCTTTTTCCAAAACAAGTTAAATTTTCCTTTAACCTTTAGTCTTGCATAAATTTTACTCCCAGTGATTAAAGATCAAACTTATCAAAACTATATTAAGTTGATGAAAACCTTTTCATAATTTTGTATTTATGATGGTTTTAGAAAATGAATCTTGTCTTCGTATATTTATTTCTAAAATATAAGTTTTTGCTTTCTAAAACTTGTTCTTTTATTTCTTTTGAGAAGAGTCATCTTTATTTGATAAAATCGTTTGTTTCTAATTTTTATTTATATTCTTTGAAAATAGTTTCTCTTTTAGGAACTTGAAAATCATTGTTTTCCTAAGTGGGTTTTAACTTTATGGGTTGATTTTTATCTTAACTTTGAAAACTAGTTTGTTTCCTTAGTTTTGCTATGAAGTTAAAAGAGTTTAAATCTTAAGCTTTTGTAAAGCTTTTAATATTAACAAACTATTTTACTAAAACTTAGGTTACCATAATATACAAGAAAATATTTATTTCTTATGTTTCCTTGGTAATCTATCTTTGTTATTATGAAAACGTTGAGAAAACTCTATTTTTATGTTGTTGATAATAACTCCATGATTTTATGATAAATTACATAATCAAAAATCTAGTTTTGAGTTCCTTTAACAAAATGAAATTCTACTTTTAGATTAGTTGAGACATTAACATTATGTAGATGCAAGTATCATGTGCATATAAAATAATAAGAATATAAGAAAATACTAGAAACAAATAATAAGCAAGAAAATAAAATATCAAGTATTGGGAACCTTAGCTTCATCAAGGTATCCCGGTCAAGTATTGGAGCCTTAGCTTCATCAAGGCATCCCGGGACTAAGAATGGACTAGTCCCGCAAGATTTAAAGAAAATAAACAAAAGATTGTTTCGACTTGATATGGACAAGTCTAAGACTAGTAAGACTAGAAAGACTAGTCTTAATAATAACATGAAATAAATAAATTGCATAACTTGAAAGTAAATAAATAACAAATGAGCTTATATGCTCTAAATAAATATATATACATAATATACATAATACTATATATAAGTTAGATTAGAAGTAAATAATAACAATAATAATAACATAATAAAATAGGAAGCTTATGTACAAAAACAAAACATGAACATGTTGTTGCTTTTACTACTCATATGAGTTTCAAAATAACACCATAGTAATATTAAGTTACATGACATGAGTGAATAATAGTTGGAAGAAATATTTACCTAAAGTGTGTAAGTGGTATGAAGATGGTAGATGAAATGAGTATTATGGGAGTAGTGATATGTGGTAGATAGTTTATGTATAAGGAATGGTTTTTGTGAGGAATTGGTTTAAGAGAGTTTTGGTAGAGAGAATTCTTGAAGAGAAGATTTGTGGAGAGATTTTGAGAGAGTTTTGGTAGTGAAATGAATTGTGTGAAAGAATGAAAGAGGAAGGGGTATTTATAGAATTTTTTGAGTGAATTTTTTATGTAATTAAATAAATTGAAAAAGAAAAAATAATTTGTTGGAAGAGAGAGGGGGGGCGCTGGCCATAGGGGTGTAGAGGGGAGTGAGTTGATTTTTGAGGGAATTTTGTAAGAAAATAATTAATATGTAAGGTATGATTTGATATAAGATGTATTGGAAATATAAAAAGTAAGAAAATAGATATGTAGGTAGTAAGAAATAGGTATAAGAAAAAGTAGAGATAGTGAAATAGTAATGAATAGTAGAAAAGTACTATGAATAGTAGACCAGACAATTAAAGTACCGGTAGTAATAAAAATACGCGTAATAATGCGATATCTGTAATTTTTAGCTTCCGAAAAATTTAAAACTGATATTTTTGGAATTCTTATATTTTTACGAGTCTATTGATATAAATGGAATATTTTTAATATTCCGAGCTCCGGGACACGCTTTTTGAGTACTGATCCCGTTTGAGTCCGAAGGACACTCAAAATCCGTGAATCTGATATTTTTATGTTATCCTATATTATTACGAACTATTTTAAGCTATTGGCTTAATTTCGTTTTTTAGGGTTTGAAAACACGGGATTGTCGGATCTTAAACACTAGGGTTCGTTATAGGCTTTGTTGATTTTAGGGTTCCGGTTTGACTTCTAGTTTCGTCAAGATATTCGTAAGATCATATAATTTTCGAGTTTTGATCGTTTATATTTTTAGCTCGACATCTATGTTTTATCTTATTTTATTTGTGATTATTTAATAGTTTTTAGTTCTCGGGATCGTTTAACTGAGTCTAGGGTTATGAGTTGACTCAGTTTGACTTTTGGTGAAAATTGAAAATTGTGATTCTAAAATTTTACCGAAGGATTTAAGATTTTATCATTCCGTTATTAAGCGGTATTTGGATCTATCGTTTTGATTTGTGTTTTAGGAATTGGGTAGATGATTTAATTGGCTTACGGACGTTGATTATACCTGTAGTTGGACTTTATATTTTGTTTCAAGGGTTCTCATTTTCTCAAGATTCAGAAAACTAGTTTTTGATCTTATTTGGAATTAAGTTTTAACTTGATTCGATTTTTAGGGTTTCGTTTCCAGTGTTTTGACTCGGTCTAGAATTTGGTTTTTATCTTGAGTCGATTTTTGGGATTTAAATTTTGATACTTAGACTTCTAGGATTATTTTCTAAGAATTATGAAAATTTTGGGGGGTTTACAGCTACAAATGTTGGGGGGTGGGGAGCGGCAGTGGGTAGCGGCGATTTTATCGCTTAGGGTTTTCTACTTTGTTTCCCCTTTTTTAGTCCCTCTTCTATACGGTTCTCTCACCTCTGTAGCCAGCAGCAAAAGGTGGGTTTTAAATTTTTTTTTAAATGAGGAGCATTTTGACCCGGTCGACCTAGGGTCAGTCCGGTTCTCACCAAAAGCGAGCAAACCGTTAGACCCGGTCCGCCTTTGTGGCCAGTTCCGATCGAATCAGTTCGAATCGGCCGGGTCTGACAACCTTGGTAAGAACTGTCGAGGGCAAACCATAGCAAGTGGTCGAGGGTTGAAAAAGCTAAGGTCAATGCTTGACAAGATCAAGTATGCCTAAACTGTGGTCAAGGAGTCGATCAAGTCTTAAACAAATTAAGTGATCGAGGCTCGACAAGTTAAGTTTAATGCGCAACAAGCTAAAGAAGAGATGAGCTTGTCGAAGGTCACGTTGAGGACTCGACATGTCAAAAAGTTAAAGCTCGACTAGTTCAAAACAAAGGCTCCATAAAGCTAAGGAAGCAAATAGTGGCGTGGGGGGTCAGGTGGAGGCATCAACTTTTTGGAGCTTGGGGCACAACAGTTCGTCTTTTTAAGCTCAACAAAGCACGCACATAAGAGCCTATCAAAGACAAAGTTTGGGCACGACAAAGTGAGGCGCAACTAATATGTGAGGCATGACGGTTTAAAGTCAGAGGGTAACGTGGAAAGATAAAGAGCTGTTGGAGTGCATTTAATGTTTGAAGGATTATAGACGTTGTGTCTAACAAACTTTTGAATTTCAAGAACTATTTATATACAAAAACCTGGAGATTAAAAAAAAAAAGAATGAAGTGCTAAATTATTTTATGAGCTGATTAACTGCGATCAAACAAATTCCTTTTCTTTGTTCTCTTGTACATAATACTTGCAAATTATTAAGAGAGAGAAAATATATTCTAGTACTTAGATTATATTAATTGTTATTTATTTTAGAGCACTTAGAGAGAGAAAATTTTTATTTCCTGTGAGTGTGATATTGCTCATCTCAAGCCAACTTTTGAAATTAAGTGAAGCAATAGTGAAGACCTTAAAAAAGGCATTTGGTAGACTGTGGAGAGTAGGCAAATAGCCGAACTCCACATTATGGGTTTGTTTGGATGATCTGTCTTTCATCTGTATCTGTATCGAAACGATATTTGTAAATATATCTAATTTTATTTATATTTTATTTATACTTAATCTATTTGATCTTTTTATGAAAACTATCAAGTTTTTTTATCTATATTTATTTTTAATAAATAATTTATTTGAAAAAAGTGTCTGTATCTATCTAAAAAAGCTAAATAAACAGACCCTATATTTGTGGCTTGATTTTCTCCATCCCTTTTTTTTATTTTATACACTCTATCTATTGATTATTTAATTCGCTGCAAATCGTATTTTTTTAATCTGCTGATTTCAAAATTACTTATTTCGAAACTTTTGTCAAATACTCAATCCATCCTCCTCTTGAGTTTTCCTAGTATATTTTCAAAAACTGGTACTAAGCTCAAGTTATATAATCTTTTTTTTTTTTTTTTTTTAGCAAAACTTGCAGTCGTTTATGTCAGTCCGTTTCTTATTTACAGGTAGCTAGTGATATCTTGCTTTATTTTATTTCTATCAAATTAATATGACATTTGTTTATTAAAGAACTAGCATTTTCAATGGAAACAATCTTTTTTCGATAGTTTCAATGGAAACATGACTTACATCATTTGGTTCTTAAATTCTACAGTGATTTCTCATCTTAAGATGGTCTACAAATTTTTTCCAGATATTGATACTTAAACCAGTTCAAATCATATGACACGTATTCCTTGGTTAAATTAATAATATTTAAATTTGTTTTCAATAAAATTTTTTACAGGTGGCCTGTTTTGAAGAAATTAATCATTATATATTTTTTTTATTTGGTCTTTCAATAATTTTTTTTCTCGGTAGTCTGTTTTCAAGAATTTATTGTTTATATTTTTTCTATTTGATTCTTAAATTCAAATATATGATTCTTTCGCCATTTCCTAAGGGTTTGAGTCAGACTTTTTGTCTTCTTCTTTTTGATTTATTTGATTTTATCTTTGCATTTCAATGCAATGTTGAAGCCCAAAAAGAGAACTTGTTGCAAGACTTTACTAAAAGAGGTGGATCTATCCCATTCTGGCTTCAATGTCCAATGCCAATAAGTACTATATATTGTACTTTTTTTTTTTTTGTCTCACTATTGTAATGTACATATTCAATGCAACTGATTATTATTATCCATTGTAAAAGGCAAATTGGTTAGCCTTTTTGTTTTCAATTATAACAATGAGAGAAAGAAAGTATTTTTTTTTTATTTTTTAATTGAAATGTGTTTTATGATAAAATGAGAAATTTCATTCAATGTATCAGGTGTTACTTTTTAATTTAATTTTTTTCCAGTTTTCAATTTAGTATAAAATAAGATCATCGGATAAAGCAAAAAAGTAAAGTAAAAATAATACATAAATTGTATACAAATACATGGAATTAATAGACTTTGGGTAAAAAAAAAAACACCAAAATGGGCTACAAACCCAATAGGTAAGAACTATGCAAAGTACAATTATTTGGCAATTTGTTGTGGTGGCCTTATAGCCTTTGCTCTCTAAAATTTTAACATAGGTGGTGTAACTTATCGAATAATCATAATTTTTGCATACACGCAAAATAATATAATTGTTCTTGTTCATGGTGGTTCACACATTATTTTAAAAGATTATAACATTTCTATATGATGCATCATTTAAGAAAAATATCCTATAATCACAAAAAAAATGTACATTTATATCATTAAAAATAAGTACCTATTATATTTTATAAATATATATTAATATGTTCATTGTGATAATCATTTAAGTAACTTTGTTATTCTATGAATAAGTAAAAAAAAAAGGAAAAGAAAAGAAAAGAAATCCACATAAAACAGAGTAAAGAACATCAATAAATGTTTATTCAAGAAACATATCTTTAAGTAAAAAATAGTAAGTGTTACAATACATAATTTAATACAAAATGACATAATTTTTGGTATTTATAAAGAATTATAACTCTTATAAATTAAACAATGTTCTACATAAAACTATCGAAATACAACTAATAGTCATGTAAAATGATGTTTCAAATTAGATTATAGTAATTATCTCATATTTAAATTACTTATGAATATATATATTTGAAATGTCAATTATGATAAATTTTTAAGTAAATCCAAATTTTATAAATACATATGCTAACATGAAAATTCATGCATGATGCAAGGTTTTAACTAATTTATAATTGTACTTTAATGTAGGGAATTATGTCGTCTGAATCCACAGTGAACATGAAGTGGATTAGCTGGACATGCACTCAAGTGGCGCATGAACTTGTACAATTTGTTTGGAGTCGACATGGAGACGATGTTTTAGTTAATCAATAAATTATACTAGTAGGTCACCATGTTTGGAGGTAAATTTATTTTAAGTCACAGCGTTTGAAAAAATGTCTTATAAGATTTGATTAAATATTTTTTTCTATTAATACATGTCAATGAAGCCTTAAAAGAAGGGTTTCCTAAATTTTAATTAAATATTTTTCCTATTTACGCGTGTCAATAGTGACCTCAATTGACCCACTTCTCTAAATGTTATGACCTAAAATGAGCTTACTCACTAAATATTGTGATCTCTTTTAAACTTTTTGAAACATTATGACATAAAATAAACTTATCTCCAAATATAGTGACCTTTCGGTATAATTTACTGTTTGGGTAATTAACACTAGTGGTTCATAACATTTAGGGGTAAGTTCATTTTACATCAAAACGTTTAAAAAAGTGATTCAATCCAGGTAATTGTGGACACGTGTCACTTTCTCATATTGCCACGTGTCACCTTCTCCTATTGACAATTGTTCACTGTTACTTGGATTGAATCACTCTTCCAAATGTTGTGACATAAAATGAACTTTTCCAAACGTTGTAACCAAAAATGAACTTAATCCCAAACGTTGTGACCCACTAGTGTTATTTACCCTTTACCCTTTAGTTAATAGTACATTATGTCTATAAAACAAATTATAGGTTTGCTTAATGTTAATTTTGTGAATGACGGTACCAGATTGTGAGTTTTACTGCTATTTTAGTCTTTTAGTCTTGCATCTTACAGCAAGTCCACAATCTAATAGTGCTAATAATTAGACTTTTGTATAATACTTGTTGCGGTGTCCTTATGTGGAACTTTCTTATTAATACAATGCTTTTGTTTTACTGAAAACTATTTTATATAAAGTTAGAGAAAATAAACAGTAACAATAAATACTTAAGTTAATTTATTAATGCGTGATGGCAAAAGTTTCATTAGAAACGTATGGAACACATTAGCATGGTAAATGAGGTACAACACGTGAGGGATAGTTCGTAAGCACATGGCAAGCGAAGGAAAAAAGAAAGTCGCAAGCACGCACAGGTTGACATGCGAGACACATGGCACACTAGGCACACAAAATTGCAAGGTGGTAAGGAACGACACACAAGCACATGAGCCAGCACATGTGCCTTTTTTAAAATAATACTAAAATTAGTGTTTTAAGTAGTTTAATATTACTAAAATACCCTAAATCTTGACATAAGTTAGAAATATAAAGTAGATAGTTAAACGGATCAGATAAGTAAACAATAGAAAATAAATAGACAATTCGATGTAATTAAATTAGTAAATAGATTTGAATTAAAATTGAGATTTCAAATACTTTACAAAATCATCTATTTTACTTAATAACTTTTCTTAATAAATCGAACTATTCAGTTTTAACTCAATTCTTCATTTTAAACTCCTTCTATCCCAAATTCAAATTCCTAACCCCAAAACAAATATTTTAAACATTTTGTAAACTCCTAAACCCTTTTATATTTTAGTAAATTTTCATTTTCTTGAATCTCGATAATTTTTTAAAACGATTGCTTGTTTAAAAATACCAATTTTAAACTTGAACCCAAATTAAATGTCAGATTTGCATAAGTTAAACTTATGAATTGTGTTTTTGTATCAAGTTATAGATTTCTAATATATGTGTTCTCAAATTATTTTCTAACTAATTACGATTCTTAAAATAATTATCAGAAATATTTAAATTTCATACCCTATCTCAAAAATATCTTCTAATTTATACACAACACACTCATCCTTTCCTTTTTCTTTTTTTCTCAACTACCTTCTTCCTTTACTTTTCCTTTCTTTTTCTTTTGTTTTTTTTCTCTCTCTTCCTCCTTTTCTCAATTCACAAAACCTAACCCCAAATCTCAAATTCAACATGTCTATGGAAGAAATCAAAGAGAGGAAACAAGATAGAGAATGAAGATCATGCTAGAAATAATTCCAAGAACCTAGAAGAAGTAGGAGTAGAAGAATCAAGGTGTTGGTTTGTCTAAAAGATAAGTTTTGTTACTTTTCTTGCTTTAGTTGTTATTTATGTGTGTGAATGTTCTATTACAGCTAGATATATGTAAAACTTGTGATAATAGTGATAAACCAAAGACGTATAAGCATGTTTGTTAAAAACCTAAATACATGTATATTTGTGTAGATCAAGTATTTGATGAAATGATTTGGGGTTATATGATATATTTATGTATACAGAAGTGTTTATAAATTAAGTTTGAGTATGGGTAAGCTAATAATAAGTTGTTGTTGTTGTTGATGCATGTTGAATTAAATAGTTAAAAATTAATGTAAAAGATAAAGGAAAAACGTAGCATGATCCCCTATTCATCATGGCCGTATCACGATCCATGATATATGCAGAAAATAAAATCTAGAAGGATAACAGGCATGATAGAGGGTGATCTTCTCTAATCAACTGATAAAACATAATAACGAGCGTATTTTTGCATGTAATGAACATCACGGGCGTTATGAATGGTGTGATCTTCACTAGCAAGAATTTTTTAAAGGAAAAAGCCTAAATCACGGCCTTGACAAGGGACAACACCTTCTTGTTATGGGCGTGAACAGGCCATAATGGTGATCATGGCCTTCATCATGGGAGTGATAAGCTCAATGATGGGGATAACGGCCCCCATCACGAGCGTGATCCTTGCCCTGGAGTTGTTCATAAAAAGAAAAGAAATATAAAAGGAAAGGAGGAAGAAAGATAAAATGAAATAGATTAATGGTAGATTAAATAACATGTTAGTGTTTGTATAATTAGACATGAGTTAATGAATTAATAGGATTAATAATTAACTTGGGTTAATATAGTTCTTAAGTACAAAATGAACTTGATTAGTAAACCTAAGTTCAACTTGGCTAAATGGACTTAAATGAACTTAAATAGATTAGATTGATTAAGTTTGATTATCTTAGCTTAATAATTAGATTAAATGATTAACTCTAATTAATTTGGCTAATAAAGTTAAAATGAGTTAATAGTTAATAGTTGGCTTAGAATAATGAGTTAGAATAAACCATAATTACCATGGGAGATAGGTTGTTTCATATATGTGTTTGCTTAATAAATTAATGTTTTTGAATATGTATGGTGTTATGGTACTTTTATAATAAAAGACTATAAGCAAAGTGAAAAGAAAGTACTTTGACAGATAAAGAAAACTGTCCGTATTTTGGTGAGACGGTATTTGCAGCTATAATGGGATTCTAAATTAGTGTCTGATCAAGTAAGTTATAAGATAAGTTTAATAAAAGTGGATAGTTAATTTAATTCATATACAAGTTTAGTTTCATGAACATATATGGATATCTGATATTTCTTCTTAGATGGATATTGACTACCTTCTATTCATGTTTGGATTTCAAACATATAAGGTACTCTGTAACTTGAGTGATCATTGTTAGAATAAGCATCTTAAAATGAATTAAAACTTAAACTCGGTTTAATAATTGGTGAGTGATGGTTGTGCATGTGTCGTTAAATCTAATCTAGGGAACGACAACTTTATCATGATGTAACGACATGGTAGTTTAGGCGCTAAGGGATCATGATGCAATGGCTGATTTATATGTGACTCAGCGGGTAGTTGATGGGGCAAATAGTATCGACGTAACGTTTCCTTAGGCTCGGAATGAAGTAACATGTTTTAATTCACGTTTATGGGACTGGTTGAACTAACTAATGTTATGGATTGAGATGAGTAGAGTGTATGTAACAGTTGTGAACCATAAATGAGGCTATTTTCTCTTTTTTCGGATAAGTATGGGAGATATAGGTACTCAGACTTCCTATATCAATCCCCTGAGCAGCTATTATTACTCAAGACTCCCAAATTCCTAGAGGTTTATTCTAGAGTGTGAGTGCTCCCATGTTATTTGTTTTATTTAAATGAAAGATAATAACTTGTTTGTTGCATTTCATTTAGCTAAGCTTGTGTACCATTTTGTATGTATCTGTGTTACTGCATATTGGGCTTTGGCTCATTATTATTATTGTTGTTCTTTTTCCAGGCTTTGTGTTGAAAATGATGATGATACTAATGTTTGATTCGGGTTATAGGCGATCCTGAAAATTTGAGAGAAGAAGTGTAGTGAGTTAGGAACGAAGTTATATTTTATTGTGTTTATGTTTTATTGTAAAGAGTTGGATTTATCTTTTGAATTTGTATTTTCTTTTAAAAAGGGCTTGACGGTGCCCATATGTTTATAAATGTAAATCTACCTTTGAGAGTAGGTTATAAAATAACTTTATAAAAAGTTGGTCTGCTTTAGCGAGAGTAGAGATTTTTACTATGTTTTTATAAAGTTTGATTTCTCTATAAAGAAATCCAGTTGCTTTAGAAATCTAAATACACAATTTCATTTATTAAAATAGGTTAGCAATGTTCAAAATAAACATATCATTCAAGGAAGCCTGAGCGTATAATACATAAAGTATTATATGTGGCGATAATAACTTAATTAAATTTTAAGGCATTACAATTACTTTATGATATTTTAATTAATATAATTTATTTTGTTTAATAACTAATGCAATATCTTGCTACCATCAATGAAGAATTTGATATTATTATTTTTAGAATGCAAAGTAATTTTTTTATAAATAATTTGAATTGCTTTGATAAGTTAACCTAAAAAAACAAATAAGATAAATAAATTAGCTTTTAATGAGAAGTTGTTCCTTTATGATTTATTATATAAATTTTAAGATTGTTTTAAGCACTAACACTGAATATTTTTTAAGTCAAAGAGGTTTGAGAGGTATAAAATATTTATAAATGACTAAATCTTTATAATTTTAAATAACAATTTAATTAATAAAATTATTAAATATTTTTAATTGCATTGTTCAAATATTATCTTAGTTAATTGAAAATAATAATATAATATATTTTAATTTACAAATCACATAATGCATTGGGAACAACTAAAATTTAATTTTCATTATCAAAACTTTTTACAATCACAAATTAATATATATATATATATATTATCATTTAGCATACCCCTTAACCATCATAACCTGAAATCTTGCAGCCTCATTCCATTGATTCATCTATGCCTATGTCTCTAGCTATGACAAGTACCCCCTGTCCTCATCCTTGAGTCATTATCCTTGAGCCATCAAAAGTGTTAGTCCCCCAAACTTCTACCCTTGGCATCTACCCAATCCTTCAAGCACATACACTCTTCCATGGTTTTTGTTTTTAGTCTATGGTGGTGTGGATCAATGACCTACCCGCTCGAGCTAAAAACTATCTTTGATGAAATTGTTGAAGTCGGATGAGCCAAAACATCCCGCATTGCTATGAAAAGTACCAACATCGTGTATATTTTCTTTTTCTCACCAACCAAGGACATTGAAGTAGTCCTCACTCTCCTATCCCTCTTCCTCCTCAAGCGACTATACCGCATACACCATCATGTCACTATAAATTTATTGGAAACTCCTTAGCTACTCTTAACATCCTGGACAATTTGTTTGCTTCTCTTAAAGAACCCCTGGGATGAGTGATTGCTAGTACTTAGTGCTTGGTATGGTTGTGGAGCTGCTCAGTCACGATACCAGCAAAAGTTCTCAAGTAAATTCATTACTCCTTATTAAGGCTTTCAGCATCTATTTTAGCATCATCCACCTAAGCATTCTTATAAAATTCTTCAAGGAATACTTTAGTTACATAGAGTCTATATCATGGGTATAACATTGTTGCAACATGGCAGAGGGCAGGAAGAGGGACAAAGTAGTCCTAGAGTTTACCTACCATCATAGACATAGTGAACGTTAACCTAGATACGTATCGATACCTACTAAGCGTGTCTAATATATCAACCGAGTGGGGAAAGACCCAATTGTTCATTGGGTAGTAACATTTAGACAAATGCTCCATTAGTCTTAGGAAGGCCCTAAGAATCTCTTTAATGGCATATATTATTTTCTAATCTCACTTGTCTATTGGATTAATGATGGAACAAGTGAGTAAGAACTCTTTTGGCCTTCAATGCCACATGGGGCATTTTTAAATGTAAAATCCCACCTGTTTTTGCAATCAAGTGAAGGCGTCTTTGCTTATATCTGGTAGGCTTGACAAAACTCCAAAAATCGTTGTTTATACCTCTTATAAATGAAAACGATTGATTGCATTTTGTATTTTCTCTATATGTGTGCTTAGGCCACATGCTTCAAGGATTGCATACAATACCAATTTCATATATAGTAAACAAATCAACGTGGAAGAACTTCCCATCGTAGACTATGTTCAACACTTGCTTTAAATGCCAAATAGATAGCAGTGTTGTTGGAAGTATTGTTGTACAATATACTAAATATGCTTTGGATATTACATGAACAAAGGGTGTTAAGGATGTTTTAAGCAATCACGGGTCCAATATGGCCTCCCAAAACAACTGGAAAGCTATAATGCACTTATGAAGCAACCACTTATTGTTGATAGAAGAAAATACAAGAAGACTTATGGGCATGTCGTTTAACTTATTCCAAGTGCTAAGTTTAATGGCATGTGTTACTTTCTAATCTCACTCGTCTATTAGACTAGTGTTGGTATAAGTGAGAAAGAACCTTTTAGACCTTTAGTGCCATGTAGAACATTTTAAATCTAAAATCCCACCTAATTTTGCAATCAAGCAAAGGATCTTTGCCTTCATCTAATAGGCTTGACAAAACTCCAAATGCTACTATTTGTACCTCTTCATAAAATGAAAATGGTTGGTTGCATTTTTTAGTTTCTCTATAGTGTGTGATAAGATTATATTACTCTATTCATTTAAGGATTATTTGATGTCCATTTGCATTTATTTTATCAATAATCCTAAAAATTTGGTACTTAGTAGTGTTATATGTTGATTATAGGTTAATGAAGCTTGAACTAACAACTAAATAGCAAAGGATCAACAAAATTTGTCAAAACAAGGAGACAAGGAGAAAAATGTAACCACGGTTAAGGACGGGTGAAGGAGATTTTTGTTCACAACTTGTTACATGGTTCAAGGCACGGGAATGTCTAAGGAAGATGAAGATACTAACAATGAAGCGGTCTTAAATGTAGTTGTTCAAAGGGGTGTATCTTAAGCTAAAGTAATTTGCTCTAGGATATGACACAGTTTACGACATGGGTGCATGATGCCATAGTTATATTTCATAATTGAGTACACCGTCCTTCACGCGCTCGTGGGAGTATCAGTATTACAATTGAAGAAACTTTCATAATTGAGCACATGATTGAAGGCATGGGCATGGGTATTCTAAAGTTCATTCACAATTTTGAATGCATTCCCAGGTGCAAATGCATGAAGAATGAGCCTATTTAAGTTTAGGAGACGCAGCCGAGACGTAACCGCGTGGTAGGGTGTCTCACTCATATGACGTCGATTGCTTCTTCTTTTTTTTAACCTTTTTTGCTACGTCAGCATACTTTGTACTATAAATATTGTCTTCTCATGAAACCCTAGACATGTGGACAATGCGTTTGAGTAAAAAATATAGGGTATTAGATACTTTTTGGGAATTTTGTCTTTTATTATTGAATTCATTACTAATCTCCAAGAGTTTTCAAGAGGAAATTCAAGAGGATCGTTCATTGGACATCATTGATTCCCAATCACAAAGGATCTCGATTTAACAAGCCTTTTTCTTATCATGATTTTCATTTACTTCTCTAAATTGTTGAATTATCTTGTTAGATGTATGGAGGAGTAATTGTTTTAGCTTAGATCTTGTAGATCCTTAGGTTGAAATCATGTAATTTTGCTATGATTTAATTGAATGAGTATTGATTTCTTGAATTCAATAGCTTGAGCTTATTAGATTTTGAATTTGTATAGTGCACAATGTGGATTCATTTAGATTTAGTTAAAATTAATTTAAGAAATTGTTTTAATGAATAAACCTAGGCTATTGATAAAGATTGCTCATAACTTTAGAGATAGAGTAGTGAAATCCTTTTGCAATTGATTAATTAATCTAGAGAATTCTAGTTCTTAATGCAATTCTTAGTTACTATTGATTAGGAATAGATTCTAATTGATAAACTTAGGATTAGAAGTCGAAGATATTAAGTGCTCTATGATTTTGATTAACCGATTTCATGAATTGTGTTTTGGATCCTTTTTAGTTTAGTTGTAGTTTTAAAAGATTAGTTAAATGAATCCTCTCTTTTTTTTAGGCTAATAATAGGAAAGTGGTGAGTAGAAGTAGTTATCAAGTTCCCAATGGTAAAACGACATCTAAATTCAATTTTATACTACGGTGATAGATATGTTTGTCTTATCATGTTGATCGTAGTGAGAAATAATTTCATAGATCTACGAATTATTGAACTCAGTCTAATTGATTACTATCTCATAAAGATTGTAGGAATAGCACAAACCAGTGTGCTTAGGCCACATGCTTCAAGGACTACGTATTACCAAATTTAATATATAGTAGACAAATCGAACATGGAAGAACTTCCATTGTAGACTGAGTTCAACACTTCCTTAAATGTCAAACAGATAGTAATGTTCTTGGATACATTGTCGTATGATATACTAAATATGCTTTAGATATTGTATAAACGAACGATGTCAAGGATGTTTTAGGCAATCATAAGTTTGGTGTGGGCTTCCTAAAGCAGTTGGAATGCTATAACACGCTTATTAAGCGACTACTAGTTCGATAGAAAAAATACAAGACTAATGGGCATGTCGTTCAACAAATCAAAGTCTTAAGTTTTGGGAGAAGAGAAATAAATATAAAATGGTAGCCTCAATTCCTTGGAAAATTCCAAAAAGACTAAGACATGGAGTAACAAAGAGGATAGAGAAAGAAGTGAATCATGCAAACGGCCATCAAGGTAGATGACTTGCATGCCATGCAACCCTAAAAAGCACAATGTCCGAAGTTGTCCAATAAATAGCACGAGCAAAGCCAGTATTGTGGATTCTAATTATGATTTAAAGGTTCGAATGTTTGTTATTGGATATAGTATTTATGTTTAACCAAATGCTATGATGGTTATAATGGCAATAATAATGTGGCAAGTGGCTTATCCAATGAAGAGTCACAAGGGCAGCCATGGTTGGTTGGGGTAAGTTATGCCCAGCCACAATCTACATAAAGGATGACACCAAATCAATCCAAGATAAAAGAAGGTTGGAACAAAATAAGTATGTGAAAGGTAAGACTTGTAGCCTTTCAGTACAATCTATTCTTGTGTTTAAGTTCATAAATAGGAAAGTTGACTGGTGTAGTTGTGCACGGTTGCTCAATTTCAATGCGATATGTAAACACTTAAATATTTCCTACTAACTAGTTAATTTAATCATTTTTGTTGATGTTTCAATACAATGAGTTCTTGTTTTTGAGTTATAAAAAGGAAAGTTAACCAGTATAGTTATGCACACTTAATGTTTAATACAATGTGTAAACGGTTAGGTATTTCTTACTAACCAATCATTTTTGTAGGTGTTTCCATACAATGTGTTCTTGCGTTTGAGTTTATATATAGGAAAGTTGACAAGTGTAGCTATGCACACTTGCTCAAATTCAATACAATGTGTAAACACTTAGGTATTACCCACTAACCAGTTTTAATTATTTTTGTTGGTGCTTCAATACAACGTGTTCCTTACAAATATAGTTATGCACAGTTGCTCAATTTCAATATAGTGTGCAAACATTGCAATATTTCCCACAATCTAGTCAATTTAATCATTTTTTTTTATGTTTCCAAGTAGTGAAACACTGACCCAACTGAAGATGGGGACACAAGGAGAGTCCATCTACCCAAATAGCTTTCATGGATGTCTCCAAGCTTTGCGCATCGAAAAGCAACATACCTCTACCTCTATGCCTATCATGACTCAATAGCATCAATCTCCCCAACAATGAGAATAAACAAATGTTGAAACACAATCAACAGGCACACCATCAAAAGAGCAAATACCAATTGCATCTACAAATTAAGGGGATAAAGGTATACAAAGAGTTTATACTATCATTTTTTTTTTCAATTTAGCATCTGGACTTTTATTTTTAGTAATTTAGTGTTTGTTCTTTTAATTCAATTTAGATGTAATGTCTTCGTTAATAAGAAAGTTAACAGCTATTACAAATTTTATATTTTAGTGTTTTTACTTTATCTTTTATTATTTGAGTGGCTATACTTTAATTTTAATATATTTTAATGTCTATTTACTAATTAATTAATTAAAAAATAATAAATAAACTTTCTCTATTAATATATTTAACTTAATTCATATATTATTCCTAATTGATATTAATTTATTAAGAAATAATATTTATTAAAAAATAATATTTGACTTTTGAGTTGATATATTAATTTAAAAATTAAAAGAAATATATCTATCTCAAATTTTTTTACCATGAATAACTTTTGAATATAATACTCGATATAAAAAATTTTATATTGTTAGGAAGCTCAGAAGATGTGTTTATGTTTGGAAGCAAGATGTCATTCACGTCTTTTAACTATATGAACAATTTAAAATTGGTATAAGTTTGAAAGCATACGTTATTTAACCTTAGAATATGAATTTTCTTATTTGTTGAATACTATACTTTCCCATAATACACTATAAGAAAATTGAGCTTTGACGGCAAAAAGTAAATTTCTATCACCAAAAAAAAAAAAAACATTGCCACTAATACAATTTGTAGAGGTATAACTTTTCTTACTACTATTCTGTCATAGAATATATATCTCTAAATGCCTATTTTTAAGTAGTGATATACTTTGTTTTGTTTCTAATAGTAAAATGCTAAATTCTGAAATTTTGTAATTTCATTATATGTAAATAGGATATTGTATGAATGTAATTTTATTGTTATTGAAAGTTCATGTTGCAAATTACTTAAAAATCATTAATTAAACTTAAAAAATGTACAATTAAATTGTCATTTTCCTTAGGTAGTCTTGTCTTTATTTATTTTTTTCCTTTCGTATTTTTGAAATATATATTATTGAAGGTCCACTTTGAATGAGTTTACCAGCCTGAGTGTAGCCCGATAAGATCCTTCAATTGGAAGGAAAAATTATTTAAGTCTCCCACTTCAAAATTAAGGTCATTGGTTATTTCAAACATGTGGTAACCATGACTAAACTCGAGCAATCGCAACAATTTTCTCAAAGTAATTAAAAAGAATTTTTTTCCTTCCAAACAAGTGAATCAATAGAAGATTTTTTTAGCAATCTTATAGTTTTAATAAATAGTTATCTTTTAATTTCCAAATAATTTAGCCCAATAAGATCCTTCAATTGGAAGAAAAAATTAATTTAAGTCTTCCACTTCAAAATTAAGGTCATTGGTTATTTTAGACATGTGGAAGCCATGATTAAACTCAAGCAATTACAACAGTTTTTTTAGAGTAATTAAAAAGAGTTTTTCTTCTTCCATCCAAACAAGTGAATCAAGAGAAGATTTTCTTAGCAATCCTACAATTTTAATAAATAGTTATCTTTTAATTTCCAAATAATTCATCAATGAAAAGTTAATTTTCATTATTTAAATTTTTAAAATGGGTTAATGTCGTGATTGGTAGATGGTGTAACACTCTCACTTATATTTAATATGCTCAACTAACTCTTCAAATCTACTCAAAGTCCTCTGTTTATAACATCTTCAAGTAATATGGTTATTGGTTATTTTCCCATAAAAATTTCCCTTACATTAAATGCTCCAATAGCTATTAATCTGTCAATTTTCATTCATATGCTATAAGCTACAATCTAGACACTACCTATAAAACAAGCACAAAACATTAAGGACACCGTTAACATCTAAATGTCATACCCTGGTGACTAAATGCTAGACCACATGGTTAGAACATTTTTTATTATGCAAAAAGTGTATGTCGCCCAAATACTAACTTCAATTCACACGATTAGCACTCGGATCCGATGCCTTGAGACATATTTGACGTCTAAATCATACAATATAAGTATAACATATATATTGCACAAACATAAACTTCATCAAATCACAATCATATTTTGTTAATTAAGTGTAACTTAACTCTAATAAGTAAGTAATTTTGTAATATATTTCTCATTATAATTCAAATTGAGTACATTGATTCACCATATGGCTCTAGCTTAAATTATATAGATATGATGACTTTGTAATAGGGTAAACTACATCAAAAAGTATCAATGTTTTAGAGTAAGTTAATTTAAGGTATCAATGTTTAGAGAGATTAAAAGAGAAGGCAATATTTAAAGATAAATTCATTTAAAGATATGTATCTTATATGTATTTGTCGTTCTTATCAATGCAACCTAAAGATCCTGCTTTGTTAAATCAAGTCATGACTCATAGTATATCAAGTCATGACTCATACTAATTGATAAAATGGATCTTATATGTATTTATCGTTCTTATCAATGCAACCTAAAGATCCTGCTTTGTTAAATCAAGTCATGACTCATAGTATATCTAGTTCTAGCATAGATCTGTGATTCTCTCCGATATCTCTTCATTCCTTAGAAATACAAAATTAAGGCGTCAAACAATATCATAATATGCACGCTACTACTAGGGTACTCTTGGAGGCGTGACACTTGCTCTATTATGGCTAAATTAATATTATTAAGGGACAAATTACATTAGAATATATCAACATTTTGGGGTAACTTCATCTAAGGAATTAATATTTTGAGTAGTTAAAAAAAGAAATTAATGCTTTGCAAAATTCATTTAAGATATTAACATTTATATTAGTTTTCAATTAAGTTTTTTTAGTTTCGTCAATGATCAATTGTCTAAATAATTAAAGTATTACTGACCAAGTAAAGTCTCGAATACAGAACTAATACTTAGAACACCTTCCATTATATTACTATCAGATAAATATCATATCCTTAAACCATAATCCTTCAAACTTTGGAAACTTACCCATGCTAGACTCCAAGAAGAGACAAGCCAAGGGCAAAAAATGACCTCGAAAAAGCTATACGGGTGTGCGCATAAACCTTGACTTAGTGAATAACCAGAATATCACATATCAAGAAATTTATTAGCAATCATATGTAATGAAACAATCATCATATGCTTAATTACAAGCTTAGATAACTCAGAATCCAAACAGCATGAAGATTTTTATCCTTTCATTGGGATTAAAGGAACCTAGACTCAACGACCTACCTATCCAGGAGAAACTAAGCATACAAGAATGACAACAACACTTATATTAATTATCTTTTTATCTTAATAGTATTTTAACACCCATTTCCTGTTTTATGTCTTAGAAACTCCACTAAGTATTAATCATTTCATATCGATACAATAGAAGGTGTCCTTCATTTGCCAGTAAAACCTATGGAACATAAATAACAAAGGTAACCTTGTATAGAAATATCATCTAGTAAATCAAGCAATACTAGAGAACTGAACTACTAACACATAGTAGGTTGTCATGCTTATTTTGCAACTTATGCAAATTGTGCAATGCGTGATTATTTCATTTATGCTACCAATAGTTCTTAGTCAAGTTCAAGGTGATCACGCATAACACAGACATTCAAACATGCTATAGATATCAAGTTCATTAGCAAATCTATTTTCACTTTCACTGGAATAGTTTGACAAACAACCATATAGGACGTAGCATATAGTATCCAACATATATTCACAACCACTTCATTCTTATCTTTTCATTACATATGCTACTAGGCTACAAACACAAGTGATATAATATATCTGAGTTACTCACCTACTTACAGTGACTAATCATAATAATCTTCTAGGAACTCCACAAACTGATCAAGACCACCTAAAGGATGAATAAAATATCCATTAATCAGATATGTAACTACACAATTAACCTCTAATGAGTGCTTTAAGTGTCCTATAATCAATCTTTATCCCTCCTTGGACTATTTTCTCAATTATAATCCTAATTTAATTTACAAATAGTCATTTCAAAGCTCATACCCTCTGCTATTTTCTAGTATCATTATGAAATTTGCATAAATGGGTTATTCTTATGAAAAGTAATCTAAATGGTTCTGAATATCAGTTTTTATAGCATAATCTTCAACTAAGCCTATAATATCCATTTTAACTGAGATTTTCACATACAAATAGGCATTTGAAAGCTTGTTTCGAGTACTATATGATAGTTAGCTTAATTTATGCACTTTATGGACTTTACTTACTCTATGAATGCCGATAGGTAAAAAAGGGTATTCTTAAGTTTTAGTTTTCTTATTATCCTTGCTATCAAGCTTTTATAGTCTATATGGGTCTTTTAATATGTCTACCTTAAGGTAATTGATATTTACTATTTATTATTTATTTTTGTTGTGTTTCTCTTGTGCTTAATTCATGTTTATATCTATATTTGGGGAATCACATTATTCTTAAACTATCCAATAAAGTCTATCTAGATTTTACATTCTTTAGTGCCCATTGTGATAGTGAATTTTCATTTATTATTTACTTCGTTTGTCAACCTTATCTATATTTGTGGGTTAAAATTGCTATTATTTATAGTTCGCATTCTAAAGTCTAGTTTCTCATTCATTTTCTAATACGTTTAGGAGTTCATATAGGTTCTATTGTACATTTTAAACATGGGTTACTACTATATACATGCATGGCCGAGACTCTAGGGTTTTCATCCTTAGAGTTGTTTTAACTAGTCTACTTCTCATTTTTACTTCTATCTATATTCCTCACATGCTTATGGAGTTAGATAAGTATCAAATGTGACTTGTATTCAATTTTTCCCTTTAGTGCACCTATTGAACAGTGTCGTGTAAGGTTTAGGGTCTACGGTTTATTTTCATTCATCTAGTTTCTCATTCTCATCTTCATGGATATATCTATATTGTATTATATCTAGATTACATAGTTATATAGTTTGGTGTACATTTTAACTATGGGGCCGAGACCACTATGTGTAGTTATAGGGATTACCTTAGTTAGATTTCTCTCCATAGATCATCTTACATGCTCATTTTACTAAATATGAACTAAGCTTTATCATGAAGCATGCAAAATGAGCATCATTCTTTACATGAGCTGAATTCTAGGGTATGTGGATCCTAGTGTTTGAGTTGGTTTTGCATGAATTTTGGTTCCATAAGAGTAGTTTATCTATAGTAGAATAAATATCAAGCAAAGTTATATGAATATAGGTTTGTTGCACATATATTCCTGGATGAACCGAACACATGTAGGCTTCTAAAGCATCCAATTCCTTGTTTTTCCTAGTTTTATAAACATAAAAAGGACATAGTGATGTGGAATGAGAACCCTAGGTATATGAAACCTAAGACCCAACGCTCGATGACAGATTAGAATCCTAGAATTGCTTTGGAACAATTAATAGGAGTGTGACCCCAACCAAACATGTTGATTAGAACCAACACTATCGCAAAGTGGAACTAGACCCAATCAAACCTGTCAGTTGGAACCTAGGTTATCAAATTAGATTTCCCCAAGCTTTGATGAAGAAACCTAATATAGTTCTTTTTCAAGAACTAAGAGAAAAAATCATCACAATGGAAGAAATATACTCTCAAATTTTGTCATTCAACTGATATATGTTAAACACCAATACATAGGGTTCATATAGGCTTCAAACAGCCTTTGAATACAAAAGGACAATGAAAAATAAGAAGAAAATTGAAAAGTTACGCATAAGATGGTTGTACGCAGGCGGCGTAGGATTCTGCACCAGTAGTGTTGAAGGTAGTACATAGATCAGAAAAGAAAAGGCCAATATTCTTGTAATGTAAGCTAGCAGCTTTCATGTTGTAAACTTGATTCCATCAAAATTATAAGCTTACCATCAATGTTAGAATCTTGTTGGATGGCTTCCTTCCCTTGTATCTCTATGATTGATCCATATAAAACTTCATTTATCTGCTTTGCTATCGATCCTCCAATATCTTGCAATGGATCTTTGAATTTTGTTGTTCCCTTTGGAGTTTATGTTACTTGATCCTCATCATTCATTCCTTCCTTCCTCGAGAGGATTCGTCATCGAATCTCCTGCATCATATAAAGAAAGATCAGCAACATTAAAGGTAGCACTAACATTACCGTATTGACTAAGTAGATCTAATCTATATACATTGTCATTGATGCTTTCCAACACTTGAAAGGGTTCATCTCCTCTTGGTTGTAACTTGGACTTTCTTTGAGTAGGAAATCTTTCTTTTTACAAATGAAACCTGTCACGCCCCGAAAGGTACCCTAAGCGTGGCAGTCCGCTGTACATAATATTAAAGCCTAAGAATGACCACCTCAGTCACGCAAAGGCTTCCATACTATGTACAAGGCGTCTAACACATAGAGGAGACACATCGAAATGAAACATTTTATGTTGATATAACTTGAGTAATAATGTAAAGGAATTTCAATTAACTATACTCCAGAAACAAATCGCTATACTTCATATACGAATCGCTATACTTCAAATACAAATAATTCAATTTCAATTACATTCATCCACAGACTTCCCTACATAAACTATTACAAGACAAATCATAAAACTAGTTGATAATTTCAAACATTCTTATTCTTTGCCGAAATCCCGGAGTCATTCTCGGCTCCAACCAATTCGGTCCCCACTTTGCATTCTTGAGATAACCTGTTCATTTAAACAACTGTCGGGCTATAAGCTACACTAGTTTAGTGAGAATTCCCTTAATTTTGTACATTAACAAGCAAGTTATAATCAATCATATGCTATGCATAAACAAACACGTGAGCAAGCAATTATGTATGGGTATCCGGAACCCACACACAGAACGGATTTACGCCCTCCGTATCTTGGGTTAGGAATGGTATTGAAGTCTGCACGACCACTGCTAGTCCCCAAGCCCTCGGCTCTTAGCACTCAACTTGGCTAGGCTCATCCAAGGAATGCATCCACATGCGCCTTAGTACCCCCGAATGAGCTCTGACACCGGGCTCGTTATCCAAACGAGGCATCAACAGACCATACCGATCGACCTGCGTAGGAGTAACATGCTACCAAATGCAATATGTCCGATGCGATACATGATCAATTTAATTTTTTTTGCTTAGGTCAAAATATTTATACATTCTTTAGAGTGACCAGCCAATATCATACACATAACATAAATAATATGAACAGTGCAGTTATCCAATCAAATCGTGGTTTCGATATGCTTTAGTATTCTTTAGCATACATTCATCACAGCCTCATCATATATCCCATCCCCATTCATATCGATTTTTATCTTGTTCCTATAATTCTAATGCAACTAACTACAAGCACAATCAAGGTAACAAAATAAGGAGAAAACTCACTCGGCCATTGGATCACCGGTCTTCTAGTAATAATAATTCGGTGGCAGGGAATTATCGATTTCGGGATCACCTAAAAATGAAGAAATACTCTAATAAGTATTTCAACTCAAACTAATCCAAACGATTTTATATGAACTATCAAATTTGTAATTCTCGTCCTAAGCGAGAATTCCAACTTAAAACGGCCATAACTTGGTCATTTTAACTTGGAATCTCGCAAATTATATATCGATTTCTATCTACTTCGAAAGATCTATCTAATTCTAATATTATTTTCAAGTTTTGAAAACATTTAGGTCTTGGAACAGAGGGATCAGATCTGATCAGTAACGGTTTCCGATTCCGAAAAATAGTTTTGTAAATGTTTGTAATGTTCCTACTATATAAATTAGCTATACATGCAATATGAGTGATTCCCTAACATGAATGACATGAGATGAGCTTAATGTATGCATGATCTTGATGATTCTTGCTAAAAGAAAATTTTATAACTCCTTTTATTACAAGACTTCAAGGATAACTACTTTTAAGAATACTAGTTTCCTAACTTTTATTATTTCCATTTGTTTTGGATTTATTACTTAAGAAAATATAATTATCTTTGTTAAAATTGAGTCTTCATCATATATATTACTTATGACCTTCATTTCTTCATAGAAATTTTCATTTTACACTTTGTAAACATGTTTTCAAGTAGGGTTGATTCCAAAATCCGAATTTTATAGAAATTAGTTTTTTAGTGATTCCTTCAAGTAGAAATCATTTGATATTTAGAAAATTAAGGCTCAATCATACATAACCACTAAGGACTTCATTCTTACACAAAAATTTGCATTTTACACTTTGCAAATGTGTTTTCCAATATGATTTACTCAAAATCCGAATTTTAGAAAATCCACTTTTTGAATGATTAATTTGGGAAAAACTTGTTTAATGCATTAAAATTTAAGACTTTATGGTACCTATTACCTAAGGACTCCATTCATTACATAAAACTTTCATTTTGAGCTTGGATAATAGGTGTTCTTATGGCCTTCATTCAAAATTACGAATTTCACAAATCGACTACTAACTCAAAATTTTCCATCTTGATTCTACCTTTTGTTTTACACATTACTCATATCCAAACTCATTTCAACTTGTAAAAATCACCACTTAATGATACCTATTACCTATACCCTTCATTTTTCACATAAAACATGAGTTTTTGAGTTGATATGTGGGTTTTCAAAATTAGTCTTGGTTGGGATCCGAATTTACAAAATTCATTTTTGGACATATCTTTCGATAAAATTATCTAAACTTATGAAAATACATTCCTTACATATCCTATCCTAAGAGCCTTTCATTTCTTAAATAAAAACTTCATTTTTGAGTTGGAAAACATGTTTTTAAGATATGCTTTGGCCAAAATCCAAAAATGAGATTTTTATTTTGAAAATAACTTTTGAAAATCACCTTTGATTCTTGTAAAAAGAAGTCTTGATGATATACATATATTAAGCCTTTATTATCTTAAATAAAAATTACATTTTGATACTTGGAAAGTGGTTTTTAATGGGGATCTTGCCAAAATACGAATTTCACAATTTTGTTTGAGTTCAAAACTAAGATCTATACTTAATATGAACATAAACATAAAACATATGCATGGTAGTGAGCTATGAACTCATAGATCTAAACTTCACTCATCAAAATCCTTCATTTATGTTATCTATATCCTAAGCCCTTCATTTTAAATGAAAAATACACATTTTGAAGTTGAAAAACCACTTTTCTAAATATGGTTCCATTTTCATCCGAATTTTCAAAAGTTCTTTTTGTTGAAAATAAAATAGATCTTGAGTTTTCTAAAATATTCCTACTATCATCATGCTACTACAAGTCATCCATGAACATAAAACAATGTCTAATGCATTTTATGAACTCAAAACTCTAGATCTAGTTTTCTAAACTAGTTTTAAGTGCATGAATACATGTGGATGATGGATCTATGTATAAATCATAAGAAGTAACAACTCAAATAACTAGATCTATGGCATAAATGAAAATCAAAGCTACAAAAAGTTAGATCTACAAAATATAACAACTTTAAACAAGAAAATAATTGTGATACAAGATAATAAAAGTGGAGAAAATGAGTGTTTCATTATTGGCATCATCATCCTAAGCTTTTAAGCTTATGGAAGGTCATTTGATGCATGAAACCTTCATTACACTTTACCTATATCACCTATGGAGGCTTTGAGATGAAGATTTGCTTAGAAATCTTCAAGAAATATGGGTGGAAGCTAATGGAAGAGATGGGGGCAGCTTGTGTTCTTGAAGAAACAAGAACAAAAAGAAGAAAGAAAGAGAGGAAATGAGAGAGAAAAGGCTAAGAAATGAAAGAGGGAAAGTGAGTAAATGAATGAGAGAGAGAAAATGAGTGTTTTAATTGAATAAATGAGAGAAAAAAATAAAACAAGGGCATCCGAGGGAGAGCTGCACGTGAATGATGGTGAGGAGAGAGAGTGAATTTTGTTGAAATTTGACTTGAATTTGAATTGTGTAATAAATGTGTAATGTAGCTTTCTTAAGAAGGAGTAAAATATAATTAATTTAGTCAAAATGGAGTAAATAAAGGACAATGGCAACCATAAAGAAGGGGAAAAATCTGCCATGAAGTGTGGAATAATGTGTAGAAAGATTGAAGTGAAAAGGAAGTGATATGTGTAAGGTGTATTTGAAGGTATGGGTTGTAAAGGTACTTTCTTAATAAAATAAAATAAAATTAGAAAATTTATTCCAAATATTTGTTGCAGATTTTTCATAATTAAAATTAAATAATTATTTGAATTATTTTAGTATTTTAACAAATATGTTACCGGTATGATCAAAATACGCAAATATGGGTTATAAATGATATTTTTATAACCCGAAAAATTCTAAAAATTTATTTTATTTTTAGTTTCGGGTCTTAAACTGAATCTGATCCCGTAAAAGCTCAAACTAACTAAATTTTAGAAAAACAAAATTTTCTATAATATATAAAATATTTATCTAAAATATAAGGCTTTATAAGAATAATAAAATTGTGTAATTAAATAAAAGTGAATAGTGCAAAAGACTAATCAATTACAAGTAGTAATGAAAATACGATAAAAAGGTTATAACTGTAACTTTTATAACCCAAAAAATTATATAACTGATATATTTGGAAATCTTATGAAATTACGAGTCTAATGGTGCTATTGGTATATTTTTGATATCTCAAGCCTTGGGACATGCTTTTCGAAGTCTGTATCCGAACAGGTTCGAAATAGGTCAAAAATTTACCAATATGATATTTTTAAACAAACTTATATTACTATAAGCTATTCTACATATTTACACTACATCTCGGCCTCTAGGGTTAGGGGCGCTAGATTGCCGAACTTAAACTATTGTATACCACTTAGGGTTTTCAGGTGATTTTTTGGTTTAGATCTTTGCCAAATTTGGAAACTGATATTTTATGTTTATACACATATTTAATTTGAGAAATTTATTTTAAATTTTATTTTATATATTTAATATCTCTTAATGTTTTTCGGAATTCTTAATTGAGTTATATTTCGAAAGTCAATCGTTATTACTTTTTAATAATTTATTTTTGGGCTTTATATTACCCGATTTATAAGTCGGAGTTTATGGAATTCTTCGTGCGTAGTGGTTTTGGAATTGAAGTATGTTGAGTTCCTATTTTTTTTTAAGGATTTTCATTTTCTCAAGATTAAGAAGTTTCCGAATTCATTCGTGATTTATGACTAGTTGAAATTCGGTTTTAATTTGGAGTGATTTTTAGGGTTTATTTTCGAAGTTCATCTTGAAATTATTTACTGAAATTTTCCGGGGCTTACAAAACCCAAACCCAATTTCTGGCTTCAAAAATAACTTTGACTCGGCCCTTGTTGGCTTGCTTGGCATAGTGCTCATTTTTCTTCTCAATGTTAGCTTTAATTTTTGCGTGCAAATCTCTAACAAAATTTGCCTTGTTCTTTCCATCATGATCAACAAGTTCATTAGTTGGCAAAGGAAGAATATCTAAGGGAGTAAAATGATTAAATCCATAAACAATCTCCAATGGAGAATAAGATGTAGTGAAATGCACAGATCAAATATATGCAAACTCAATATGTGGCAAACATTGTTCCCATTATTTCAAATTTCTTTAAATTACCGCAAGCAATAATGTAGTAAGAGTCCTATTAACTACTTTAGTTTACCCATCAGTTTGTGGATGTGAAACAATTGAAAGCAACAATTTTGTTCCTAATCTACTCCACAAAGTTTGCCAAAAGTGACTTAAGAATTTAACATCCCTATCACTCGTAATTGTTCTCGGCATTTGATGTAAATGTGCTACTTTTTTGAAAAACAGATAAGTAATATGAGTTGCATCATTAGTTTTAGAACAGGTAATAAAATGAGCCATCTTACTAATTTATCCATAACAACAAATATGTTATCTTTTCCACTTTGAGATCTAACTAACCCTAAAATAAAATCCATGAAATATCAGTCTAGAGTTGATTAGGCATAGGTAAAGGATTATATTGTCCATGTGGCATCACTTTAGATTTATCCTGTTTACATATAATATATTTTTCACAAAGAGCTTGCACATCATGTTTCATGTTGGGCCAATAAAAATGTTTTTGTAACATATCTAAAGTCTTTTTAACACCAAAATGACCAATCAATCCACCTCCATGTGTTTCTCTATTAAGCAATTCATGCAAAGAACATTTGAGAACACAAAGCTTATTCTTTATAAACAAATACCCCTCATTCCTATAAAAATCAGCAAAGGCATGCTTAGTACAAGCATTCCAAATTTGGCTAAAATCAGCATCATTCTCATACAAATCCTTTACAAGCTTAAATCCAAGCAATTTAGCATGTAAATAAGTCAAAAGAACATACCTTCTTGATAATACATCGGCCACTACATTCTCTTTGCCTTGCTTGTACATAATCACATAAGGAAAGGTCTCAATGAACTCTAACCACTTTACATGTCTATTGTTTAGCTTACCTTGAGATTTCAAATACTTCAAGCTTTCATGGTCCAAATGAATGATGAACTCCTTTAGCCATAGAAAGTATTGCCGTGTTTGCAATGTCCTCACCAAAGCATACAATTCTTTATCATATGTCGGATAGTTCAATGCTACACCACTGAGTTTCTCTCGCTCAAGTAAGCAATTGGCTTAAAGTCCTGCATCAAAACACCACCAATACCTTTTTCCGATGCATCACACTCAATTTCAAAAACCTTATCAAAATTAGGCAAAACAAGCAAAGGAGCATTGGTTAATTTATCGTTTAAAATGTTAAATGCCTTTTCATGCTTTTCAGTCCATTTAAACTCCACATTCTTCTTAACAAGATCATTTAAAGAGCTGCTATAAAACTAAAATTCCTTACAAACCTCCTATAAAAGCTTACTAAACCATAAAACTTCTAATCTCATTTGCATTTATAGGTGTTGGCCACTCCCTAATTTCCCTCACCTTCTCTTCATCAGCAGAAATTCCACTTGCACTCACAACAAATCCAAGGAAAATAACACATTCCATGCAAAAAGTACATTTCTTTAAATTGGCATACAATCTATTTTCACTTAAGACACTAAAAACCTCAAACAAGTGTTGAACATGCTCGTCTAAATTTTCCTTGTAGACTAATATATCATCAAAGTATATAACAACAAATTTTCCAATGAAATCATGCAAAACATGATTCATCAACCTGATAAAATTATTAAGTGCATTTGATAATCCAAATGGCATTACCATCCACTCATAAAGACCATATTTAGTTTTAAAAGTAGTTTTCCATTCATCTCCCTCTTTCATGCGAACTTGGTAATATCCATTAGAGACAAGCATGCACCATACAACTCATCAAGCATATCATTAAGTCTATGTGTAGGATGTTTATACTTTACTGTTATCTTGTTGATTGCTCGATAATCCACACAGATGCACCATCTTTCATCTTTCTTGGGCACAAAAATTATAGGAACCGAACATGGACTAAGGCTCTCTCTTACGATCCCTTTCTCCATCAATTCGTTAACTTGCCTTTGTATCTCTTTTGTTTCCTCTGGATTTGCTCGATATGCTGGCTTATTGGGAATTGAAGCTCCTGGAAGGAAATCTATTCGATCCTCAATACCTCTCAAATGGGGCAATCCCCTTGGTATTTATTTAGGAAATAAGTCTTCAAATTCCTGCAACAAAGACACAACCACACTAGGAACATATTGGCTAAATTCATCAGTAGAAAAGTAAACATTCTTGTACATGAGTACAAGTAGTTGTTGTTTCGAATTCATAACACTCTTAACGTCACTCGTTTTAGCAATACCACTCACTCGTGTTTCACACTCATTACTCGCTAGTGTATGTGTTTGTCACTCTTTTTCTCACTTTTCTCTTGATCACTCAAGTGTTTATCTCTCACTTTAAATTCCTTTGCAATTCTCAATTGATCTCCACAAGCCCCCCATGACTTTAAAGGTGTTAGAATCACAAGCTTCTTATTTAACATGAAAGAATAATGATTCTTATGACCGTCATGTCTGACCTTCCTATCAAATTGCCATGGTCACCCCAACAAAATATGATAAGCCCGTATTGGCACCACGTCATATTTAACCTCATCATGGTACTTGCCAATTGAAAATATAACTAGAACTTGCCTAGTCGCCTTGACTTCCCCACAATCACTCAACGATTGCAATTTATATGGTGTTTCATGCCTTAAAGTCTTCAAATTCAGCTTATAAACTAACAAGATACTTACCACATTCGTACAACTTCTGCTATCAATTATCAAACTATAGACCTTATTATTAACATGACATTTGGTGTGAAAGATATGCTCGTGATGTACCTCATCACCATCATCCTTAGGTTGAATATTGAGAGTTCGCCTAGTAACCAAAAACTCACCCTTCACTGGTCCTTCATACTCAACATCACTACAGTCTTCTAATGGTGGTATATAATTGTCACTAGAACTAACACTTTCCACATCACCATTTTCCAGAATCACCATAGCCTTTTGATTTTGACATTAAGAAGCAATATGTCCATATCCTTGGCACCTGAAACATCTAACATCACGTGATCTAGAAGATGATTTAGTTTTAGATTTACCTTTTGAAGATGATATTGATTCTTTATCCTTCTTCTTATCTTCTTTAGACTTTGAAATTGCTTTGTAATCCTTCCACTTTGATTTCCAAGAAGATTTAGAAGAGGAACCATAACTTAACTTATCCTTAGACTTCAGCTGCTTCTTAACTTTGATAGCTTTGTGTAATAACTCCTCCATGTCCACATAGTGCTGTAAGTCTACAATATCAACAATTTCTTTATTAATCCACCAATAAATCTAGCCATTGGAGCTTTTGGATCTTCTGCCACTTTGGCCCTAATCATGGCCACTTCCATTTCTTTGTAATAGTCATCCACACTCATAGAACCCTGAGTTAAATTTTGCAATTTTCTGCACAAATATCTATGATAGTAACTAGCAATATATATTTTTGTCATTATAACTTTCATTTCTTCCCATGTTCTAATAGGTTATTCACCATACCTACACCGATTAATTACCAATTGATCCCACCAAATACCGGCATAGTCTGTGAAATCCACTGCAGCCAACTTAACTTTCTTCTCTTTAGAGTAATTGTGGCAATCATATATGTGCTCAACTTTTCTTTCCCATTCCATGTATAATTTGGATTGTTCTTTCCCTGGAAAGAAGGAATTTTCATCTTTATGCTGCTCAGGTTGCTATCATGCTTTGGTGCTTTCCTTTTTCTCCTCATGGAACTACTATCTTCAGAATTGGAATCTTCTGTTTCCTCTTCAACAGAAGACTTCTTTTTAAAAGATCCATTTTTGTTAGGAGATTCTAAATCATCCAGTCTCATACTCATCATCCTTAATTCATCTTGAATAGACTTCATGAATAATTTCATATCCACATTAGAATTTTCACCACCACTACTCATGATTATAACTTGCAAAAAGAAAAGAATCTAAACAAAAAATGTTAGTCCTCACACATTCCCTCACGTGTGTACCCTCCAAGATATGAAATCTCTTGTATTTCTCTATAATTGGCCTTTCTCGATATTAATCTCACACACTATTGCCTTTTACCATTCAATTTTCTCTTGCAAGTCCTTGATCAAAACTTAATCAAAGATTTCAATTCATAAAAGTCAAAGGCCAATCAAATTTTGATAACTCAAATTCCAAAGACAATAAATATGGTCAAGAATTCAAGAATTAAGGGACATGAAACAAGGGACAAAAACACAGTAATTTGAGATTTCTATTGAAATGATTTCTAGAGAACACCAAGAATCTCAATTGGACAAAAGTATCAACAATCAGAATTTTTTTTACACAAATTTTTTTCTTTTTTTTTTTGTCACAACTATCTTTCTTCTTCTTCTTTTTTTTAAGCCAAAATTTCCTCTCTCTTTTCTTTTAACACAACTTTCTTTCTTTTTCTTGTTTGATTAAGATCAAACAAATCGAAAACACAAGAAGACGGGATTTTGGGCAAAGAAGAAAAGATAGAATAAGACAAAGAAAAAATCAAATAAATAAATCAATAAGGATAGAATTACCCGTTCAAGGAACTCGTGCTCTGATACCAAATGATGCGAAACGAGAATCCTAAGTATATGAAACCTAAGACCTAGCACTCAACGATGGATTAGAACCCTAGGATCACCTTAGAACAAGCGATAGGAGCGTGACCCTAACCAAACCTATCGATTAGAACCAACACTATCACGAAGCGAAACCAGACCCCAATCAAACCTGTCAATTGGAACCTAGGTTATCAAATTAGATTTCCTCAAGCTTTGATGAAGAAACCTGATATAGTTCTTTTTCAAAAATTAAGAGAAAAAATCCTCACAATGGAAGAAAATACTGTTAAATTTTGTCATTCAACCGATATATGTCAAACACCCATACATAAGGTTCATATAGGCTTCAAACAGCCTTGGAATACAAAAGGACAATGAAAAATAAGGAGAAAATTGAAAAGTCACGTGTAACAACCAAGACCGGCAGTTATAAAATTGAAAAGTCATGCGTAAGCCGATTGTACGTCGACGGTGCATAATTCTGCATCGGCGGTGTTGAAGGCGGTGCACAGATCAGAAAAAAAAAAAAAAAAAAAGGCCAACATTCTTGTAATGTAAGCTAGAAGCTTTCATGTTGTAAACTTGATTCCATCAAAGTTATAAGCTTGCCGTCAGTGTTGGAATCTTGTTGGATGGCTTCCCTCTCTTGTATCTCAATGATTAATCCATATATAAAGCTTTATTTATCCGCTTTGTTCTTGCTCTAGTCATCGGTCCTCCAATATCTTACAATGGATCTTTGAATTTTGTTGTTACCTTTGGAGTTGATGTTACTTGATCCTCATCACATAGGCTAGAGAATAGAGTAGATATTACCTTGTTTGAATAAAGGACAAAGTGGTAAGCTCCCTTCCCTATGGATGACCAAAACCTCTATTGGTAGATAAGGGAATAAGTTATAATTGTTCTAGAAATAAACTATCTAATTCAAGACAATCCTTACCTTTAAAACTTGACCTTTGGAGCTTGATTTTGTTTTCAACCGATTGGAGTCTTTTTCCTTGGAAGTCATGGTTAGAAAAATGAAAGTTGAGTGTTGAATTTTTGTTATGTTTTGTTTAGCATAGTTGTGGGCTTACGATGGGAATTTGTAGAGAAAAGCTGATGTTTTGTTTGCTTTGTTATTGTAGCACATGGTGGGAATAGGGAAGGTGTAAAGACCCAACCCTCTAAATCCCGAGACTTAGAGTACCGAGTCCCAACACATATAACATTTTCACTTATATGTAAGGTTGTCTAAATCTAACAGTTTATGAATATTGTTTGATCAAAATCACTATAACTTTATAAGAACTTTTTAAACAAAACAAGATTGCTAACAAAAGCAATTATACATACATTTACATCATATAAACACTGTTTAATGTCGATAACAGACACTACAAAAAAATTACATGTTTGCTTAAACAAAAGAACCTAGAGGATCTTAAGGTCTTTACAACAAATAGGCTTAACTAACAAGCCTTCTATACATAACTTTTCCCTTAGCAAAAATTCTTCCCAAAAGTCCAGGGT
The DNA here is from genome assembly GCA_024138025.1 of Combretum micranthum. NCBI lineage: Eukaryota > Viridiplantae > Streptophyta > Magnoliopsida > Myrtales > Combretaceae > Combretum > Combretum micranthum. Next base: position 189,937 of record JAMXBD010001248.1, read on the forward strand.
GATGGATCCTATTCGTCCCACTCATCAGAAATCTCTCGAAATCGGACATAGCCCAAATCATCATAAAACTCGTCTCCAATACCTGAAGGCAGCAAAAGTGAGCCAGAGGCCCAGTACACAATAACCAATGCAAAAACAATTCATCAATGATGTAATGCAATATTAGACAGTGATTATCTTTATTACGTTTTCTTGCACAAATCAAGCGAGGGTATTCAAACCCGGTCACACTTCGGGATTCAGGGATCCTGAGTAACAGCAGTTGTCAGGGGGTTGATATAAGCGTCGAATACTTATATCTCCTATATTATTTCACGAGATAATAGCTTCATTTTAGGGTTTAAAAAGCCGTTGCCCGACTCTACTTAAACTCAGTCCATAACATGAGCCTAGTTCACAAGTTCCATAAACTTTGAACTAAATCATGGTATTTCCCCCTAAGTTAAGCAAACGTTACTCAGATACTATTCCCCCTATCGGCTACCCACTTAACAAAAGAATCGCTATTGCTTCATAGCGTAGCATTGCATCATGTAAAGTCATTGCATCATGACTTAGTTAGCGCCTAACTAATATGTCATTGATCATGACAGTTTGCTGCTCCTCGGACCAGATTAAACAGCATAATAGACATCCAATTCATTCAAATATTAAGCCAAGTTAACTTAAATCATATTAGGAATGCCTATTCCTAGCAATCATCAGACAAGTTATTGCGTACCTGAACCCGTTAGTGTATTACTAGGATCTCTCGGTGAAGAACTAACCGAAGAATCCTTAACTGAAATAGGAATATCACAATAATTAATAAATCAATAAATATAGATTTCACTCTCACAATTATACATACATATTATATCTATATATCACAAATAAATCAAAGCAATTCAAATAATTGAATACAAGGTCATAAATAAGCATTTAATCATCCTATTGTATCCTTGATCGCTTAATAAATACTTAATTGATCAAATAACAAACTTCGGAAAATTTTAGAAAAAGTTTTTAAAATTCAAAAGCGCAGGGGATACGCCAGTACTCAACGCCGGCGGCTTTGAGCCGGTGTTCAATGTTATGAAAAACAATACTGCCAACGCTGGCAACGCTCAAGGGTACGCCGACTGCCTTTCAATCTACGCCGGCGGCCTTGAGCCGGCGTAGAATCCAAATTCAAAATTTCTCAAAACGTCTAGAGAGGTCTAAGCCGTCCGCTTACCCAGATACGCGGGCAGCTTTGACACACACGCCGGCGGCTTTGATTCCCAACGGCTGGCGTACAATATGAATGAATGAACGCCAACTGACTTTTCTAGCGAAAGCCGGTGGCGTTCGGTCGGCCTTAAGAAATTCGATTCTGTGGGCTTCCAACACCGCCTGTAGGCCGGCAGCGTAGAAACTCAAATTGCCGGCGTACGTTCTGAAGAACAAATGCTGGCAATTTTTATCGTAAAAGCCGGTGGTGTAGCAAAGCGGCGTTAAGAAATTTGAGTCCAACGCTGCCTCTACGCCGGCGGCGTTGAATTCCCAGGTACCGGCGTACGTTTAAAAATAGGCTTAAACGACAAAACACAAATCCCTTGTTTTTCTACTTCGAAAATTCTATCCTATAATACTTTCAAATCATCCTCAACTTCATTTCTAACTTCATATACTCACCCCTATCTACACTACTCAATCCTAGCAACTCAAAACATGAAATCAACACATTTAAACACTTCAAATTCCACTTCCATCCATTCTAAATTTTCCTACACAAATCCTCTTCACATCCTCCCAACACTTCATATCACTTCTACCATACATGCACAAACTCACACACTCACAAAACACATTCCTAGCTCATCTCAATACATGAACAAGCAATTTAGATAACCTTCAACTCATTTCATTTAAAAGCTCATACAATCACAACAAGAAAGGAAAACAAAATAACAATCACAATTGAATCAACTCACATACATATACTTTGTCTTGAGGAGAACTTTGATTTTTTAAACTTGATGTTGTTCTTGACTTGAACTTGGAAATGGAATTGAAAGAGGAGGAGAAAAGGAAGAAAGAAAAGAGAAAATTCGGATCAAATGATGGCTGCCCCTAAAAGTGGTCTAATTGAGCAAAATTAAGCCTTAAACATATTCCAAATTTACCCTTGAAGGCATATGCAACTTTAATTTGCATTTTAAATGAATTTGAGTCTCAAGTCATAAATCTCAGGTACATAAATTCTATCATTAAACCTGATAATACCCTTATCATCAATCCTCATCTCTTTTCTCCTCTTTTTACCTATCATACTTTTTAATTTCTGGCTTCCAGGTTCTTCAAGTTGTCCTTGCTTGATTTGATCTAGAATCGTCGGTTGCAATGATAAACTTGCTAGCATAATGTCAACATTTTCCATAGCTATCTCAATATTCATCCTTTGAAGATCTTCTTGTAATTCCCGTTGAGTAGTAACCAGAGATTCCACATTCCTTGGTTTCTTTCTACTGAGCGCATCTGCTACTATATTGGCTTTTCCCGGGTGATACAAAATTTCAACATTGTAATCTTTGACTAACTCCAACCACCTTCGTTGTCGCATGTTCAATTCTTTTTGAGTGAAAATGTATTTCAAACTCTTGTGATCCGTGAATATCTTACACTTTTCACCAAATAAATAATGTCTCCAAAGCTTCAATGCTAATACCACCGCGGCTAGCTCGAGATCATGAATTAGGTAATTCCTCTCATGGGGCTTCAATTGTCTTAAGGCATAGGCTATAACTCGATTATCTTGCATCAAAACACATCCGAGTCCTTGAAGTGAAGCATCACTATAAATCACGAACTCTTCTCCGCTAACTGGTAATGCCAAAATCAGTGCAGAAACCAATCGTTCCTTCAGCTCAAGAAAACTCCAATTACAATCTTCATCCCAATCAAACTTCACATATTTTCTCGTCAACTTAGTTAATGGTGAAGCGATTTTGAAAAAACCTTGTACAAATCTTCTATAATAGCTTGCCAAACCCAGAAAACTTTGTACTTCCGTGACACTTGTCGGTGGTGGCCAGTCCAATACTGCTCTAATCTTTTCCGGATCAACAGCTATTCCTTCTTTTGTAATGATATGTCCCAAGAATGCAACTTCTCTCAACCAAAACTTGCACTTGCTAAATTTAGCATAAGGCTTCCTCTCTCTCAATCTTTGCAAAACAAGTCTCAAATGTTTCTCACGTTCTTCCACATTCTTTGAATACACCAATATATCAATGAAGACTATTACAAATTGATCCAGATAATCCTTAAATACCCTATTCATCAAATCCATAAAAGCAGCAGGGGCATTGTTATTTAACCGAGAGGCATAACCATAAACTCAAATGTCCATATCTTGTTCTGAAAGCAGTCTTGGATATATCTTGTTGCTTAATCTTGAGTTGATGATATCCGATCTCAAATCTATCTTGGAAAATAATGCAGCATCTCTAAGTTGATCAAATAAGTTATCAATTCGAGGAAGTGGATACTTGTTCTTGATTGTCACTTGATTTAATTCTCTATAGTCTATACACATTCTTAGACTTCCATCTTTCTTCTTAACAAACTATACCGGAGCACCCCAAGGAGAAATACTTGGACGAATAAACCCTAGGTGTTGTAATTCCTTCAACTGGCTCTTCAATTCTTTCAACTCGGCCGGAGCCATACGGTATGGAGCTTTAGAAATGGGTGTAGTCCCTGGTATCAAATCAATCCCAAAATCAATCTCCTTATCCGGTGGCAAACCGGGTAATTTATCAGGAAAAACATCAATAAATTCCCTTACTATTGGCACCATATCAACTCGGAGTTCTTCACTACCCATTGTAGTTCTCATATCCTTCTCCCACAATTCCATAGAATACATACTCCTCGGTCTCCTTCTTTCCAACGCATGAAGTAGTCTTCGGCCTTTCAACTCAAAACTTACTTCCGCTTTATTACAATCTATCATAGCTTTGTAAAGATTTAACCAATTCATTCCAAGAATAACATCAAAATCGATTAAAGGCAAAACTAACATATCTATTGGCATGCTTTCATCAGAAATCACAACATCAACATTCCTACATACACATGGCTCTTTGGATTGCACACCAAAAGGAGTATTTACACTCATCACTCTATCATACAACACTTCAGAAGACAAACCACACTCATTCACAAAGCTTTCAGCAATACATGCATGAGTAGCACCAGTGTCAATTAAAGTATATGCAGGATGATTTGCAATCTGTATTATACCTGCCATGTATCAACCGAAGGAGCTTTCTCACATTGTTGTAAAGCAAATACTCTAGCAGCTGTCATTCCCTTTCCAAAGTTCGGTCCTTCATTCCTAGGCTTTTCTTTACAATTTGCCACATGATGACCTCTTTGTTGACAATGAGCACAAAAGATGGGCTTCAATTTAGGTTCAGGACAGTCAGAAGCTTTATGACCTACTTTCCCACATGCAAAGCAAGCTCCAGGAGTCCATTTACATTGAAATGATTCATGAGGCCCAAAACATAGGGCATCGCCTATCAAATGGAATGGATGGCATAGAAGTCTTCACCACTTGTCCCGAGCTTGGTTTCTTACCCAAATATGGTCGCTTGCCTTTGTTAACATTACCAAACCTTGAATAAGGAGTGTATGATGTCACCGATCCTTCATGTAGCACGTCTATCCCTCTGAGCTTTATTTTCATTATTAATTTGTTCCACTAACTTTGCCTTGATTACTGTTTCAGACAGTGTTGACAATTGAAACTTCTTAACCTCACTCTTAATCTCCATGTTCAAGCCATCTTGAAACTTTTGAACCTTCATGCTCTCATCATTGTAATTTGTACCGCAAATCTAAGCAATCTGCAATATTCTGCATGATATTCTTCAACAGTTTTATTTCCTTGCCTTAGACTTAACCAACTCGATATCATTTGTTCCCGCACTGTGGATGGAATGTATTGCAAGAAAAAGGCTTCCTTAAATCTGTTCCATGGTATCGGTCTTACATATCCTTCACTATTCAATCTCCACCAATTATATGCATCTCCCTTCAACATATATATAGCCAAATCAACTTTCCTATGCTCAGGTACTTCACAAGCTGCAAACGCTTTCTCGAGCTCCACTATCCAACCTTCCGTTCGAGTTGGATCCAAAACAGTTCCATCAAAATCAGGTACCAGTCTGACAAAATCATGTAACTTGACTTGATCATTTCGGTCTCCCATTGGTACTTGTGGTTCTTCTCTCACAGTTGATGGATGATATTGCTGCATAAATGTTGTTGTTGTTGATACATCATTTGTTGGTACTGTTGAACTATTGCAAACATATCTCGAAACATAGTGAACACATTATTCGGATCTCCAGCAGGCATCTGAGGCATAGCTGGATATGCTGGCATTTGAGGAGGTTGTGGATTTGGTGCAGTAGAAGCCGAAGCCGGTGATGGAGTCGAAGTAGAAGCTGGAATACTAGCTGATGCAGAAGCTGAAATAGTAGACTGAGAAGGAGGTGGCATACTTTCTCTTTCCGAAGATTGTCGGGTTACTCTTCGTGACCTATCCATCTTTTAAACAAACATGCATATGTATGACATATAATAATTTTATGTCAAATCAACATCAAAACAATTAATAAACCAATTAGACATTCAAACATAAAACTTAATATAAACAAGTCCTATATATGTCTAACTAAACTCACCGCATCTAAGGTCAAGTCACCACTATTTAATCAAACAATTTCATAAACATAGCTCTGATACCATCTGTAAAGACCCGACCCTCTAAATCCCGAGACTTAGAGTACCGAGTCCCCAACCACATATAACATTTTCACATTATATGTAAGGTTGTCCTAAATCTAACAGTTTATGAATTGTTTGATCAAAATCACTATAACTTTATAAAGAACTTTTAAACAAAACAAGATTGCTAACAAAAGCAATCTATACATACATTTACATCATATAAACATGTTTAGTTCAATACAAGACACTACAAAAATTACATGTTTCTTAAACAAAAGAACCTAGAGGATCTTAAGGTCTTTACAACAAATAGGCTTAACTAACAAGCCTTCTATACATAACTTTTCCTTAGCAAAAATTCTTCCAAAAGTCCAGGGTGATCGGATCCTATTCGTCCCACTCATCCAGAAATCTCTCGAAATCGGACCCATAGCCCAAATCATCATAAAACTCGTCTCCAATACCTGCAAGGTAGCAAAGTGAGCCAGCCTTTTTATGTCACACCCCGCCCCCACAGGCGACGGCAAAAGCCTCAGGGTCATGGGTTCGAATCCTAAGGCTGCAGACTGGGTTCAATCCATCCTGAGGGTAACAATACCTATAGTGCCCGTGGTACCCTTTGGGGCATGCGTTGGCTGGGGTCACCATGATGCAATGATGGTGTCGGCCATTACCACTAGGGGGCCAGTGGTGGTTGTCTGCCCTGGCATCACATCACCGTCTCCTGCAGGGGCGGGGTATGACAGAAGGAAAGAGATGTTTTGATTTTATCGAATTGACACACACACACATCAATGGGAAATAGGGTTTACGGTTTGGGATTTTTAGGGAGTAATTATTGTGTTTGTTTGTTAATTATATACCTTAGTTGGTGAATTGTCTATGAGTTGTATTGATAGTGGTATGTATATGTGTTAGAGAGGCCTCTATCTGCAAATGGAGCAACTTGCTTGACTAGTCAAATTTCTTGATCTTTCTAGTGAAATTACGATGAGGAATGAGAGAATTAATTTGTAATATGTTATGTTAATTTCTAACTGTGAGTTAGGTGATAAGTGGCTGAAAGGCCGATTACTATAAGTAATTTTGAGTCACTATCTTCATTAAATTCAAGTGCAAAATGGAAGCTTTTCATTTGATGGTGTTACTATCATTTTGACTTTAATTTTAGCCAACTTGATCCATTTGCATGAAGCAAATGGCAATGATGAAATTTCAAGTGCAAGTGGCCGATCACATACTTCTATTTGTATCGTAATTCACATGAATAATAAGATAGAGTACTTATATAATATAATATCTAAGTTTTCATGTAGTTTAATAAACTCAATGTGTATAATTATCTTAGTTATACTGGGGTTTTATTCATAAAAGTTCATCCAAGGCCTCTACAATATTCCTATATTATCTTTGAGTTCAAATATTTAGTTTAAAATTTATGTGATTGAGTATTTTTAAAGTTTTATCCTATGCGATTAAAGTTTTCAGGACTTGATAAGTTAAATTAGAGTTTTAATACCTATGCACTCCAAATTTTCTAACTAGAATAATGATGCAATCCAAATCTTTATTTGAAGTCTAGATTTGCAGTTATGGATTTGTGTTCATTCCTATCGCGTATTTATAACCCTAGCAGTTCATCTTTTAGTTATCATTTTATAACCAATAGGTTCTATAAATAGATCGTCTTTTATTGTATTTGAAATTTAGAGCTACTTATAATTATATCTTGAGTTATTGACCCAAGTTATGAAATCTTGTCTTTGGTATCTATTAAGAGCTAGAAAATTTTTGTTCGGGTCTGGAGCTACCAATGAGCTCATAAGTACTCATGAATTTATTTTAAGGTTTCTATTGGTTCACTGGTTCACCATCTATTTTACATTTGCCATTTTATTGTTTTATACTAGTGTGAAAGTTCTCGGGGACTACAACAAGTGCAAAAAATTCCAACATCTTAGAATGTATAGACTAAGTATAGTAGAAATGGGCATAGCCTATTCTAAACAATCTAAAGCCTTAGATGATCTTCATAAGATATGTAACCTAAGCACAAGTTTAAATTTAACCTGGAGAGTAAATTGGCCTTCTTAACAAAATAAATGGGCAACAAATTACTTAATGTGGCCTACACATCTCTTGCAAATATGCTAGATTGGTAACCTCTATACTTTTAATTACCCTTTATAAATCTGGGATGTACTTTTACTTGAGTATCGAAGTAGTCGCACTAAACAAACCCTCAACGCACCATTGATAGTGTTCTATTTTATAGGCTTCACCTTACAAGCCTAAACATACTAAAGCCTTCTATGGTTTTGAACTAATGACATAAGTTTTACTTCCAATACAGATTTAAAGACATCAAAACCATTTAGAATTTCAAGCCCAATAAGGCCCAAAACACAAAGATAAAGAAATCTAAATAGGTTTACATAAATAATGGAATTTGGTATGATAAAAATGCAGAATAAAATACGAACAATTTTACCTTTAGGCTTTAATTAAGTTTATTTAATCCTAAAATCTAAGACTCTAATTAGGCTTTCCCCTTATTCTAGAGTGAATGGACTTAAATTAACTATCAAATTAGAACTCAACAAAAAAAAAAGAGCCAATTAAGAGACTTGATGAGCCTAACTTCAAAAATTTTAAGCTAAGCCCAAAACCTATTAATTAATCTATTAAGTACAAACCACTTACAAATCATGGCCCATTTTGAATAACTTATTAAAAATCTTCTCGACTACCAAAAAGAGATTGTATGGAAGTTTGTACTAATGGTTTTAAAGGCATTCAGGCCTTTCTACACTCTTTAAACTTTTTCTCTCAAAATGTCTAAACCAGGGTTCATTCATATGACATTGATAATGGCATTTCTCCAATGAGCCTTATTGGTTTCTTTCTCAATTTTTTGAGAATGAAAAGAAACATACTCCCATTACATGAAAATTTATATCATCTATACCTTTAGATTTACCTAAACAAAGCTTCTCATAGGCCTTAAGAGTTGGGACATTCGTGTCCATAGAATCCTTCTATAACATTGATATAAAAAGCTCATATTTTGTCTCAAACAAATGATTATTGTGCCATGATTCATTCTTGTAAACCCCCAGAAAGTTTCCTTTTTCTGAGAAAGGATAGCTAAATGAAAATGAATATACATATACCTATAGTGACCCATTGCATGTATAAAATTTATTGATACGATAGCTTAATGATAAATCACTAGGCATGAATTATACCTAATATGACTTGATATTAGGCTTACTATTTAAAGTGTAGTATTATAAATATTATATGCGAGTAATTTTAAGTTTATTGACCAAAAAACCTTACCATTACTCAATCGTGTAAACTTAAAATCTTTCATACCAACTCAAAATTATCGAATTTGTCCTATATGTATTATAACAACCTAACTACCATTTGAACCAAGGCTTGAGCTCACCATTCAACCTCCCTTTACCGTGAACTCCATGGGGGAGAAAGTCAAAGACTTTCAAATCTCCTTAGAATAATAAAAATCACTAAAAATCTAAACACTCAATGTGATTTGACCTTTATTATCCTAAAAAGATTTTGCACCCTCATTTGCTCCATTTTACTGTCTAACAAAGTCAAGGAAGGACAAGGGCAAGTGGAGATCATTAAATACCAAATAAAAAAAAACAATCTATTGAATTATTTTCATTGTTTTCCTTTCTTGCTAACTTCAAGCTTATTAAAGGACACACTCACTCATTTCTCTTTTCCTCTCCATTTCTTTTGTCAAGAAAAAGCCCTTCGGCAATTTTGAAACACAAACACACACTTACACATATCAAACACTCTCTCCTCTCCTCAACATTTTGCTAAGAATAGCTAGACAAAACCAACACCAAATCAAGCTTCTAAATTATCTACACTATAAAGCTAAGGTAAGAAACTATGAACTTCTAAAAACTTCTCTATGTAATGTTTTCAACGGTTTAACAAGCTATCGATTTCTTTCTTATTCTTCCTTGGTTCGACTACCCTTGAGAAAAATGGGAAGTTTTTCCATTCAACCTCTCAAACTAAAGGTGAAGCCCTAAACTCGCTAACTAGAAAGAAAATAAGAAGAAGAAAGAAAAAATGTCGTGTATATATGTATGCTCTTAGGAAATAGGATGATCATTTAGAAGGGTATAGCAAAATAAAAATACACACACGAACACATGTGTAAGTCACGACTATGAAAAAAACAAGGCTTAATGGTTGCTTTATTTCATATTCATACGCATGCATATGAAGTCTAGAGTAATTGGTTGTTTTTATTTACATCTTTAGCTAAGTAATGTACATCATGTTCTACAAAGAAGATAACATTAAGAAGATAGTTGAAAATCAAATAAAATAAACATGCATGGTTCTGCTCTTGGGTGGTTAATGGCTCATGTTGTTTTATATTCCATTTTTTTAAAAACAAATATTGCAAATCTCGTTTTATAGAATATGTATTGTTAAAAAATATTTAGGAATCAAGTAAAATGAACATATAAACATGTTTATACATGTGTTCAGCTATGTAGGAAAGAGGGGATAAATATTGAATTTAAGATATGGTTGATTCAAGGCTTTGGTTTCTAGAGATAAATAGTAACCTTTGTTATAAGTACATAAAATAATGCATATGAGAAGTGATTATAGTACCTAAGGTATAATGTATTAAAAGGAACAGTTAGAATTTTCAACTAAAATGGGGTATGTCCATACATGTACTTAGCGGTTGGCACATACACAAATTTTGAGGAAAATGAACTTAATAGTACATTTAAGTGATGAATATTACAAGACAAGGTTTTTGAAATAAAAAGAAAGAGAAAAATATTATAATGATACATATATACATGTATGTTTCAGTCATCTAAGGGAAAACAAATCACGTATAATGAACTTATTTATATTTCTCATTTGATTTAATCAATATAACTTCTTGATGAAATATGTGAAGTTGATTTAATAAAAAGAAAAGAAAATACACATATATACATACTATATGAACACACAGGCCAAGTAGAGGAAAATGAAGCATCCATGGTAATTTCATTCGCTAATTACATAAATTCAAAGGATAAATCACATGAAAAGGTATCAACTTTTGAGATAAATTAACTTAAGGTATCAATATTAGGATTAACTTTCGATTTAGTTTCCTTAGTTTTTGTTAATGGTCAAATATTAATGCCTTATTTGACTCACTTTGCAAAACGTTGATGTCTCTTTTTAGCCATTTGAAGCATTGATACCTTGAATAAAAATGAGCATGCATATATCTAAATCGTGATTCCTTCTATTGCTATATTTTATTTGTGAAGTCAACTAACTTAGCTAATACCAATTTGAACTCGCCATTTATTTATACACTTGGAATTTACATGATTTAATCTGTATCCTACTTGAGACCATATTTGCATGATATTGTTAGGTTATAACTATGTCCTTTATTTCGTCTCTTTAAGCTTCATAAATCACATTAAAGGCTATATAAATGAAGCCACATTCATATTTGAGCAAATAATATAACCTAATATACGATTAGACGTGAAACTAAAAATGAAACATCTAGGTTTATGTATGTACATAGTTTTCAACCCATAAGGTTTAGAAAGGTAAGAGGAACCAAATTACACTAACTAGCAATATCATTGGATAGTACACGAAATAATCTTTTCGACAACTACCTACATGTGTCATTCTGACTTAAAATGAACATAATAGACGTAAATTAAGATTACACGATGAGGTTAGCTTATGTAGTAATATAAGGCATTTACTGGATCTAGTTAAAGTTACACAAGTTCCAACAAATTGATTAGGAGAGAATATAACTAAGTAAACCTCACGAATTTTCATAAACCACTTATACAATTAAGTAGGGTTAAGAATAAAACAGATGCATTACGTATGCCGGAACTTTAATTTAGGACACTTAGGCACCTATAAGGTTTTATATATTTGATTTTCTTAGTATTGCTATACTTTTCCATGTTTTAGGATAATTAGATTCTATCTTGGACTTTCTATAGATTACTACGATGATCGATGACGTCATGGACAAGTAAGTAACTCTGACTATATCACATTATTTGTTATGTAATTTAGTTGCATTTATTTATAATCGACAACTAAAATGGCCATATGTGTGGGAATTGGGGATTGCTTGCTTTGGTCATTGGTTGATTGAGTAAGATATTAAATTAAAAGAGAAACAAATCTCATGTGATGATATTGGTTAGAATTATGAACGTCGTGAATCTCTGTGAGTTGAGTAGTCACCCTAATGATCCAACTTAATGATAATTGACCTCTAATAACTAGTCATGCATAACACACCTGCATAAAAGATTGCATATATAGTCGCCACTGCTATATATTACTTTTTAGTCTATGGTAACATTAGGAGTATCTAGTATGAGAACTTTGGTTAAGCCTAGGGTTTCCAATAGGCTTGCTTGGTTCCATAGGAATCAAATGGTAAAGCAAGGAGCACTGCCCATGGTATCAGCCTTGGAAAATGGTAATAGCTACGGAGTTTCCAAGTTTCTAAGATAGTTGGGATGATTAAGATACTAAATTTAAGTGGTAATGTAATAATAATCAACTTCCTCCTCTGGCATTCTTAGTCTTTCCTAAGCGTGGTGACGAGTTAATGTTTTTTCAAAACTTTGGTAAGAGGGCGTAAATCTACGTCCTATTTGAAGCTTATATTAACTCATATGAGTGACTGTTTTATAGCATACATTCCAATCATCTAAGCTATAAAATTTTTTTGCGTCTCTAACTTGTTTTTGGACCAAAACACGTATACCTATCACTGCCAACAACTGCTAATACCTAGCTTACACACGCTTGCTCACGTGAAGCACTCACCAGAGTGGTTCCACTTTTGACAACCTCCCACCTACACTCCCTATAGTGAAAATCATCAACGCCAACCAACAAAGCATCAATACTGGCTTTTATGCTCCCACATGGCGTATCCTTTGATGTAACCCAATGTAAGAGATTCTTTATCCTGCAGCATAAAGGCTTCTATTATGCCCACAAGCAGGCATTTGATATTGTGATGAAACCCTTGAGATCACAACTGTAAGCCCCTAGATTTTATGCTACGTTTCATGCCTAAACACTAGAATTGGAAGTCAACCAGAAATTCTAAAGTTAACAAATCTATAACAAACCCTAGTGAATTTAGATCCGACAATCCTGCGCTCTTAACTCCTAAACAATAAAATTAAGATAATCGTAGATTATAGTCTATAATAATATAGGGAAGTTTTCAAAAATCAAATTCTTCAAAATTTAGTTTGTTTCGGATCCCAATGGATCATATATCGAAAACCGTGCTCCGGTGCACCGAACGGTAAAAATATTTCGATAACATCGTTAGACTAGTAATAATATAAGGATTTCAAAAATATCATTTTTATAATTTTTTAGTATCTAAAAATATCATATATAACCTATTTACGCGTATTTTATTTATTACTGGTATTAATTTGTCTTATCTAGTATTCACGATACTATTCTACATTATTAATTACTATTTACCTATTTTTACTTTTCTACTACCTATTCTTACTCTCTACCATATCTATCTCTTACAAATTATATTATCCACAAAACTTTATTCACATCACACCTTATACATTATTAATTTTTATTAACAAAAATACAAAACAAATCAATTCTTCCCCTTATCTCTCCAAAATCGGTGCCACCCCTCTCACACACATCCAATTTTCTTTATTTTTTATTTTATTTAATTCACACTAATTTCCCTCTTCATTCGTCTATAAATACCCCATCTTCCTCTATTTATTTCACACACTCATTTACCATAACAAAACTCTCCCAAAATCACTACTCAAATCCTCTCTCCACAATTTCTTCTCATCTTTCCATATTTTCATTATTTCCATACCACGACAACCTTTCTTTTTCTACCATCCACATTTCTATCTTAGGTAAAATTCTTACTAACATTTCTTTACTATATCATGTAACTAAAAATGATCATGTTATGTGTTTCTTAAACCCATAAGTGTTATAAAAGCAACACTATGTTCATATTTTGTTCTTGTTCATGTATAAACTTTCATTTCATTTTTATGTTGTTTTATTGTTATTATATTATTATTATTCTAATATAACTTCTATATGATATTAAATATATTTATTTTATATATTCCCTAGAGTATATAAGCTCACCAACATAACTATTATTTATTTATTTATGCTTTGTAATTTATTTATTTATTTCATGCTGTTATATTAAACTAGTTTTTCTAGTCTTAGACTTGTCCTCATCGAAAACAAATTTTCTTATTCCTTTTATTTTTCTTTTTGGACTTTTCCATGTCTAAGTTAGGAAGCCTTGAATCAAGCTAAGACTTCCAATACTTAATATTTATTATGTGCTTATTTCTATATTTTCCATCTTCCTTATTAATTTTTTTTTTCATATTGCTTAGCTATAAACTCATGTTCATGCATGATCATATTATTGTTATCTTAATAAAAAATATTAATTTATTTCTTAAGTAAAAGAAAATAAGCTCAACTCACTATAAAGTAATTTTATCACTTAGGAAAAATTTCATTAAATTTAGAATTTTATTTCAACAAAATGTTTTTCAAAATTTTAAACAAAGATCACCATAGATTTTAGTGTTATTGATATGCAAGGACTTTTTCAAGAATTAACTAAGAAATTCTTTACTTTCTTTTCAAACTACCATTAAGACCTTAATGTTGATAATACTTTACTACGAGAATTTTTTGTGAAAATTTATTTATAAGATCCTCACTAGCATTTTAATAAGTACAAAGATCAAAACAAGCTTTTCAAAACAAGTTAAAATCAACTCACCAAGTCTATTTAGGGAATAAAATTGGTAGATAACTTGGAAAGACTAAACTTTTCGAATCTAAGTCATCTTTTAAGAGTTAAGAAAAAATAATTATATCATACACTTAATGACTAAAAAATCTTTAGTTTTATTTCCAACAACTTAAAATAAAATTGTCAAACTTTACTTTTTCCACTATTAAGACGAGTTGTTTTATGAAAAATCATCGATTAAGACAACGTCATTAGAATCAAGTGTATAATATGAGTTGCATAGGTATTAAAAGGATTTTTCAACTATATAAATATCTATATGTTTGCTATGGGATTTTTAGGTGATAAAAAGTTTGGAAAAATTATGTTTTAAGGGCTAGGATTTTCGTGTAAGTTTTGTATTGCATCTTTTTGGAACTCAAAATGACATTTTACGATGAAAATTACCTTAAAAATAGATAGATCTTTTCGAGTAGGTAGAAAACGGTATAAAATATGCAAAATTCCAAGTTAAAATGAGTAGGTTATGATCATTTTAAGTTGAAATTTCATTCTATACGAATTTTGATGAACTTAGTAAAATAGAATTTGCAAGTTTAAGTAGAATTTAAAAAAAAATACTCATTTTGGGTGTTTCTTTTGTTTAGACGATGTGGAGTCCGAGTTTCCATACCCCGAGGACTATTACAATTAGAAGTTTTCTGCTATAATGGCCAAATGAGTTTATTTCTTACATTTTGTACTTATGTTTTTGCTTGTAGATTAGTGATACTAGAATTAGGAAAAGATAAAATGGGAAAATGCATGTACCTTACATATATGGTCGAAATTACGATAAGTATATCTAGGTGGGAATTGTATATAATAAATATTCGATTTAGCATAGAAATGATATGTCTGTAAATTCTATGATCACCCTTAAAATATATAATATTATGCCATGAGTACTTAATTAAAATGATTCATGCATATCACGTAGGGAGTCATGTTGCATTCATTATTATACACTTTGTGGGACAAAGGCATAGTAGTGAGGTCCGTAGAGCCCAAAACTTTACTTTATGTCGAATGGTCGCCCAAATAAAATGGTGGGTAGACACTTGAATTAACTACATTTTAGCAGCTAGTAGTGGCTTGCATAAAATTACAAAAACTTTATTTGCTAATAATGGTCTATATGGCCCAAAACACCTAACCCCGAATGGAGGGGTAAATCCATTCAACACATGATTCTCGAAAAATCATATGTATTGTTTGCTTACGTATTTGTTGCACCTCACATGCTTGTTTAAATAACTTGTTTGATTATTGATTGCTCAAGTACTTTGAAATAATTCTCACTAAGCAAGTAAGCTTACTGTAAACCCGGGGAATTTTCCACATTAGTCTATGACTTTACAATAGACTGTATGAGCTAGCTAATAGACTTAGATCCCAATAAAAGCCTAAGAATAGATCAATACCTGGAATTTGGCTAGCTAAGGATTTAGAAATCGAATAAAGAATTTCTTTAACCCTAGTTGATACCAAAAACGAGATTTCGTATCTTGAGTAAATAATTCAAGATATGATTAAAAGAAAATCTAAATCTCAAACCCTAAACTTATTTTACAAATAGATTTAAATAAGGAAAATATAAATATAAAGATTAAATGATTGCTTTTGAACTTAACAATGATTCGAGATTAGAACAATGAGTAGTAATGAGATTAGACTTAGATTTAAACTATAAATTCAAGACCCTTCGTTAGTATTAATAGCTACTAATAAGATTTCTTGATAGGTATTAAAAATTAAAGATATATATACAGTTCAACCTCTATATCAGGTATGATATCAAGAAACTAATTAACTACGTTTATAGACAGAAAACGATAATCTAAAGATAAACCGTTTGGATTATAAATACACAACGAAAACATAAATTGTCGTATAACTCAAGATCTAAACTCCAAATAAATAATTGAATCACGCTATTGTTCTAACTCGAGTTTTCTTTAGCTATTGGAGCCTAAAACAAAAATTGACCTAATGAACTTAAGAAACCTTAATTGCGGGAAATAAAATTATACAAATAATTAATTATGTATATATAAAACTTAAATTTGTATTGTTTGATAATCTAAGTATTTTGTATAATCTTATAAACATATTTTTGCACAAAAACTTCCAAATATTAGCTAATTTGTACCCGTATAACTTGCTAAATCATCCTAAAACTAAGTTAAATAATTAACAAATATATATATAAGTTTTCGGTGGAAATTCGGGTTGGATTGCTGAAAGAAGAGGAGCCGAAATTATGCTTCAATAATGCAAAAAGAGTCAACAAAAATCAACTCCATGACTAATCAAATAAAGCCAACTCAACCTCTCATTAATGGCACGAAAACAACAGATCAAATAAGAGGAAAATTCGTATCAAATTCGGAGCAAAAATCGGGGAAGACACAGCCGCAAGCCCACTTCTCTTTCTTATATATATATGTGTTTAATACTCATAATGAAGAAACAAACAACCTTCATTATTTCTCAAACTTTCCCAGAACGAAATTACTCTTAAATAGCAACCAAAACAAACTGAAAACAGAAATCAAACCATTCAAATCACTCAAGTTAGGAGCAAAAGAAAAACAATACCAAAAATATTTGAAAACGAGTTCAAAGGTAAGTTAATGAAGTTCGAATGGTTTTCTTTTAAATTTAAGGATTAGAACTGACTTCTGATAATCATAGGAACATAATCAACACAAATACAAGCTTCGAGTTTCATCGGATCGGCTCAACTAAGGTAAAAATCCGAAACCCTAATATACTTTATTAAGATCGAAATCTAAGATTATATGTATGTAAAAGTGTTAAGAGTTGTTGTATGTCAATATATAAGATATAGAAACACTTAGGAACGGTTTAAGAAAGTTTTTAACGTGGAAAATTTAACAAATATGAATTGGATCATCGAGGAAGATGATGAACAGTGCTAACACTGTCCATAAGCTGGCAGTGTATTCGTTCAACGCCGGCGGCTTACAAGAATAGGCCGGCGGCTTACAAGAATAGGCCGGTACTGAATAGAAGCTACGTAAAATTTATGATCACGTAAAAACAAAAGAAAGCTGGATACCTGGGAATTCTATGCCGGCGGGGTAGGACCGGCGTACGTTGAAAACCGACAGATTTTAAGCCAGTGTAACCGATAAGAAATAATTTGCAAAAACCAAATCAACACCGGCACTTGGGTTTCAAAGCCGACGGCTTTGAACCGGCGTACACCTATAATTTTCCTACGAAAGCTTGATTTGAAATAAACAGAATATATATACATATATATATGCAGTAAACCTACTGAAAATATATTATATATATATATATGATAATACATAATTCATTAAATAGATAAGTAAATACAGATATTTAGAATATTTTGATTAATATTTGATAATTATTAAAACCCTAGAATTAGAGAAAAATATTAAGTGTTAATAAAAGTTATATATAGTCAAATATTTGTTTTAAATAGATAATATAGGTAAGAATGGAAATTGAAATAAGCTAAATTTATGAGTAATGAGACTTCTAAAAATAACAAAATAATTATATGACATAAATTAGGAGAAACACGACGACACTAAGTAATAATAAATAAATATAATTTTCTATATTAAGTTCAGTATAGAAAAACATAAAATTAGTATGAGTCACTACCAAAGCTTGATAAATATCAAGTTTAGGACACTAGCCACGTACAATAATTTAGTTATATAATCTATATTATATTAATGAATACCTTATACATCTAAATAGGTAACTTTGATACACTAGAAGATCTTCCAGCCGATTATTACGATTGAGTCGGTATGAGCAGGTGAGTAATTCAGTCATACTGTACTGTTTGTGCTTGTAGATAGCTGAATACATAACACAAAGATAATTAAATTAATGTTTGTTTGGAAGTGTATTGTGATCTGATTGAATGGTTGCTAAGCTATCATTCTAAAAGAGATAATACAATGATTGATGCGGTGAAATAATAGAATGATGATTGTGTGTAATGTATGATCGCCACGAAAATTGAATAAGAACTATTGACATAATAAAATAATCTGATCATGCATTGCACGAACTGCATTATTGCATATATAAAGGGATGACGGCCTGCTACGTATTAATATTTCAGTTCTCTGTTAACGCTTGGTTGTTCTAATGTGTTGGTTCTTCCAAGGTTTTCTTTGTTCCGTTGGTTCTACGGGAACTAAGTGGTACCGAAGAACGCCGCCCGTAGTAACACTTTGAAATGATTAATACTTAGGAAGTTTCTAAGGTGGATACAGGAAATGGTCAGTTTAATTGATTATATTTAAAGTGATAACCTTAAAACGAGAAATCGTTGATTTTCCTGTAAACTTAGTCTCTCTGGGCAGGTGGGTCATGGAGTAATGGTTCTTCAACCCTTAAAAAGAGGGCGTAAATCTTTTTCCTGTTTGGATTCTAGATCATCCAAGCTTGTATCTGTGCATATGGTTGAGTGCTTGCATTACATATGATTTGCTAATAACTTGTGTGATGTATGATATGTTTGGTTATTCACTGAGCTGTGGTTTCGCTCATACTCCAACAATCTTTTCAGGTTTACCTTACGACCCTAGTTAGTTACTTCCAAGTAGGGATGTAACCGGGTTGGCTCTTATAGGGTTTCCGACCCACCCGACCCGTTAAAAACCCTATAGGGTTCAACCCTATAGAGTTATAGGATCGGGTTTGGATATATAGTAAAAACCCTATAGGGTTATAGGGCTGGGTTTGGATCATATAACAAACCCGATGGATACCCGATAACCCAGTATTATAATTAATAAATAAATAAAAACATTACTAAAGGAGCAAAGAGAGAAAAAAAAAGACATGAAGGAACTACTATCTTTTTTGTCTCCAAGGATTTTTTTTATATTTATGGATTAGTTACGGATTTAGAACTTTTTATTAAATTTTGCTCAAGTCATGTTTGCTATAGAAATTAATATTATTTGTTATCCGTTATATTTTAGTTCGAACATGAAATTTAATTTAATCATATTTTTTAAATATTATACAATGATAAAAGTAATATATTAATGTGTTTAAACGTTATACAATGAATGTGAACTACAACATTTTCTATCAATTCTACATGCATCATTTCATTTTTTGAATATATAGGAAACTTATGCCAGAAGTACCGGCTTTTTTAAATTTATTATTAAAATTTGAAAATAAGTTTTTTTTTAAAAGGGTTATAGGGTTGGTTTTCGGGTTTTAAATCAAACCCTATAAGGCGGGTTTGGATATAGCATCAAAACCCTGTAGGGTTATAGGGTCGGGTCTGGTAGACCCTATAGGGTAGCGGATCGGGTTTCGGGTTCATATGATCCACTCGAAACCCGACCCGGTTGCATCCCTACTTCCAAGAGTATGGCTCCGGTAAGAGCTTGGGAGCTGGAGTCTATGGTTATACTTTGAATTAATAGTGGTGTACTCATAGAATAGATTATCTAGTGCTATTTCAATAGTTGTGTGCCACAGGAAAACTACTTGGTTTGTAATAGTTCTGTAATACTTATGATTAAGATAGCAGTTATTCACGAATTTACTTCTTACATGTATTTATCATTTCTTATCAAGCAACTAAAAGATTCTGTTGTTTTGAAAACCTGTCATTCTCTGAAGGTAATCTAGTGATAGTATTCAAGTGAGACTTGTTTACTTCTACTAGGGTACCTTCGGGGCGTGACATTTACCCCCTCTTAGATATTGGTTGCAGCACCCCTACCTTTAGTTGACGCCCAGGGGATACTTTTATCAGGTTTTAGCCTTTTGGATTTAGGAGTTTTTGGATGAAGTCAAAGACTAGAAATAGACTTAGACTTCTAAGTAAATCTCTGATGTAATTGTTATGGTTAGATTATGATGGACTAAAGCTTTTGATAGGGGAATGTCCCTTTAATATTTGTAAGATTCTTTATATTTTATATCTAAGGTACTTATGTTGTGATTTCCATTCTTAATTGCTATTATGAATATCTTCTTAAACAACTTGTTTCAAAGTGTGGTCCTCTATGATCGTGAAGTACGCCTTACACCCAGTATCAAAGCTTTTGGAATGACTAAAGTTGTCATACTTATGCTTTAATATTGAGTATGGCGAACTATCGCGTTTAGGGTATCCTTTGAGGCGTGACAACAACCGAATGGGGTTGCGTACATAAAGGAACATTTCCAATACATCATCTTTGCTTTACTAGTGTGGATAGTCTTTAGTAAGAATATCATTAAGGAGCACATGAAGAAAGTGGAGCAAATAGAAGGATCTATGCTTTTGGCTTTTCGAAGATAAAATGTTTTGAGGCTTTGACTTAGGTTGAGCAAGGTGCTATTTCTAAAGAAGTGGCAAGAGTTCAATCAAATTGTTCAAAACAAAAACGATATATATATGTCTTTTATTAGACATCGTATGAGAAAAGAAGCAAGTGAGAAGAAAGCGATATGCTATGTGGATACACTTTTGAATTTGGAGTTGCCACACGATAAAAGGAAGCTCACCAACAAAGAAACGGTGATGGTTTATTCATGTAATTGGGTCAGCAAGGTAGGGTAGGTTATAATCAAAACCTTACAAAGGCGGGTTGGGGTATTTGGAAAAAAAAAAAAAAAAACCTAAGGTTACAAGTCGGGTTTAGGCAACCTTGTAAGCAAGATAGGTTTAGGTTTTATATGTCCTTCCTAAATGCTCCTTGGTTGCATCCTTAGCTAAGATTTGAGCTAGTTGCATGGTTTTTGCTTAAGGAAAATGAAAGAATAATGATATTTTTAATAAAAAATTAAGAAAATGCCAAGAAAGGAAGGGGGGAAGTTTCCTTAGAAAGACCCATTTCTATGATATTCATTTCTAATGATAGACCCAACCTCACTAATTTGCATGAAGTCAAACTCATTTCTTTTAGAGTTGAGCTTAACTTGGTTCAAACAACCTCTTTGAAGTGACGAGTTCAATTACTAATGAACTCATATTTTCAATTCAAATTGCATATTTTTAAGAATATTTTAATCTAGTTTTTTTTCTAATTTTTTATTATAATACTATTATTTTTTTGTTTAACCTCATTCCTTACATGAAATAGGCCATATCATAAATTCCCAAGAGTTAAAAGAGAACTTAGAGTTACGATATATAAGGCTGTTCATTGAACCAAACCAAATTGAACTAAACCGAATTGAACTACAAAATATAGTTCTTTATATTTTGATTCGATTTACGGTTTAGTTCAGGAAGAGTCCAAATGCTTATAATTCGGTTTAGGGGTTGAATCAAACTAAATCATTTGTACTTGAACCGAACCGAACCGCTTCACATTAAAAGAAATAAAAAAAAAAATCAGAGCTATTTCTATTTATCACTCTTAAACATTAGATGTATTAGGGTTATATATAACATTTCATTCTGATATCACGTATACATATTGGAATAAACTTGAAATGAAATCACAATTCTTAATTTTAGTACAATTTTTGTATTTAGATGCATATTTGAATGAAAATTGAGTAGGACATCAATTTGTAAATTTATTAGGAGAAATTATCATTCTATTCCAACTTATGAAATGTAAATTACATTTTTAACTACATTATTGTTATTTATAAAAAATAAATGTTGTATGTATATTTTGTATTGTATATTTTGCATAATATATCATTAAATGTATTATATATAACAATATTAAACAAGCAATCATTTACTCGACTAAAAAAATATAGAAATATATAATCTGATATAATGATTAGCTACTTTAATTTTTTCACAATATTTCTTAATTTAAACATCTTTTTTTTCTTAACAACTCAAATGACTATTAATATTAATTATTATAACTAAATGCTTTTAAAAACTATTTCAACCAAACTGAACTGCATTTGAAGCAGTTCAATCCAAAATCCTGAATCTTTAAACGTGGTTCGATTCATTAAAAAATCGAGCCAAACCTTTTCAAATGCGGTTCGATTTGACCCAACCTCTGAATCGAACCAAACCAAGTCTGAACATCTTTAAAGATATAAATAAACATATTTTTTAATTATATTATATATATTTTGAAAAAGATAAACATTTTATTTCTGCAAATTACTACTCATCTCCCTGATTTTAGTGATAAAGAAAAAAAATTCAAAATGAAATATTCCAATATTGTACTTAAAAAAAAAAAAGTTAGTTTTACCCATTCGTGCTCCTTACATGCATCGCACCATATCATATTTCATCCGAAATATTGCACGAGCTTTCCTTCCGTCCTTGATGTTTCCTAAATGCTAAATTCCCCTAAAATTCCATAAATAAGAAATAACACGGTTAAGTAACTTTGATTCGACAAGTTTCCTATCTTTATCTGAATTCCGACACAGAGCTTGGATTACATACTGGCTACTAAAAATCTAATCTTTCCTTTTCACAATCCCTAATTGTTGAATTGCCGAGTCCAATTCTTAATCCTCATTTCTCCTCCTTAATACTTATTCCCTTCGCATATTCTCTCTCTCTCTCTCTCTCTCTCTCTGCACGCTCCCATTTCCATGGAAGCGATACACAACAAAGTGGAGGCATGGATCAGAGACCAAACATCGAAGATCGTTAAGGTGTCCTGGGGCCCATTCCAATGGCGTATTACACGGTGGTGGTCTCCATGGAATAGCATCACCGAACAACGACTTCAGAGGAAGCGAATCCAACAGGAGTATCAACGTAGGAAGAAACAGCTTCACGATCTTTGTCGTGCCCTAAAAGTCGAGTCGGTCTCCGATTTGCAGGATATTTTATGTTGTATGGTCTTGTCCGAGTGCGTTTACAAGGTAAACGTTTGAAATTCTTTTATTACGTTTTTATCTCGACGATTGTGTTTGAAAAGAGGTGTTTATGCGTGCACTTTCATTTCATGGATTGTTTATTACTATTGAAGGTTTGAGAACTTGAGTAAATCCGAGAGGATCCCATTAGTGAGTATATAGCACTTGTTGAAGGTGTACAATCTAAGTGTTTCAGATTTATAAGTTTGGTTACACATTTTATGAAAAGCATGTACATAAAGAAGTGCCAGATGCTGATCCATTAATATTTTTTTACAAGAATAGACATTTGGAATGAGGTGGATTCCGGCCATAATTGGCGCGGTTCTATGAGTGCATGGCCTGGATTAAGTATAGCTTACACTAATTAGAATTTCAGTAAGCGATATGGTAGAAATTTTGCAAACTTGTTCAAGGTGGAAAGCTACGAGCGGTTGTACGCATATGATAAAGCAGTATAGGCATATACATAGGTGAAATTAATAACTTTGGCATCTGGGTGAAACAGAGTTGGAGATAAGTGTTGGAGCAGTGATTGTTAAGTAATGTCTAGAAGTAGGATGTGCATAGTGCCGTATCTTCCCTTTGTATCTTATTTATGGGGTAGCTTTGGCTTAGGCTGAATGCCTTTTTAAGGATGTAGAAAGAGAGAATGGGACTGCATTGAACACAACATTGGATGTTTCTTTCCTGCCATTAGTATCAAAACTTAGAGATAAAGCAGGGGTGAGATTTGCAGTAGTTATGAAACCTTGTAAACCAGTTGTCTTGTTGATAATGAGTATCAACCAGCTAATACCTTTGTAACCATGAGTTATGGTGGCTAGCTCATAATATACACTAATAGTTGGTTCTTTTTATCATTTGGAAGGGAAATAATCAGTGAATTACCGAAGCTTTTTGGTTTAAACTTTTCGAAAATGTAATGTGATTTGTTATTGTAGTAAATAGCATGTGTTCAAATCTTGCAATGTCTCATGTTCCCTGACTTAATGAATTGGTTCACTTGTCGGGCTTCAATTGGAACAAATAGCCGCAAGTGAAGGGGAGTGTAGGGTGCCACTGATAAATATGAAATTACTCCAGATTGAGGGTCTGTTTATTTTGTTATTTTTCTATTGTTTTGGCTTCATCTTTTTGTCATTTTCAAACAAATCGTTTATCAAAAACAGATATTGATGAAAAATAAGCATTTTTACTCATAAACCAATCAAACAGACCACATATTAATATGAAATATATGCAATACGGATACCGATAAAAAAAAAAAAACCATCCGAATAGACTCTTATTAGTTTAATCTTTTAGATAAGACTATTGTGGATTTAAATTTAATATTATTATTTATTAAGGGTTGATCTGATTTGAAAAGTGGGACGGTCTTATTCGACAACACATTTCTTGTTTCTGTTTAACATTTTTGCTGATGTGGTCTGAAAACTTGTGCTAGCTGCAATGAAGAAGTTGTTATGTCCTGCTACAGAAATGAACTTGATCAGATTGGTTTTGTAAAAGGATCTCTTCTGGAAATATAGTTTTTTGCATAACCTAGATAAAGCTATTAACTTTAATGTTGCACAGCGACCCGCTGCCGAGCTTGTTCGTGCTGTAAACAGATTCAAGGCAGATTTCGGAGGACAAATTGTTTCCTTGGAACGTGTCCAACCTTCGGCAGATCATGTTCCTCACAGGTCTCTGCTTTTGACTGTGGCAGCAGTATGTTAAATAACTTTACCCTTTTATCATATTATAATCATTAAAAAAATAACTTTACCCTTTTATCATATTATAATCATTAAAAAAATAACTTTACCCTTTTATCATATTATAATCATTAATGATAGATATCTTTGTAACTTCCATGAGAAGCGGAAAAAATTAAGCTCTCATCTACAATGGTCTAAAGTGGTATCAAACTTCAAAGTTTATAGTAGCACTTTTCTTCTCTAACCAAATACTTTTAGTAATTTTTTCAAATTCAATTCTGTTTCATGTTATAAACTTCTTTTAGGATCATTTTGTCTTCACTTGAGAAAATGGTTTAAGGAGAGGTATCACATGTTGTCTTATTTATCCTTAAACTTCATCCTGTGTATGTTCTCTTGTTTACATGTTTTGACAATGTAGGTATCTATTGGCAGAAGCTGGTGACACTTTATTTGCTTCCTTCGTTGGGACTAAGCGCTACAAGTAAGTTGAAAAGTTTATTATAGGTGCAATGTTCCTTGGTGCTATGTCATTCTAATTGCTTCTTGTTTATGTGAAGGGATGTTGTGACAGATGCTAATATTTTCCAAGGTGCTATCTTTCACGATGAAGCTGAAGACATTGATGTGAATGATGCTGCTGACTCTGAAGAAAGTCAGAGTTTATCAAATTCTTTGGAGACAAAGCTTCAGCAGCCTAAAGATATATCCAAACCTGCTGCTCATCGGGTGAGTGTGGTTGTATATTCAAGGTTTAGTATGCCGTGTTATATTGGTGCATAGCCAATCATTGAGCATTTTTTTGAATAAATCTCCTGGGATGATGTTCTCTCTTTACTGCTTTAGTACTGCAGAAGTGCTTAACATCTTTGTAAATAAAATCGCATATAGGGATTTATGGCTCGTGCCAAAGGAATTCCTGCATTGGAGTTGTATCGGCTTGCTCAGAAGAAGAAGAGAAAACTTGTTTTATGTGGGCATTCTCTTGGTGGAGCAGTATGTATGATTATTGTGCTTAGCTTAATTGTTGCTGTTGGTGTTTTTTTTTTCCATTTGTGTGTGTGATTCCATTGCTTCAAATTGCCTCCCATTTTGTTTTGTAGGTAGCAGCATTGGCTACCCTAGCTATCTTGAGGGTTATTTCTGCTACATCTTCTTCAAAGGATAATGAAAAAGTTCCAGTAAAATGTATAACATTTTCCCAGCCCCCTGTTGGAAATGCTGCTTTGAGAGAGTATGTATTACAAGGCTTATGTTAATTTAAAGCTTCTATTTTCACATTTGAATTAAACAATCAAACATCCATTTGTAATTTTTTATTCATTCATTTGATCGTATTATCATGCACATGCTTCATGCTCTTTCTTCTGTTGCAGCTATGTTAATACAAGAGGATGGCAGCAATATTTCAATAGTTATTGTATACCAGAAGATCTAGTTCCTCGTATTTTGTCCCCAGCTTATTTTCATCATTACAATGCACAAGTGCCTTTAGTGCCTGCAGAGAGTGAAACTCAAACATCCAGCCGGTCAAAGGGTGTGATAGAGAAATCAAAGAAAGATAGTGAGGGTGAACAATTAGTGCTGGGGTTGGGCCCTGTTCAGAGGTCTTTCTGGAGGCTTTCACGGCTTGTTCCTTTGGAAGGTGTTAAAAAACAACTTAATAAATACAGGGGAAAGCATGTAGATTCCATTGAAGCCTCTGGAAACAGTTCTTTAGCATCAGAAGATGAGGCGATAGAGCCACAGTCTCTTGAGATCCAAGAAGGTTCTGATGGTATATCCCTCAAGCCATTACCTGTTGCTGATAAGTCAATTACAGATGTGGCAGTTGCTGGCAAGTTGACGGAGAAGAACAAGAAAAGTGGAAACAATAGGACATGGCGCCCAATGCCGTCTTTACCTTCTTATGTTCCATTTGGGCAGGTATAATATCGACATGCAACCTCTGCTGCTTTTTTTTTTGAAGTATACTTGGACAATTTGCTTTGTGATAAATGCAGACATTTTTCTGTGATCATGAACAGTTATATCTGCTGGGAACCTCATCAGTGGAATCTTTATCGGGGCAGAGTACTCAAAATTGACATTGGTATGAATTTTCTTTACTATTTCAATTCCATTTTGGCTGGATAAGAAACTTAATATACAATTCCAATTGAATCTTTAAGATCTTTCATTATTCTTTTGCTTTTTTGGCAAAGACATTTACAGGTTAGGTCTGTGATTGCGGAGCTAAGAGAGCGGTTTCAATCCCATTCTATGAAGTCTTACAGATCTCGATTTCAGAGGTAAATTACAGTTTGTGAGCTTTATTTCCTGTGGACTATTACTTTCAATGTTCAAACTTCATAGATATTTTTTGCTCAAAATTTTTGAAGCCGTCTAATACTTTACGACTTATGTCCTGTGGATGTGTTGAACTGTCAATATGTCGTGCTTGGTTCTGGGGCTTTCATTGTCTTCACATAGTGTTAGCTTGCTTCCATGTGTGAGATACTTTCACACAGATTCTATGCAATAGGCTGAATTATTAAAGTATACATGAGTTTTCGTGCTTTTACACCTTGCACCTATGGTTTTTTTCTAAGTTCTCACACCATTTCACTATGCTAACCTGTGGTATATTTTCTCCGATTACATAATGTAGGTTTTTTTTTTTTTTTTAACAAATAAATAAGTTTTACATAATGTAGGTATTTTTGTGTCACGTCAGACTTTTTTTTTTTTTTTTTTCATTAAAGAATAGGGCAAAACCCATTGTACAAAAATAGATCTTAGCTAAGGCATCCACTGAAGCAGATTAGATTCCACTCTGACTGGCATGGAATTGAAAGCGGATAGCAGGTTAGAGATAGAATAAGCTGAATTAAGCCAGTTAGACCTCCACTGAAAAAATCCCAACTCTTCCGGATAGCAGACACATACATTTGATAAACAAATGGATGCGAACTTCATCCTCAGTATTGCATAAAAAGCATTGCTTATGTGAAATGATGCCCCTATGCGATAATATATTCAAAGTGCAAATTTTCTCTTTGAGCTGCTGACCTTAGTGTAAAGGCAAGTCTTGGTGTATTTACTTTGAAACAAACGACTCCAAACCCTAGTGTTCGGATGGTTTTGTGCCCTAACTTAGGAATATGCCTCTTATATCAATAGTTCCTTAGTAGGAGACTTTCAGTTTCTCTCTTTGGGAAGCCTTAGGGACCAATATGCCCTCAAATCCTACTCTTACTTCTTCTCAAATCCCACTTTGCAGCCATTCCCAATTGTTATCGTTAACGATAGAGCAGACGTGCTTCTTTGGGCCAATTGAAGCTGTATATTGTCCTCTTACCAATTTGCTCTATTAAAAGGCTTTCACAATCTCAATCATCATTCCATGGGGAAAACTTGGGCCATCTCCTACTTCTTGCTTACAAGGAGCCTGCTAAAGGCCTAGGTTGAAGGATCTTATGCTATAACAAGAGGCTGGCTAGGATTTCTTGAGGATCAAACCTTTCTTTCTATTAGAATCTTAGTTTTGACCCAGAGAGAATCACTAACTTCATCATACAAATTCCATGTGTGTTGAAGTTGGGCATTCCATAGAGATAGGTTTAAGATCCTCAAACCACCTTCTTGGTATGGCTTACGGACATCCTCCCACACCACTTTAGGTTTTGCTATTGCTTCATCATTTCCATTCCAGTGGAAAGCATTTAAGATTAGTTAGTCCTAATCCTTAAAGATACATTTTGGAACGTCAAAAATTGACATCCAATACACTTGGAGTGAGATGTGTATGCTTTTGATGAGTTGAATCGGATCAGTATGCGGAAGATGTTTAGTGGTCCAAATGTTAATTCTTGACATAAAACTTGTTCACAAGCACACAGATGCACTCTGTCAACTTAGAGGAGATCAAAGGCACCCCTAGGTATTCCACTGGTAAAGTGCCAATTTTAAAGCCTAGAACACATAGCTGTTTAGACTTCATTCCCACATCACAAAGAAAAAGTTGGCTTTGAGAAGGATTGTCCACCATTTTGGTAAGGTTTGGAATCCAAGCTTTGCCTTTCCCTTACCAGGCGTGTCAAGTTTGACCACGGCATTACATGCTCCTGCATTGATTACTTCTCCCTTTAAATGCTTGGTAGCTTAGGGGCTAGCAATCTTGGGCAACTATTAACTGCATCAGTCTTGTTCGCCACTTCCTCTACCAACACATGCTTACCATCCATTACTTCCATATCAAGATTCAGACATGTCTCATTGTTGTCCAAAGACATTGCACTTGGTATTTCACATCTTCTATGGTCACTGAACCATATGCTTGAATCATGCTAAAGTCCATTGAGAACTCCATATTGGCCTTTTTAACATATGCATGCATATATAGATTTGCTCATTAGTTGCTTAAATAAGATCAACTGAAGTGGCTCTCTAATGGTGCGGGTCACATACCTGATCCTTCTCTGTGCAAAAACTCTATAGGGACCTCTCACGGCTTGATCCATGCAGGCATACTCCTCGGATGAACCCTATCAAGCACTAGTCCTAACCTTCATCTTTCCAAGATCAAATGATGGTTAGCAAAATACAATGGTCACTTAAGATCTTAACTAAGCGTGGTTCATTAAGAAATCTGAAGGAAAAAGGAACTACATCAATTGGTTAAAACTTCAAGGAGGCTGTTATTTGCACAGAGATCAAGCAAGCTTCTGAACAGAAAAGAGAGGTCACAACTAAGAGTAAAAACCGGCTAGTGTTTTTCTCCAAATATGTTCCCCCACTTGGGATATCAGTCGGGGTGGATTGAACCAAATATGGTTGTCCACTTGGGTAGCTGGAAAATATTTAGGGTATTGTCACTTTTTCCTTAGAAGAAGGCCTAGGTGTTCAAGACATCACCTGAGCAAAAGCAAGTGGTTTTGAAGGGGCTAGAGTAAGGTGGTATTACGAGACCATCCTTGGGACCAACTTTTGCTTCAGAACCATCAGAATGGATCTTAATATGGCCATCAGACTTCTTTTCAAAGCATACTGTAGTCTCTATTTCCTCTGCTATCCCTGTCATAGTAAGGTGACGTCACTTGTAGTGGTTTAACTTTCACCAGAATAAGCTGATGCTACAATAAGCATAATGCCATCAGTACAAGGAAAGGAAAGGCTTTTCTGAGCTTCGACTAAGCAGTTTCTTCTCTCACAAGGAGGTGGATGGTTTTCTAGCTTGGAAGCAGACGAATCCTTCGAAGCTTTAAGGGAGAACAGGAGGCCTTCCCTGGAACGTTTTGAGATTAGCAAAAGAAAATAGAGTAAACTACACTTGAACTTTACTAAATAAACTTTGAGAAACAGCTAAGAAAACCAAACTTGAAAGGGTGTTTGGGGTTTCTAGAGAGAGGAGGGAGCATTTTCTGCCTCTATACTAACCAACTATTAGAAAGATGTATCTTCCTAGAGAATAAGATAGCATAGATTATCTTACCCAAAAAAGGAAACACAGCATGGGTTAGAAAAGTGAGAAACCCATGTATGTTTTTTTAATATCAACCCTATGCAGTATTTTTATTGCCTACTTTTGTCCTAGGACGTTGTTTTAGATGGAACATGGAGGATGGTACAGTATGTAAAGTTTGGTTTTATAGTGGTGTCCTCTATTGTAACTCGTGTTGGCACCCTCTTTGCGAAATGGCCTTATTGTTCTTTGGTTAATTTTAATTCCCCTTATTCTTGGGTTTTTGAGTTCTTCCTTCAATGTTGTACTTTTGCAGGATATATGAACTGTGCATGTGTGATAATGCACCAACTTTTCTTGGGATGGAGCAATTGCAACAGTTCCCAAATCTACAGCAGTGGCTAGGTAGGGCTGCTACTGGCAAGGCAGAGCTTGGACACATAGTTGAGGATCCTGTTATTCGATCAGCTACTTCAATTGTTCCTCTCAGTTGGAATGGCAACCTTGGTGAGAGAAATCGGGAACCATTTAAGGTTGATATCACTGGATTTGGGTTGCATCTATGCACATTGGTGCATGCTCAAGTGAATGGTACCTGGTAAGAGGAAATATCTTGTATATCAAAAGCTGGATCTTCTGTTGGACTTTTAACATGTTAATTTGCTATTACCAATGTTTTAAAAAGAAGGTGTGTTGTAACATTTCAAACTTGATGGGAACTTACTGAAAGTGATGAAATTACAGCTTTTTTCCTGTATCCAGATTACTGTGAAAGGTCTTACGATTATAGCTCTCTCCTGAGTCCTGAGTCCTGATTATCTCTGAGCTTTCTCTTCAATGCCACTTATTCTTCACACCACACCCCACCCAAACAACACCACCACCACCACCCACCCCCCGAGGTTGTGTGTTTTTATTTTGTATATATTTGGTTATATTTTGGGGTTGGGGGGGGTGGGTGGGGGGGGGGGGGGTTCGATGCACATGTAACTTTGAAGGTGGCGGAAAGTACATATACTTTATAATGTGCTGATGGGGTAATTTAGGAATGCGTAAGAATAGCTTCATTATCTGATTTTTTTTTTTTTCCCTAACTGAATGACATTGATTCCTAATTTCATCTGATTTCTTTACCCTGATGAAATAAAA
Organism: Combretum micranthum; assembly: GCA_024138025.1. Classification (NCBI taxonomy): domain Eukaryota; kingdom Viridiplantae; phylum Streptophyta; class Magnoliopsida; order Myrtales; family Combretaceae; genus Combretum; species Combretum micranthum. The sequence continues at coordinate 221,744 of JAMXBD010001248.1, forward strand.
ATATAAATTTGAATATGGACCTGATAATGGCTGTGTTTATCTAGTTGTCATTGAGAAAATTGACACCAACGGCAATACACGTGGTTTTTTTTCCTTTTCGAGTGTTGCGGTGTACCCTTTGCTTTATGTATCTTTAGTTCTATATGATGTTCTGATGGCAATTTTCCTTTGTAATCCTATTTAGGTGTTCAACCACCGTTGAGAACTTTCCTTCCACGCCATTACTCTGCTAACTATGATGAACGGCATGAATTACAAAAAATGCGAGTTTTGGTTGGAGCTCCATTAAAACAACCACCTTTACATCAAATTGTGGCAAAACCGTTGATGCCTGGATTTTCTTCCATCAATTCAGAAAATAATTTACAAGATTCAAGTCCATCTTGTGAAACAAAAATAAAGTCACCTGATGATCCAATTGATCTTAATATCTTTTGTACAAGTGATTTTACTACCGTGTCAAAAGAGGTTCATTTGAGAACTCGTAGGGTTCGATTACTTGGCCTAGAGGTATGGATTTGTTCTAATTCTTCCTCTGTATGCTCTGTTGCTCTATTTATTCATTTATTTTGTCACTTATCATTATTGGCTCAAAATTATTAAATTAATGAGTTTCTTTTTTGGAGGGTGCTGGTAAAACTTCTCTTTATAAGGCCATAATTGGTCAAGGCAAGATAAGTCCAATTGCAAATATTGAGAGTATACTTCCCGAGCCTGATGTGAAGGAGGGTATAGCTGGTGGCATATGTTACTCTGACTCAATGGGAGTTAATCTGCAGGTATACATCGTGCTTCCTGTAGTGTCATGCTTGTCCTTCTACTTCACAGCCAGTAATTGGTTAATGAGCCACTTGTGGTGTCTGTTTGCTAAGGAGGAATACTGATGTGTAGATCTGGCCATCACTGATAATAGAAAGCTTAAGCTCACCTGCACGAATTCACTAGGTGGCTCCTTCCAGCCTGTGGTAGGGAGGGGGAGTAACTGTTCACAAAGTAGTTATCTCCTTTAATATATGTCTGTGTGTGTGTGTACCATAACAAAAGAGGGAAACTTAAAATGAAAGGCAGCAGTATTATCCTTAGTTGCATCATTCAGAGATTGGTCTTCTCAATGAACAAGTGCTATGACTCTTAGTTATCTTTAGTTTTAATAGCTCGCTGGCCTATATATAATCCAAGAGAGAGTTGTTAGTAGCTAGTTAGAAAATTAGTTCGCAATTGCCAGGCTCTTTGGATAGTGTTGTGGGCAAGTGTACTCTTGGAGTTGTCGTGTATGGCAAATTTTGCTTCTTTTTCTTTGATGAATCAATGAAGTTTCAATCTTTTAGTCCTAACTCAATAAGAAGTCCTACCTGTGGAACTATAAGTGTATCAATTGGCACCATCTGTTGTTGTTCTCGCCAAAGATGACTCACCTGGAGGCAACAATTGCATCTTTGAAGATGGAAACATCATTTGCTGATTAGCAATCATTATTTTCTGACTCATGCTAAATTGGCTGAGTTTCACACTTGGTTCTTGAACGTATCTTTCAGATGTCGTCAGTGTTCATGCCAGACCTTGCGAGCCTATTCTCCATAGTGCTAGGGCTTGTGATAAGGATCATGATTGGGATTGCAATTTGGATTTGCACTGTCTCTGTCATGATAGGGATTGTTACTTGTTGAAAGGGAACCATAGCTGGCAAGTTTTCTTCCATTCATGAATCATGATCATCTATCTTCTTCATATTTAGATCAGCTGACTTTTGATCATTTTTATCGTACTTTTGGTTATCATCATAGCTCTGGTCATCATCACCATATTTCACATCTTCAACTTGGCTGAGTGCGTTCACCATGGTGATTTTCTGGTGATGAATTTTCTGATCATGGCTACCACATTATTGTTCAACATTATGAAGTGGATCGAATTCATTATTATCAACCAGAGGTTCAACACAATGCACTAGTTCAAGCTTTTGATGAATTACTTCAAGGTGATCGTGGAAGAAGAGATGTTACTGTTAATTGCTTTGCATCAATGGAAGGACCAGATGCTTTAGTTCACCACCCTGCTATTTTAAAGATTAGATAGAATTCGGATAACCTGAAATATAGGTTTCAGCTATTTGTCCACCCTGGGGGTTCAACTAATATTCCTTCCTCTCACAGTGCTTTTTGATGCAAACCTATATGATGAGAGACTCTAATTTGCATGAGAACAAGTTTTCACTTCAAAGGAGCATTGTTACTCTAGTTCATCAGGAATATATTCCATTGAAGGGAAATTGATGCTGATTTTGGAGCCACTGTTTCTAGTTTAGTGTTTCTGATGAGAAGTCCAAGAAGGATCGTCATGGGGATAACTCTCCTGAGATGTTGGACAGTTATTCAGTCATGGTGTTAAGGAAGTTGCTGTTGGGGCAACGTCTTCATGAATACAGGAAACGGTTTGATGAAATTCAAACAGTTGTCAGCAGACATTGTGGAGGATTTCCTAGGGCTTGCTTGTAGGGAGAATTGGCAGCCAACTCTGCTTATTGAGGGTGAACTTTTTGGCAAATTGTTTGTGCCATAATCATTCTTATCTTCAGAGTGAAGGAAAGTGTGCTCTTTGTGATTGATGACAGCTCTTACCTGCAGATCAGTAATAACGCAACTGTTGTTACAAGCCCCAAAAAGGTGGACTTATCTCTATTTCATGGAGTGTGCTGTGCATGCGGTTCCTACCAGCATCATATCCTCAGTTTTGTTCAATTTATATTGAGGTGGTTTTGAGATGTATTTTTCTTTTACTTGCCTTGAGGACAAAGCAATTTCGAAGGGGGAGGCATTGTTATGACTATTCGGTTGTAACTAGTATAATGTATGCTTTAATAATGTTAGTTTTAATAGTTGACTGGCCAATAAATAGTCCAAGCGAGAGCTGCTAACAGTTGGTTGGGCAATTAAATCAGAATTGTTGGGTTCTTTGAGATAGTTGTCATTCAGTCAAATTTTATCTTTTACTTTGATAAATCAATAGATTTTAAATCTTATAGCTTAATAAAAGTCCCTATTTTTGGAACCCTAAGTGTATGACAAGGAGCTGCAGTATTTCCAGCCCACCTTTACAAGAAAACTATAGACCCAAGATACAGCAAGGATGGTGGAGTTCTCTGTCACAGAGAAAGGACATTAGGTAAGGTCAAAGTAACTGGAACAGAGCCAATGGGTCATATAAGAAGCGAAACATGGAAAATTGGATGTAACTTGTGACTAGTAGGAAGATTAAGACAACCTGTTTTCTCTAATACCTTGTAAGGTTTGAAAAATCTACAAGAAGGCTTAGCAGAGGACTGGTGAACAGCATTCTTCTGAATTCAGCATAGGAGAATTGCTGTTGGCTCTTATAGACCCCATTATCATCAGTAGTTACACTAGGAGATTTAGTCAGAATGTTCTTCGAAATATTCACTCTTTAACATGTGCTTCCATGGTGGAGTATTTTGTAGTGTCTTTCAAACTCTCATAAAGATTGATCACATCTCGTCCAGTGTATCTCGATAGCATATCCTTTGTCAATAGCTGCCACAACAAATGCCTAAACCTTCTCTTCAAACTTTGGAACCATGGAACCATTTTTCCTTGCCAACCGGTCACTGCAAGTTGGAATTTCTTTGGAGACCTAGTTCTGTGCATCTCAAAACACTGCTTGGCATATGCTGTGCTAACTGGATTTAAACCATCAAAGTGTGGCAAACAGTTCTGGCTAGCATTGTCTCTTATATCATTATCCATCTCTTTATCTCAAAATGATTGTGGAATTGTCTCTATCTATTTCTAATGCTTTTTTAACATGCGGTCACTGCTACAAATTGCTTAGTCATAGAAGACTCACCTTTGTCTTTCTAACACTTGATCAATCCCCAATCATGAAGTAAGGACTGTATCATCTCATGAATTGACGTTATACAACTCTCAATACTCACTATGCTCTTCTTCATGCTTCCCATACGGTTCCCCATCTTTTCATTAGTTTGTTGAGCTTTCTGTGTGAATTCCCTAACCAATTTCTCAACCAACTTTATTCTCGTAGCCATCTTCATGTTGTGGAAATCTCCTTCGTTAAGATATGTTGCCCATAAACAATGCCAAATGTTGTGTTCTTATGCTTTAAAACAAATAAATGGTAGCTTTTATTGATACGCTGACAATTTCACTCTCCTTCCAGCCCATGAGAGGTGGGGGGTTAACTATCTACAATGTAGTTTACTCCCAAGAGGAAGGAGGGGAAAAGACAGCTGCTTTCTAGTATATACTAGAGCTACTAAATTTTCTAGACATTTGTAGGACATTCTTGGAAGTGCAATGGAGAAGTGTAGAATGTACAATAGAAAAGTACAATAACAGAACAAAGTGAGATAACTAATCAAGCAACTAACCAAACTAACTGCTATCTACTATCATAACAAGCAACCAAAATAACCATGACTACTGTTTGGCTCTATGTACATGGGCAAGATGGGCTGATAATGTGTAGGTTGGCTAGGCAAGGTCATAATAGTCTCCATGCAGTGCAGGAATGTCATTATAGAACTTAATATCAAAGCTCATGTGTATTGGTTCCATTGCAGTAAGACAACATGTAGGGCTGGGTTTCGCTGCTATTTCATTTGTCCTCCGATGTTGAGTTGTTGGGGTGGGTGGGGGGTGTTTGTGGAATAATTTATCACAAATGTAAATTGTGTGGGGTGAGCCACTTAGGGTAAATAAGGGCAATTGAATCAATATAGATTGTCCCCATGCCTGACCTAACATTAAAACTCCCTGAGTGATTACTATTAAGGAGGCAATAGTTAACTTTTACTATATGCCCACAAGTGTAATGATTTATTACTTAAATGCAGCTTGCTGTTGATTACCTTAAGATAAGTAGTGTTGAGATGGCTTTTGTGTGCTTTCCTTTTTTGAAGGCTTTATTATTTCACGTGTCATGCTCCACATAACCACGAATTTGGTGTGTATCTCAAGTAGTCGGAGCGCTTTATTTTTAGAACATGGTGCACCTTCCTTCCTAATTGAAATATTTGACCTTATGGTTTCATGCAGGAGCTAAACTTGGAGACTTCTCGTTTTAGGGATGAATTATGGATGGGAATTCGTGACATTGGTCGAAAGATAGATTTAATCGTGCTTGTACATAATCTTTCACACAGAATACCTCTATGCAATAGCTCAAATGGGACAGAGAAGATGCCAGCTCTTTCACTTCTTTTAAATGAAGCTAAAGCTCTTGGGATTCCTTGGATCCTTGCAATCACAAACAAATTCTCTGTGAGTGCGCACCAGCAAAAGGCAGCTATTGATGCTGTTTTGAAGGAATATCAAGCTTCTCCATTTAATACCGAGGTTGTCAATTCCTGCCCTTATGTAGTGCCCGGTGCAGCTACCGCTTCTCTTCGCTGGAGTTCCGAGACAGGAAATTCTGATGGGAGGATAGGTGCTCAAAAGCTTATATTTGCTCCAATAAATCTTGTGCGGATGCCTTTTCAGAGAAGAGATACTGTCTTTCCTGTTGAGGGGGTGGACGCCCTCTGTCAACTTGTCCACAGAGTGCTTAGGAGCCAAGAGGAGGCCTCTTTACAGGTAAAATATGGGCACATCAATATCATGCATATGATAAGAAATATGGTTTTTGTCATGCTATAATTATTTGTCTTGAAGAAATAACTTTTGTAGTTTAAGATGGAAAAATAGGTGAAAACACATCCTGATTGTTAGAATCTAGTGATATTGGGTGTGTATATACATGTGTCTCCCTTTGACCTTTTATGTGGTCGAAGTGCTAGTCACTGTCTTTTGGAGATCTTTTACTGTTTGGCTTCTTTTGATTTCTAAGAAAAAGGATATTATTTCTGGAAATGGCTGCATTGATGTCTTTCTAGGCATTATTTTTTCTCCCCTGCTTGTATGCTTTAGTTATTGCATGCAGGTTGACAATTAAGCTTCAGGGAATAGTTTTCTGCTCTTAATAGTGTTGAAATGATGTCAGAAAATGGGGCTCACGCACGAAATAAGGTGTTGTTCTTGTTGGTTTTAATATTGCTGCCAATGCATTTATATTAAGAACAGCAGTGTAGGATTATGAATATCTTCATTCCCTGAGCAGGCAGACTACTGCAACTTGATGCGACCAATGGGTTCTTTGAAGCTTTAGCTAATTTTTCTTGATCGTGTAGATCTGGTTAATGTAGCAATTCTGAATTTCTTTTATCTTTAGTGATGCATAATATGCATTAAGCTTCTTGAAATAAGAAGCAAGCAACTTGCCCAGCATTGTTAGATTCTTAATAAAGCCTCAACAGTTCACGATCTTCAACATTTTCTTTGAACTTGTCCTGTTCTAGGAATTTGCTAAGGAGAGACTTCTAGCGGAATTGGCCAGTTCGATCGGGGCAGATTCAATTCGGGACTCTCAAGGTAAGGGCTCTTTATCTGCTGCAACAGTGGGTGCTTCAATTGGGGCTGGTCTTGGCCTTGTCCTTGCTGTTGTCATGGGTGCAGCATCTGCTTTGAGGAAGCCCTAGAGTATGTAGTTTTTTAGAAATTCTTTGTGCTCTCTAGCTATGTGAGTATTGAGGTATATGTAGCTAGTGTACCATTATTTGTTCATTCTATTAATGTGAAATTGTATATCATTTGGCAATTAAAATCGGTTATTTCAAGCAATTATTAATTACTCTACATTCTTATACATACTTACATATATATCCCTATTTTTATTTATATATGTATACCATTGTAAGAAGATGAACAATTTTAAACTTCATGCATCTTTAAAATTACCTATGTACTATACAAACCGATAACAATATTGTTAAGAGGAATTTCTTGAAATTAGCTTAAAAATACAATTATTACAATAAAGAAATTTTGGTATTTTTATTGCTTTATGGTTATAAATAAATATATATATGCGCATTATTTTGTATATTTTATATTTAGTTGTGCACATAATGCAGAATGCATCCGCTATTGATATATTATTAAATGGATAGGGTTTTGGATTCCCCCTAACTAGGGTCTGATTGGATAGTCTGTTTTTCATTTGTATCGGTATCTGTATTTGTATCGAAGCGATACGGGTAAATATATTCAATTGGTATTTAGATTATATCTATATTTGATCTTTTCATGAGAATTGTTAATTTTTTTTGTTATCTATATCTATTTCTTAATGAACAATTTGTTAGAAAAATGTTTGAAAAGAGTGTTTGTATCTGTCTAGAAAAGTTAAATAAATAGACCCTAATATTACGATCATTATATTCTATAAAGCATTAATTATAAATGTTTCTTTTATATATATCTACGTCTTTTTATCCATTCTATATCTATATAATAAGTAAATACATTCCTTTTGGACTCTACATCTCTAAGCATCTTAAATCATAAAATTTTAATTTTCATTCTCAAATTTTTATTATTTATAATTTGCCACCGGTAGTTTTTCATTATTTCTACGGTTGAAAAATGCTAATTAGTGTCCTATAGAGTCATATTTCATCGTCCTATTTGTATCAATATCATGACTGCCTTTTTCATGTTATTCACATTTTATTTTTCAAGCTCACCCATCATTAAGTACATGACTTTGCTGATGTAGATTTTATTTATTTATAAAGAGAATTAAGATTTCCCGCTATTTTTTTAGATTTATTTGCTTGTAGATAAAACAACTATATAAGTTGAACCTAGAGAAGAAGACCAATGATATTTAATTGCCGTGAGGGTAAATATCATATTTAATACCTGGATTTCTCATTTACACAAAGTATGAATTTACTATTTTTAAACTTTTTAAAATAATTCATATTATTCACATGAGATATTTAACTGTAAAAATCAGTAAAATTTGGATAGTTGATTGTAAAATTTGATAAAATGTAAGTTACTAATTATAAAAATAAACAAAATTCACTCACTCTTGCCGTAAAGATAAGATTCAAGCACTCAGCCTGTGATGTAGGCAGCGGTGCAATTTGCCTCCTGATATTTTAAGCACTCGTCGACTCTTTTCAAGTTGAATGGGCATGTGGTTTAATGCGAACAAATGAAATTCATATTTAATTCTTTTATGAAATGTCTGTAAAGAACATGCATGAAAGAGTAAGAGTAAAAAAAGGAATGCAAAGTCACCTAATATAACATAGTATTAAATAAGAACCAATAACAAAGATTTTTTTTACTGTAATACCTCATTATTTAAGGAGACGAAAATGCTCACTCAATCATGGATAAGAAATTGAACATGTATAAAAAGAAGAGGAACGGAGAGAGAAAGCAAAAGGTAACATCCATTGCTTGATGTTAAATTCAGTGACGCGACATGAAAAAGAGCCAGCATGATTTCTGGCAATTTGTGAGGTGAGACTAACTGGTATATGGACCACAGAAAGGGGTGTAAATTTCGTAGAACTCAAATGGAGAAGCAGCCGGATAAGTGCATAATGCAATGACAACTGCCCACAAAGCCACTTTTGTTTATCATATAGTGGAAAAGATCATCCGGTAAATGATTGAACCAAGATCATCTGGAGCAGCAGGAATAGATACCACTCCTTGTTGAATCTGCCCCATTCTTTAGAGTCACCCGATTCACGGACAACTCTGCCTTGTAGGAATCAGATTCAAGGACTTTTCTGCTGATATTCTTGTAAATCTCTCGGATAACAATTTCAAAAGATATTTGGACGTTGGTAGAATCAAGGGCAGAAGTCTCCATGAAGAATAACCCTTCCTCTTCTGCAAGACTTTTGCCTTCATCCTTGCTCACTTCTCTAATGTTCTCCAAATCACATTTGTTCCCCACTAACATTCTTGCAACTGCTGTGTCGCAGTGAGCTGCATAAATACATCCATCATAGTGTTAAAATTATTAACCCTAAGAAGGAGAGCAAGAGGTTTCGCAGTCAAATTGAAAACTTGGAGGCCACAAGCAGATTTATAACTTGCAAATCTAAAGCATAAACATGAGGCAGTAGAGGCAATCGAGACCAGATGTGATAGCTCATTTTTGCGTTGACTGAAACTATTGCTGTGAGATTTGTATTGCGTTCGCTCTTAAATTAAGACGCAATCAGTATGCTTTCCTGCAGCAGCTATGATATATCTGTCCTTACAATAATTTACTGGAGAGAACATAGCCAAGCCAGGTTAACTGGCAGCAGAGACTACAAGGGTGTGTACCTATTCTGTAAAAGCTACCTATAAAGCACACATAATTACTAAGCTTCACTTTGCCAATAAGATCCCTGACTAATGTTTAAGCAAGCATTGTCTGCAATCAAAACCACATGGACTAAACAAAAAATTTTGCTCAGCAATATCTCCATTGCATCATTTTTTAATCCGTCATTCCAGGTAGAGATAAAGTATATATGTCAACCATATTTATGTTCTAAAAAAGGTTTATGCTCAAAATACTTTAAAACAAATCCATGAGAATTTTGCTATCCCGCCCAAAATGAAAAACAAGTTATACTCTGACAATGTTCCTAGTATGATCAGTTAAGTCGTCACAACTCATGGATTAGAGAAATCAAGGTTCTAAAATCAATAGATTCCTTGAATAATGATAGCAAGGTTAGGCTCAAACAGTTTCAAAGCAGTAGACAAGAAACTGGATGTTTTAGAAGAGTAGACTTGATGACTCTTCTACACACAAGGTTTTAGTAATTGCAAAAAAAGATGGTGTCCTTCATAAGAACCAAGCTGATGCAAACGAACAGTAATAAACAGATTAACTACTAATCCTTAGTACATGGATAATAAATGAAGTGGGGATGAAATTCTAATTCTCTACTCAAGCTTATGAGAAAAAGTCCTATCATAGTTGTCAAAATTGCGAATCAAATATCTGGTTTTTTTAAGTTTAAGATTTTACATGTTTCCTCTTAATTGAAATGGATGCACAATTGTTTAGGTTTAGACTTTAAATAGAACAATGAATTTGTGTATAATTTTATGCGTTTATAATTTTACTAGTTTTGCATAATTTTATACGATTCTATAAATTTTATACATTCCAGTGAATAATAAAATCGCAATTTTGACAACCACCTATGGCATTACTTCCTGTTAAAATCTCCACACCAAACATCTGTTGAGTCATTAACAAATCAATGAAATGGCAAACTACCATGATATCAAGATCCTAAATAGGGGCCATTTTTGCGACAGTTAGTTAGATTCAAGCTCTTTTCTAGCACCACAACCCACTTCAAAACCCTAATATCTCAACATATAAAGGGCAAGAGCATTCTTCAGGAAGAAAGTCTCAAAACTAAAATGTGACATGAGTTCATTAACGGAGAATAACAAAAAAATATCTGTTTGGATGGTTTGTTTTTTATCGGTATTGGTATCTGTATCATATTTGTTTTATATTAATATTTAGTTTATTGATCGGTTTATGAATAAAAATATTTGTTTTTCATCGGTATCTATTTTGACAAAATTTGTTTGAAAACGACAAAAAAAAAAGTCAAAACAACAGAGAGAGAGAGAGAACGAAAAACGGACTTAAGACTGATTCTAAAATTGCCACAAGAGAAGTAGAGAACACGGTACAATAGAATTCTACCAGCAGTGCAGTCAAGCAGGCATACCTCTGATGCTAGATATATCCCTCCCCCACTCCCGTGAAAAGTGACAGATCAATGAAATCTATAGACTTAGCAACTAAATATGCAACACAGGGTCAATGCATCTAGCAAGCCGAGAATCAAATAACATAAAGAAAGCAAGAAAAATGACCGAAAATAGAACTAAACTATACTAATCTCAGCTTTTCACTGTATTTGCCTAATCATTCCCAATAACAGGTTATTAATCCGCATATACCAATAAGCAGTAAACATGAATCTACCCCAAGAGCTGATCCAGTGGTTAAGACCTTAACAACACCCTTATGACAACTTCCATGAGATCTCGTATCCAAATATCATCAAGAATGCTTGTTGGGCTACCTTTATAACACAGGCTATATTAAATTAGATCTTGTAGAGTGGCAACTGGGCATACGTTTTTTTTTTTATATACAAAATGGTTTAGTGGTTGTTAAAAGTTTGTCCTACTTAAAAAAAAAAAAAAAATAAAAGAAAAAGCCCTCAAGATCCATTGATCTGCAATCTCTACAGGTCGTTAGCAACTTTTTTCCTAAACTGAAAATGACGATTGTCAATTTGCAATTGCAGTCGCCTGATATCATGTCAATCGGAAATTTACATGTCATTGTCTATCACACCTTACACGAACAATGAACAAAAAGAATAATCAATTTCATATTTCTTTTATTGTGGAAAAGGTGATCATTTCCATTACCCAGAAAAGGAAAAAAAAAAAAAAGTCATCATTTCACCTTTTTCTTTTTCTTTTTTTCTTATTTTTTTAATAATAAAGCATCTTCACATAAATGGAATCGGTTCATATTGACCGATTTATTTTCCACTTGAACGAACTAGAAAATTTTTCCTTAAAACCGAGACGCTTAAAGACTCCGTGAAAACGTCCGTCCTCATAGATTACATTATTTGTATAGATGAAAATATTACACATTACATTATCCGTCTAATTACTCCAATTTCATTAACAACTACATGAATCTGTAAACGATCACCATTAACGACTTAAGTTTTTAATTTATTTAATTTCTTCTCATAAAAGTTCCAAATGCCAAACTTGATATGAAAGTTTAATAATCGAGCTCCAGCAGGAATATTTAATCTCGAGTTCACTCAATTAAGCTTGTTTATCCCGGGTACTTCAGCACAAAATTATATTTTTCGATTCACTAAAGACTCTCAATTAAGCTTGTAAGCTCATTAAGCGAGATTTTTATAAGACTATGAGTTGAATCAAACATTGAGTTAAACTAAGTTCCAATTAAAGAAAACAAACAAACACGAAGTGCGCTTCAAACTTACTATTAAGCTCATCGAGCCACCGCTTAACGCTTTCGAAAGTACTCTTCCGACTGATATCATACACCACGAGAGCACCAACAGCACCTCTGTAATACGCCGACGTGACCGCCCTAAACCTCTCTTGACCCGCCGTATCCCAAATCTGTGCCTTCACTTCCTTCCCGTCGATCTCCACCACCGATGTTTGGAACTCCACGCCGATCGTCGCCTTCGCGTTCAGATCGAACTCGTCGCGAGCGAATCGCGAGAGGAGGTTGGATTTACCTACTGCGGAATCGCCGATTAGGACGATCTTGAAGAGGTACTCTTCTCCTCTCTCGTCTTCTTCGTCGTGAGGCATTGTGAGTGAGTTGCGAGCGAGTGGGGACAGAGTCAGTGGAGTTGTGGAGGAGCAAGTATGGAAAAAGCGAGCAAAGAAGATAATGAGGAAGAAGTACGGATGGTGTGGAAAAACTAAAATACGACAGGGTTAAAAAAAGAGCGGGGGTTAGCGTAATTGGCGGGGATTGATTGAACTTAATCTTAATTTGCTTAGTGTGTTGCTTTCATCTTTATAATATTTTTGCTTATTCCTTTTGTATTGATCTAGGGTCTTAATGTGTGATATTTTTTATTTATATTTGTATTTAATCTATATTTATATCCAAGTATCTTATATATTTGATTTGTATTTAAATTATTTTGCCTATTTATGATTAAAATTATTTGTTTTTTCATCTGTATCTGTATCTTAATAAATAGTTTGTTTGAAAACGTCTTTAATGCCGTCTGTATGCTGACAAAAGAATTAGACCTTGTTCTATTAGAATGTTTACCTAAAAGAGCATAAATGAATTAAATCTATTTACAAACCAACCAAGGTTAACTTAATTTTGTATTAATTTTGAGAAAAGAATAGTTCAATTGGCCTCAAGCACAAGCTCAGACTACTTAACTGGTTTATGAAATTGGACTTTAATTCTAGCAAACTTCATATTTTTTTTTAACTTAGTTAACTGATAAACCTAATCAAGTTTGAGCTTGAATTTAAATACTAGTATTACTTTATTTTGAAACATTGATGAACAATCTTTTTTAATGTCTCACAATATTTAAAAATATTAGTGATATAGAACTTTAACTCAATATAAGTACATCCCATTTTTTTTATTGTATTATTAGCAATATGAAATTTGAATATGGTCTAGAAGTTTAAAAGAAGGTTATAAATGAAGAAGTTATCCTACATTGTTAAAAAATTAAAAGCTTTAAAGAAAGTTATAGAATTTAAAAAAGGGTTAATCATAAAATCATGATATGTGTTTTAATCAATTTATAAACACATGATCAGCGTTAATTTTTTTTAGTGACTTGATTTTTATACAAAAGCATCATTATAATTAATTACTATTAAAGGAATATGTGTTAGAGTTTTATTGATCAAAAAATTAATTTAATAAAAATATTACTAAAATTGAATAAGTAAAATATTTAAAAAATTAAATGAGAAAATTGAAAAAAAATGTAAATTTAATTTTCTTGATTAATATAATATTGACATATGTAATTCTACAATTATTAAATAATATTGACACTTTTGTACGAAACTTGGGTCACCTGTTTGTAAAAAAAAAAAAAATAAAGCACGTATCATATGTTTGTAAATTAGTCAAAACACAGATCATGTTTTTGTAATTAACCCTTAAACAAATTAGATTGTTCTTTTGGTATAACTTTGTGTGAAGCAATTTATACATTTTTTTAAGTATATTTTTTTTTTTTATAAATGAATAGATAATAATTTATTTCCATTTACATGAAAAATTAATCTTATTGTTAAATGTTATTTACTTTTTCTTTAAATTTTCCATATTAGTTTTATTGTATATTTATTTATAATTCTTTAATGCTATTATCTTTTTTTTCTTTTTATTGTGACTCGAATGACCCGCCAAGATGCTAGACCTCGACAGATCCTTAGCCATAGACTTCGTCGTAGGTCATTTCAAGTCTAGAACTGGGAACCAAACCTATTAGAGCCAATCCAGTTTCAGCGGAACCAAGAATCGTGAAATAAATAAATAAATAAACAAAAATCAATTGCTTAAAGGAAGGGAAAAAACGTAAAATAAATTTTTATTTTGAAATAACATTGAGCTTAACAATAATTATATAGCCCATTAGTTAAAAGAAATTATATAGTTATGCATTTATTTATATGTAACTACTTGCACTTTTTTAGTTGTCATGTTAGTAATGTGGCTCTAAAAATATTCAAGATACAAATAAATTCCAACAACACAAAAACAAGTCACATTTAGGTAGAATTTTACATAAACTCAATAATATATGATTTAAAATATATTTATTACTTGTGTTATTACTAACAATATCAAATGTTGTGAATAAGAAATAAATTTGTTATTATTTATGCAAAAATAATTTTAAATATCTTTTTTTTATTATAATTTTTTTTCTTTTATTTTTTAAATTTTTATGGCATAGAACAGTGGAAGGTCCTTTGCCCGTTTAGACCCACCACTCTTGGATTGGTTCCTAGTTTAGATGCCGCTAATGATGGGTCGAGTCAGTTTTTCTTATTCGAAATTAGTCCTTGATGATGTCTACTCCTCCAAGTTGAAATAACCAATCCAAATCAATTTCCAGGTGTGGACTTATCGGTGCAAGTCCAGCATTGTTTTAATCCTACTCGTGGAGATGTGGGAATAGATTGGGTTCTTCTCTTATAAAATAGCTATATATTAATGGTGCAAAGAAGACAAAATTGTGCATAGCGTTAAAGAAATTTTATGGACTCGTTATTAATTTTAATTCATTGGCTATTTAATGGTTCATATTATATCTAAATATGATCGCATTATTAAAATAATTAATACTTTAATTATTATATTTATTTTAACTATTAGATGATTGTCTGGATGGTTCTGTACATAAAACCACAAAAGCTTCCATAGTTAAAACGCTTACTATAATTTATTACTTTAGGAAATTCACGTGGTTTGGATTTATGAGGGTTTAGTGTTGCACAAAATCACAGTAAAAGGAATAATTTAAAGAGGGATTAAAGAGGTAGCAAGCTTTGGATGTTGTGACAGATAATCTGTTAGAAAAAGCTTTGATCTCACTATAGATGATATGATCATATATTATTATTATGCAAGAGACTGTCACCATTGGATTTTATGAACAATCAATGGAAGAAGATTTATTGGGAGTTCAATAACCTTAATGGGCTAATGAGAATAATAAAACCCAATTTCACACATGCACGCACGCACACACGCACACCACATGCACACAAAGATATATAGAGAACCGATCTACACCAAAGGCAGTTAAGAAAGCTAAAATCGTAAATACAATTTTTAATAAGCCCTATCCTAAGCCCACCAATCAAAAACTCTAAATTATTCGAAATTACTTCTAATTATTTGCATCTTGTCACTCGTCTAAATAATCAACCTAAGAATAATTTAGTTAATCTAAGTTTGACTTATGAATTGCATCATACAAAAATTTCTCTTCTACAAAATCTTTATATGTATATATATAGAGGAAAAAATATATATTTTATATTATTTTATTTTTTAATTTGAGTTCTTAACTTCTTTTATCTTCTATCGATATTTCCTAAAATTTCCAAAGATGGTATTCTATGAAATTCAATAAATTTTTACCCATCTTCATCAGATGCTA
This sequence comes from Combretum micranthum, assembly GCA_024138025.1. Taxonomy (NCBI): domain Eukaryota; kingdom Viridiplantae; phylum Streptophyta; class Magnoliopsida; order Myrtales; family Combretaceae; genus Combretum; species Combretum micranthum. The sequence goes on from JAMXBD010001248.1 coordinate 237,390, forward strand.
ACTTTTTTAATCAGCCTTAACGTACTTGAACTCAGTAGTTATGGTTTGCACAATTTTTTCTAGTACTTTTTTTTCTTATGTTTTGTATTTATCATTTTTTTTATATTATATAATGAAATATTTTTTATTTCATGCGTAATCGAATATACCAAATATTATTAGATTATCAATTAATTTATTATTGTGGATTTATTTATTTATTTATTATCTTGCCATGCCATTAGAATAAGAAAAGAGAGATTCAAATGTGATACCTTTCATTTAAAATATTAGAAAAATATCATTAGGCTAAAAAATAATTAGCTTATTATTGAGGAATTTAAACATGACACAATTGATAGAAAATTGGATGACTTGAATTGAATTCTAATTTTTAAAAAGTTTTAAAACGTTAGGATGAGATAAACAAAAAAAAAAAAATTCTAAGAATTAAAATAGAAACTTTACAAGAAATAACTTTTTTGAAAAATTAAATGTGTATTTTTATAGAATATGTTGCTGGCAAGTGAAAATCACATGAACTCGGTTCGCCAGTTCCTACCATGTCTAATTATGCTGCGATTATGATTATTCAATCTAATCATGGCTGGGCGATTGCGGTCATGATTTGCTGCACAATTAATTAATAGCACATGATCTTGGAAGCATATATAGATTATAGAACAAGGACGTGCTCACCTCAAAAAAATATAAATAAATAAACACATAAACATATAACAGCCGGCATGTGATGTTAGTTTCACATGTAGCTGACTTTAAATTAAATGGGAATGGCCACATGAGACTTTTGTCACGAAAAAAAAAAAAAAAAAAAAAAAAATTTTCCTTTCGCATTGTCCCTGATTTTAGCTCCAACGACTACGCTCAACGCTAAATTTCAGCAATCCAATCCCACAGACTGCAGAATAATTCAATGTAATATACGTTTATGTTACTCCAGTTTTTATATTTTTTCAATTTCTTTTTCCACCAGCTATATATTATCAATGGGATGAAAATTTATTATGCCCGAAATACCATTCCCATTCTATCTTAACAAATAAATATTTACTACGTATTTATAAAGTGATAATAACTGTTTTCTTTATTTTATGTATTTTTATTTTTAAAATATATTTAACTTATAACAAGTATTTATTTGCTAGTACAGCAAATATTTATTCTTTATGATTGTGTGCCCATAGAATAACAATATTCATAGTAAGATGACATTTATTCTCAATCCAGCATGTGTGTGCACATATATTTGGAGGATAATATAGTATAATATAACAAATCCAGTTTTGTATAAATTTTTCGTATAATGTGTAATATGCTAAGTATAATATGAGATTTGTTTTTTCTTCTTTTTACACTGTATATTATTTGTTATACAGAAAGTACTATCCTAATAGCGATTTTAATAGTTATATTGTTAGTGTTATCATGTATTTATTCCAACCATATGTTCCATTTCATCATTGTTTTTTAACACTACAACAGCTGTTGCACGCCATCACCATTATTACCTTACCGATAGTTTCACTAGTATTTTTGATTTATTGATACTTATATTGATGATGTAGTGATGGTCAATGGTGAATTAGTTTCATTATTGTATTGATGGTGATCGCAATGATAATATTGGACAGAAGTTGATAGAGATAATGGTGGCAATAGTAGTAGTTGATGGTGGCAACGATGGTGGTGAGGCGGTGATAAGATGATAATCGAGAAGAACTATTTTGAGTTTTAGTCTGAAGATTTTATTTTGTTCTGTAACAAAATATTTATACATCAAATTCAAAAAAAAAAAACAAAAACAAAAACCTTAATATTTATTTAATATATTGGTTTCTTAGAAAACATTATCTACACTTTTCTTTTGTCCTTTTTTCTTTTTTCAAAATCAATAATAACCTTAGTTTTAAATTGGTTAGATATTATCGCATCAACCTCAAAAGATCGTGGTCTTTGATTTTGCAGCAAGCGGCCAAGATTGTGTCTAATGTCTGATGGTAGAATTAATCAACCACAAAAAATAAATAAAAATAAAAAAAACGATTTCCAATTCTAAAAATAGCAAAATGCTTTCCTTGTTTTTCCTTAGTGTGTAAAAGTGAGTTAAATATGCTCACAAATTGCTTAGCATAAATTTAATTTTTATTTTATTGCCAAATCAAGTTTGAGTTTGAAATTACTCAATACAATTTGTCAAATCAAAATATAAGCTTTATAACTTATAACCCAAATACCTCATGAATTTAATTAGATTAAATTTAAGCTTGCTATGTTCCACTTCAAATTATACTTACAGTTATAAATTCAATCAAATTTGATTATTAAAATTTAAAGTTGAGCTTGAAATTAATTAATCTGTGCCATCTCAAATTAACTTATCTAATCTTATCCATTAGCATTTCTTAAGGTTGTCAACCACATCCCATGAAAGCTAATTGCTAGGGTTATCTACTATAATAATTTCACCCTCACTTATTACCCAAAGCTAGTTTTTACATACTCTCAAAACAAATAAAATAAAAAATGGAGCAATGGTACGGCATTTTCTTGGCACGCGTTACACACGTGTTGTAAATGCTACCGCTGGTGAAATTTATACGTAATAAATAGTTGCTGATGGAGCCGATGGATAACTAAAATTTTGTACGTGAGGTTGGCGGTATGTGGTCCTTTGTCTGCAACGCCAAAGGAAACTTGGCAATTTCCATCCTAAGGAATTTATTGCAAAGCATATGTGCTTGTTAAATTGTTGAATAAATTAAGCATCTGAGCGGCTTCCAAGGGTTTCTTCAACTCAGCCTAACTCAACCGAAAACAATGAATTTATCAACTTCCTCACCAATTTTCATTACAACGATTGGTGGTGATGGGAGCAAGATTTTGATTTGTTACCATTTTAATAGGACGGCAGGGTTTTAAACTTGAGAACCGATTCGAATCTGAATTAAAAGTTTAAACAATTAAAGTTGATCAAGTTTGGAATGTGGAGCTTGAATTTGATTAGAAGTGGCGATCAATGATTTCGAGCTCAATTTGCTCAAAATCAAGTTATTCAAAAACAATTTTTTTTCTTTTACCAATGTATGATTTAACCCAAACTCAATTAGGTTTTGTGAGATATTCAAATCAATTATTATGAAACTCGAGCTCAAATCAAGTGAGTGCTCAAATAGCTTGATTTCAAGCTTAACTTGACTATTCTCAAGTTGAATCAAGTTGAATTTGAATAAACTGCACATGATTTAACTCATTTATACCCTTATCATATACCAACTCATAATTTTTTTTTTGTATCATATTCAAAATTTAGTGATTCTTTTGTTTATTCGAAACTGTTTTGCTTATATGCTTTTGAAAGTTGTGCATATGATTGAAAAAAAGAATAAGCATCTATCTATCTTATTTGTGCTTTCTTTCATTCTTTCTTTTTTCCTCTTTCTCTTTCTTTCCTTCTTAACAAGTGATTGTTTGAAGGCAATGAATATAGACGCTAGAAGAAAGGGGGAGAACAACAAATACACTCCAAATTATCAATCAAGTGCATATACAACACTTCAAACTTTTCTAATATTATTTTACTTTTTTTTATAATTTCAAAAAGAGCATGCGCATACATCTTAAATCATCGTTATATATAGCAATAAGCTATTATTATTGTTATTGCAATGGTTTTGACAATCTAGCAATAGTTATGCACGTATTTTTAAAATTATAAAACAGTGATCTCACATGTTAAATCCCCAGGGTATTTATTTATATCTAACCAATACATTTGCAATTATCTTATCAACTTCCATTTTTTGGGAAAAAAATGTAATATAATCCATTTACTTATCAGAATTTTTTTTTCTCTTTGCTTTTTAATGATGCAAACATGGAACTATTATCGTTCAAATTTCGAAAGCATCAAACTTACTAGTCATACATTATGCTTTAAGCGAAAATGGCAGGGGCATATTAGCAATTCCATTGGATCCGAGCCCCGATTTCCAATTTATTTGCTTAGTTTGTCCCTACTTCTTACACGTCCAAACCTTAATCAGTGTACGTGTTGACAAAATACCAGAAGAAAAGAGAGGGGAAAAGTTATAAAAATATATATATAATCGTAGCCAACCACCTTACCTAAAGTCCAAGGACATATAGAGGCTTTAAAGCCATAATTTGCGCTTCGGCTTTTCTGTTTTCATTCATTGGCAGTGACTGTAGCTCCTTTTTTTTTTTTTTTTTTTTTTTTTTTTTTTTTTTTGCTTTTGGTATTGAAAAAATAAATAATAAAGAAAGAATAAAGTGATAATGGCTGCTCTGATGCAAATCTAGCTTGGAACGAAAAAAGAAAAAGTGGTGATACAATCTGGTAGATTTAGCTTTAGTTTAGCCAAAAATACTTATCTTTTCTTAGGACCCTATCTATAGTTGGCAACTTTTAGTGTGGTTTTAGTTTGCATCCACATCCATTCAAGCATCTCATAGTATTTTTTTTTTTCTATTGGATCAGTATCAATATCAAATTATCATTCGATATTCGAAATATTATATTTTTTATATTAATTTCCATAATCAATTTAATAGTTGAATAACAAGTTGCAAGATTTAGACGGTTCAATGATTAAATTGTAAGGGTTCTTCATTTGATAGGCTTTGGTAAATATTTTAGTTGTCATGAGTTAGGTTATGGTTTTAATTTGGAATTTCTGCATGTAAAACTAGTGACTTGGTTCTTAATTTTTTAATTTGAATATGACTTGACACGATTATAAACAAATTTATATAAGAAGTAGTTGATATCATGGATAAATAACTTAACTTATTTATAAATAGGTTTAAGTTATGGATTAGACATTTAAACCAATTTATAAACTGGTTTAATAAATATATATATCTAGGTAATTCCTATAAATCTGTTTCTTGATTTTAATCTCTTTTTAAGTATTCTCCTGTGCACCCCATCCCCACCTTGTCTAGCCACTCACTCGGTTAACAAAGATAGAAGTTAGAAAATACATCAAAGAGGTATGTTTATCCACAAATCCCTACCTCGATACGAATGTTGAATAATCGATTGCATGATCTAATGTCTTCAAGTCCAATCAATTAATTACTCCAAACGAAAGCTTTCAAACATGTAAATAAATGCTAAAGCAATCACACATGGCTTATCTTTGCTAAATGTTATAAACAATTCATTAAATTATAATTTAAGTATGTCAAGCAACACAATTTTACATGTTAGATCATTTCTAAATAAGTTTTGATGATAAAAAAAGTATAAAAAATTACTAATAATTCTATTAAGTGTCTAGGAAATTATTTTGTGAATAAATTAAAACTGTGGATATTACTAGAATTTCAGAGCATAACATAAAGCATGCATATTAACTAGTTTAAAGAGTAATGTTTATCTAGTGTATCATACAGAGTGTAGTATTGTGGTTGAGCAAAGTAACTGGAGTATCACAGAGCATTAACTAGAGCATATAGTTGATAGACCAAAAGAAGTAGAAGTTATAAAAACCATTAGATATAGCATGTGTCAGGAAAATATGAATGTTCATAGGTTGATTATAGAATGTTCAAAGGTTGTTCAAAATTTTTGTTAAACATGACTTGAATGCCCAACTTCAAAGACTAAATATATTATGGTAATGTATTAAAATGTTCCACCAAGTAGAATTAATACCCATGAGGATTCAGATCATTCTTCATAAAGTTTTATCAAGTTATTTCAGATTACATGAGCAAGCTACTGAATTTTAACTCAAATCTAAAGATTCATGTTTATTAAAGGTTATACTAACTCCTTCTTTCAAGATATGAAGAAAATGAACTAGATAAGTCAAGCCAATATCCAAAAATTGTTTTAGTTGAAATTCAAAATAAAGTCCAAGCTGTTGCAAGAGATATTCTATTTCTAAGGAGTAAATTACACAAAAAAGTATCAATTTTAAGAGTAAATTCATTTAAGATATTAATGTTTTAAGTGATTAAAAAGAAATATTAATGTTTATAAAGTGAATCAAATGAGGTATCAACATCTTACAAAATTTGTTTAAGATATTAATATTTTGATCATTTTTTAAATTAAGTTTTGTAAATTTTTATTAATGGTTAATTTTTAATACCTTATTTGATATATTTTGCAAAACGTTGATACCTCTTTTTAACCACTTAAAACATTGATACCTTAAATGAATTTATTCCCAAACATTGATTCCTCTTTTGAAGCACTTGAAATGTTGATACCTTAAATGAACTTACCCTCAAACATCAATAACTTTTGATGTAATTTACCTTATTCTAAGAGGTATGAGAGATAAAATGATGAAGGCTCTTACACTTGGATAATGTGGATGATTCTCCTTGATCCAATCATTTTTAAAAGAGATACTTTTTGAGATAATAACCAACAACAACAACAAGTGGAAGCATCAAATTTTTAAAGTTTAATTTTGAATTTTTGAATCTCTAAAAATAAGAAGGTCAAGATATTACTATATAATATCAAAAGTATTTATCATCCAATGGTCAAAACTCCACTAGTTTATTATCCACTTGTAGCCATTGAAAATAGGAATATATATAAAGGAGAGTTCAAATTTTATAAATACACAACAATAAAACATATCAACAACATCAAATCACAAATTATTCAATGTTGAAAGTCCATAAGAGCTTTCTTTTACAAACTGTCATCATCATTTTGCTTGCATACTATGCTAATTAGAGAAAGAGTTTTATGTTGTGTTTTTCATGAAAGTTTTTTAATTTAGCTTTGTGATTGTCTTCTTTTATTATTTCATATACCAAATATTAGAACCACTAAATGATAAAAATATTATATTTTATACAATCAAATATAAAACATCATTTAACTTTAATAAAGTACCATATAGATATAAATATTGATCATATTTAATATGACTTTTAATCTATATAATAATTATATTATAATTTATAGATAAAGTTTTTATATGTACCATAATTTTTTTTTTCAATTTGACAATTATACTTTTTCCTTATATAATAAAATATGTAAGTGGCTTTGATGATATTGATTATGGCTCCCCAACCATTTAATCCCAAGTCCATCCATGAAAGAGAATTTACCTTCTTAAGCATGCAAAGTTGTTCAAATATATATATATATATATATATATATATTGCATTCTTCATGTTGTTTTCAATTTTCCTTAATTTTGTTTGATATTGTCATTTGTGAATTGCCACTTATAAAATCCAAAGATATTACATATCTCTATGATGAACATGTGCCTCCTCACATCTTTAGATAGATATAGTCATGGAAAGTGAGAGTGGTTAATTGACGGATTTTTTCTTAAATATATCATCCTCTTTCATAGCAGGTCATGACTAATTATTTGCTACCCAAATTTCTTAGTCTTTCCATTTTAAAAATAATAATTACAAGATACATAAGTTTTGCAATAAAGAGATTAAATACGAGAAGGTTTTATGGGACTCGTATACCAAAAAAGCTACTTAGAAGTAGAAGATAAAGTTAGAAATATCTATAGTTATCGGATGACTTAAGTACATTTTAAATTTTGAGGATATAAATTATTTTAAAAATGGAAGGGCATGACCCTTAAAAATTTCTCATTACTTAAGGTTAATCGCTAGGAACCAATATGTTAAACTTTTCAAGACTCAACTGAAAAATCAAACTAAGTTACACTAAATTTAACTCACAAAAGCCATGCCCGATTACTTTTGTAAAACCTTCTGGATAGTTGTTCATTTTTTCTTTCTCTTTAACTTAAAACTACACACTTGATAAACTCATCAGTAATCTTTTTATACTTTTGTTATCACCAAAACCTATTTTAAGAAAACCTAACGCTACTAGTTTCAAAGAAAGGTCTTCTATTGTCATGAAGCATGCCTTGCACCCGATATCGAAGCTTTTGTGTGACTATTGTAATCATTTCTAAACTTTAATATTGAATGCGGCGGATTGCCACATTTAAGGTATTTTTGGGCGTGACAATGATGGCAACCTTAACATTGGACAACTGTCAAATTGGAGGAGTTTTACCTAAGTTGACGGAGTCAATACCTTTCCTTGGGACTGGCATGATAAGGTTAAACTCATTAATAGCTTCTTTAAGGAGTCAGTGATAGCAAATCAGTTCTTAAACCCCCATCAAGTCACATTGGAATCCTAAATTGAAAATCTGCAACTTATTTGCCCCTGCTGTTGATCTCTACACTAGCAGCTACTCCTTCTCCTTCTTTTCCTTGAAAGTGAGAGTGGTTAATTGACATATTTTTTCTTAAATATATCATCCTCTTCCATAACAGGTCATGACTAATTACTTGCTACCAAAATTTCTTAGTCTTTCCATTTCAAAAATAATAATTGTAAGACACATAAGTTTCGCGATAAAGAGATTAAATACGAGAAGGTTTTATGGGACTCGTATACTAAAAAAGCTACTTGGAAGTAAAAGATAAAGTTATAAATATCTATAGTTATTGGATGGCTTAAATACATTTTAAATTTTGAGGATTGAACTTATTTTAAAAATGGAAGGGCGTGACCCATAAAAATTTCTCATTAGTTAAGGTTAATTGCTAGGAACCAATATGTTAAACTTTTCAAGACCCAACTAAAAAATGAAACTAAGTTACACTAAATTTAACTCACAAAAGATATGCCCAATTGCTTCTTCTCCCTCCTTTGAAGCTTCTTTTCCCTGCATTAAATGCTCAAAATCATTTCACTTAGTGGTAGAGATTCATATATTACATTATCATTAAAATTTAAGAAATTCCAAATTCAAAATTATCAAAGCAATCACCATTGAACTTTGACTCATTTTTAATCATTACTCATATCTTTTGTTCACTAAAGACATCCATGATTAGTCAAATCATAGTTATGGAAAAATAAATATTCAAATTATAATCTAGCTCATTGATGTCCATCAAGTTCAAATGACCAAATCACATTTCTACCCAACTTTCATCATTGCTTCATTTAATGAAGTTAATGATAATATGTATTTCTTGTTTCTTCAATTCCAAAATTCTTATTTTCCTTGTTCAAACTGAGGTCTACATCATCTATATAATACCCATCTCTTTTTATTAACCTTCAAATCAATATCAATTCACAATCATTCCTTGTCTTTGTTCCTTCTTATCCCACATCACTGTCTTCCCCTTCACTCATGCCTACCTCACGACTACCCTTGTACGCATGACCTTAATTAACTTACAATCACTTTACATTTATTAAGTATCATATCACCATCATTCACTTCCTCTCATCCAAATCCTTTACATCTCTATTTTTTTATATGCCACACACTACAACACACCCATTCACACACATGAACTAATTTAGAAACACATGCACTAATTATTTACATCACATCTCATGTAATTCTAGTTATGATCACTCTACATCTCCACCCATGAACCACACAAATAGATCCCATGACCCAATACAAAAATACACAATACACACACATTGACTTCCTTAACCTATATAGTATATTTCCAATTAATTTAATAGTCTCCATCATATAGCTACCCTTCCATTCCATTTCTCTCTCACAATTGTATTTGTTGCACCTACCAATACATAACCTAAATATTCTATATACCCACAATCAATCTAAATATATGTACATACTACATTGTTTACTCCATCTCTCCTTTTCCCTACACCATGCCTACTAAAACTTCTTCTTCTTCTTTGTTCCTCCATCTGGCTAACCTCATCACACCACTATACATTCACTAACCTAACTTCATTTAACCACCAATTATACCCTTAACATCTCTACATCACTATCCCTATCAACTACAATTAATATTTCACTTTTATTATCTATCCTCCTACCCATGGCTAAGAAAGATTTAAGAGCTAGAGCTAAAGTTCTTTCAAGTATAAACAAGATAAATCACTTCAACTTAGTTTTTATCATATCTTAAGCCTTAAAATTAGAAAATCTTAAAAAATCTATAATTGTCCAATGTCCAAGGGTTCAATTAAGTGTATGACTAAGGAAAGGAGGTGTATTTAGCATCCAAAGACAAGGTAAAATATTCCTAGACCTTAGATGTCAATTTTACTTTGATTAGTTAAGAATATTAAGGGTTACCTTGATTTGCAAAGGTATAGGGCTTCAGTTAGGAATGTCAATTTATGTTATTAGGTTATGTCTTGTATTTAAATATAAATTAGCTCATGTTTAGAAAATTTTAACCCATAACACAACCTATCTTAACTTGTAACACTAATGTGTTTATTAATCATATTTAAAGATATAAATCTATAACCTAATATGTATAATAAGCATGTTTATCAATCAAGAAAGTTCTAAAATAAATACATCACAACTATTGAGTTTCTATTTGAAAAATTCATTTTAGTATCATCTTTAATATTCTAAACGTTTGTCAAAAATAAAATTGCTAAATGTACTACTACTAGCAAAAATATTTTTTAGTTTGGATTAAATGTATATATAGGTGTAATGTGAACTAAATAAGTCAATAGTTTAACAATTGATTCATACTTTAAGTACTATGTGACTCTCTTAATAAAAAATTTATGATATAATAGTTATGTGAATTAATCATATGTTACTTGTCTAACTCAAGCAAACACTTATTTGTTAAATTTAAATTAGTTTTTACTAATAATACCAAATGATATTATAAAAAACTCGAGACATAATAAGGTATGCATAAATGTGTTTATATACAACTTAAGTATCTTATATAATATAAGAATGTTATTCCCACAAAACTTAAGTTAAAGCAAGTGACAATGATAATCAAAGAGAAAATTATGGTAACTAACGAAATCGATGGTGGAGTAGCAACAACACACACACACACACACACAGAGGTATGAACAAGTGGATACTTGAGAAGAGATTATAATAAGAAAATAGGTGTAATAAAAAATAAAATAAAATAAAAATTTAAAATCTTGTAAGTGGATACTTGAGAAGAGATTATAATAAGAAAATAGTGTAATATAATATAAAATAAAAAATATTAAAAATATTTATCTCAAATAGATTCATAGGTTTAACCTAAAAATGTGTAGAAAACATATTTATTAAATGGGTCCAAACATAAGTTTAGATGCAAAACCTGTTAAACATGTCTATAAATGGTTCCAAACGAGTTTGACTTATCTATTAATTGTATCAAGTTTTACTTATACAAACCCATTTATAATCTATCATGTTGTGTCCCGATTAATAGGACAGGTCTTAAACGTCCAACCTTGTTTCAACAAGCTTTGGTAGAGGAAAGTAGCATGGCATATTCTACATGACTTTCGATTCATACAACGAAGTCGATTTGATAAGTTGTTTTTACCCTCAAACTTGTGATAAAAGGAAAGATATGTGAAATGGGTGTGGTAAGAGCTTTCTACATAATAAGGAAATAGAAGATGAAAATGCCATTTTGATAATGTGATGTCCATGGTTCATGGTTAAGCTAAAGCATGAGAACCCAGCTTTAGTGTGGACATAAATGTTGTTAAACCATGTGGAGGTTACAATCTTGTTTTGATGAGAGAATATATTACATGAATGCTCCGCAACTCAGTTAAGTTACATCTAATAAGCAAAAACTTGTTTGTGATATGTTTGGACTTTGTTATGTTTCTGTTTTTGTTTTATATTTGTTGTTGTAGGTGGTGGCTTCAAGCACGTTTTAGGCCTTAATGCTTTTCTAATCTCTCAAAGCTCAAAATATAAAAATTTTAGAACTCTCTTTAAACTTTTCCTAGCTCTTGAATCGCCTCAATCAGAATTGTGATGAAAAAGTAACAACCAAAATATGAACAGTATCAAAATAGCCAAAGGTAGTCAAGGGATGAATCAAGCCCTCGGCTTTGAGCTCGACTGGACTAGCTCATCGATATACTTTGTCAAGACCAAAATATAGTTGTTACAAACTTTTTGATTTAACCATTGGTGATTGTTTTGAGGGGCAAGGGCAAGATTACTTTGAGAGCTTATAAATAGAATGTTTGGGGAGTTTTTATGTAAGAGAGTTGAGCTTATTTTGTATAGATTATATCAAAATACTCTCTTATTTTTTGTTTGTAGTTGTTGAGTAAATAATCTCATAGTGAGATTAGTGAGCTAATATTGTAAGGCACTATCCACATGTTTTATATGAATGTTTTAGTAAAGTCCTCTCTTGTTTAAGGCATAGGTGAAGTCCCCATATGTTAAGGTACTTGAGTGAAGTACTACATGTGTGTAGGCATTAGTGAAGTCCTCATGTGTGAGGTATTGTTGTGAAGTCCTCTTTGTGAGGCATTGCTTGAATTGAATGAAATGAGTGAGGTCCTCCTTCAGTGAGGCAATTTATGGACCATGGAGATTAGGGGGCAGGCCGAACTCCACGTTAGATTGCGATGTAATCCTTTCCTTCCTTATCTCTTTATTATTATCTTTATAATTGCATCAATTAGGCATAGTCATTAAAGGAGATAATGGTTGGATAAGTAAGCTTAAAATCGGTTTACAAACCCATCTTATAGCTTGTGCTTCCACATGTGAGTTATAGCCTAGTGGTGCGTTTTATTTCCAACAAATGTTCCCAAAACCCCTATATTAGAAGGTACAGATATGTACTATACATGGTTTTCCAATGACCATATATGTTGTTTCATTTGCATATACTTGTTGCTTGCACTACATCTTAATGGTTAACAACTTGCTTGCTATTGCATAAAAGTATAGGAAGAAAGATATTCCTACTAAGCTTATTAACTACCTACCCCTCTATTGTTTACCCTTTTACTTGGACATTACTAGCTAGATCTTAGTCAAAGTTTACTTAAGGTAAGTAGTAGTAGTTGTAACTAAGTTATAGTTTGCTAAGTAGTGTCGCTACTTGACAAGTGGATGTAAGTTAGGATGATCATGAAGACTCAGGATAGAATTTTACACTTTTGTTATTTATTTATATGGCCTAAGGATGGATGTACCTAAACTATAATCTATATCACGAACTGTTCTCTTATTAAGTTTATGTGGATATTTATTTATCTACTTAAATCACTTGTTGGATGATGCTATGCTAAACTATCATTACTAATGGTCAACAAGTCAAGTAACATGGAGTATTAGCGCCTTGTGTATTGTGTCGAAGTCCTTGAAAGACAATAGAGTTATTTTTGGGTTTTTGTATAGCATACAATAAGCTGTTACGCTGAAGATACCCTCTAGTGGTGTGAGATCGAGTTGGATTTCTATATATCAGGATAAAGGCAATGCAAGTGCCTCTAATATTGAATTTGAGAAATTTAGTGTATAAAGTTATAATTTTTTATATTTAGTTTTCTTAGTTTTAAAATAAAGTTCAGTTTAGTGTTTTTATTAGATATATACTTTAACAAACATTATTTTAAGCTAAAATGGAATCGGCTTATCATTATTTTACACTTGCATCCAAGTACAGTGTCGTATTCACTGAGATCTTGAAAATTAAGAAAGTTTCCTCTTATAACTATAAAAAGATTCCCTTTCATGACGTAAAAAATTAAATAAGAAACTTCTTTTATAGTTATAATAAACTAACTTTCATAAACTTCAAAATCTTAATAAGTGAACTAGTCACATGGATGCCAAGTCGCAAATATATGTGTGTATGTATGGATTTCATCACATCTCAACATACATTTGCTAATGTTATTATTTGATGGAGACACTAAATTAAAGGGTCTGTTTGGATTGTCTGTTTTTCATCTGTATCTGTATCTTTTTAAAAATGATATGTGTAAATATATTCGATTTGCATCTAAATTTTATCTATATTTATTCTATTTGATCTTTTGATGAGAACTGTCAACTTTTTTTTATCTATATCTATTTCTTGATAAATAATTTGTTAGAAAAAAGTTTGAAAAAGCATCTGTATCTGCGGAAAAAAGCCAAAACAAACAGACCCAAAATTTACCTCTAAACAAGAGTGTTATATTGCAAAAATTAAAACTTAAAAATACTAAATTGCTCAAACTTGATGATACAGGCATTTGCATTGCCTTCATCCCTCTATATGCTGCCGCCAATTATGTCACACATTGCCTTTTATTGTTTTTTATATTATTTTTAAGGTTCAATGAATTAATTTAGTTGAGAGTTAAATTTTAAAGATGTTAATAAGAAATATGTACAGAATATTAAGTGAAAAAAATATATTTTTTCTCCTTTTGTATAATTTGTACTCAAAAGCAATTTAGTTATGTAAATAGTTTAACAACAAATACTAATCACATAAACTAGAATTTAATGTGCAATTATACATTTAAATGGCTATGGTCTTGTGGGCTAATAGCATCATGCTTACACTCTCAAGTGAGAGTTATTGGATTCGAATCCCTTCTTCTTGTTATAATGTCGAAGAACAATCATACATTTAAATGATAATATTTACATAATATTTAAAAATATTATATTATATTTTAGATTAATACTATAACAATCATTCAACTAAGCCCATTAAGTTGAAATCTGCGTTTGAGCAGGTTTTTACTAGTTTTTATTTATCCCTAGTTATATATTTTGCAACATCCTGTCCAATATCTAAATATAGAGATGGACGCAGGATGAACTGATTGGGGGACCAGATCTTAATTAACTTATTGAACATATTCACTTGCGATCATAAGTATATTACATCTTATATGTCTATAATAATTTCGTTAATGATTTTCCAAAACTTTATATGTGTGAAATAATTTATCTAATAACTAATTAAACTTAGGTAGTGCATTTGGTAAGAATATATATATATATTATATTACATGAACATTAATTGTTAATATAATTAATACATGAAATATCAAATTATATAATTAGTAAATGTACACTCATGAGGTTTGAACCATGACATGTGGATATAAATCTAAATACCTAACCACTAAACCATATTTGCTTTCTTATTATTATTTACTCTTTATAATAACATGACATTTTTTTTTTTAAAAAAATTCAAAATAATTAAACTTTTCAAGGTCTATGTGGGCCGGAGCCCCTTCCGGCCCACTCTAGATTCAAGGAAGATGAGGAAAATAAAATATATGTGAAGAAGAACATAAAAATTTAATCAAGAATTTACCCTCATAGCACGTGATCATCATTTACTATTTTGTAATAAAACTATGCGGGCACTTCTTGAAAAACTTTCAAATGAAACTACATATACATCAATATGTAGGAAATTTTCATAAATAGACAGTGATTATTTAAGAAAATCCTTATTTTACTAAGTATCAAACACAATAGAAAGAACAACAATAATTTCATTAACAAACTCTTTTTTTAATCTTACATTGCTTTTTTTTTTTTTTCCTTTGGGCCATTCAATCTTACATTGCCATACATGTAAATCGTCATTCATCCTACTTAATAATAAAACACACTAGAAAGCTTTTCTCTCAACTTTTGTCCTTATTCTTTTTATGCATATACGTTGCTTTCTCCTTTGTATAAACTTCGTACAGACATGTGGGACATGTGAGAAACCAAAAGCTTCCAGCTTCATTTTGATGGTAATGCAGATACTTATGTATGAAGAAACTTCTCAGTAGTTGTCTTTGCCGGAAGAGCGTGGGAATGGAATTACATCCCTAACATCAACGAGTCCAGTGGCATACAAAACCAAGAGATCAAAATTAAAGCTGAATCCTGAGTGTTGAACGGTTCCATGCCGACGAAGATCCAAATACCATTCATACTCTTCTGCTGGAAATCCTGCTTCTTTCATCCTGCAACAAAATGATGCATTCAATAATGTTAAAATTAAATGGGCACAAGCAAAACTCAATGCCTTCTTCCTGTGTTGAATGGTGTTGATTTTGTGCAGGGTCTTATGAGGAGGACACTACAAGATCACCATTTACAGACATGAAGTAACTTGGACTTCGTGCTATGAGAAAGTCTCAGTAGGCACGTTTAAAATTTATCTAGCATCCGTTGAGCATAACATATTGCTGGCTAATGTTTTCTGGAGGGAACTTGGAGTAACCAAACGATGAAAACTGGACAGTACGGCAGGAGATCATGTACCTTTGGGCCAAATGTTCTAACCGCTCCTCACTTTGGCTGCCTGATATCAGCTTTCCAACCTGCAAACGAAACACCATAAAAAGGATTTGAAATTGTCTGAATCTGGCATCCTACTTTGTTAGATGGTCCGATGCAGATATGAAACATGAAAAGGTAACACATACGAATTGAAGGACAAGAATATACATCAGACCTTTGGCACAACCACATCAAATGCTGCAACTGTTTCCCCATCATCATTCAGGCGCACATAAAATGGTTTCAGTTCCTTTGGAAAGTTGTAAACAACCACCGCGCTCTTATAGATCTCATCAGCCAAATAACTGCAATTGAAAACATACATAAAAAGTAGGACATCACAATGCCCCAATCCGAACTTTTCTAGAGAATCCACAAGGTAATGCGATTATAACAAACTGTATGCTTACTTTAGATGCTCTGAGGTTAACGCATTGCCCCATTCAATTGCTATTTCCTTCTTATCTTTGATCTGTAAGAGAAAATTGGACTGTAAGATGAATTACCAAACCTTGGACAAAACTGCCAAGTAGAGATTAATATGGCAAGTTGATAAACCTTTTTCAGAGCTTCCACAGCTTCAGTGTAGGTAACTGAAACAGGTGATTTAGAGATTGCTGACTGAAGGCGATCAATGTTTGTTTTATCAACACGGTTATTGACAAATTTCATATCTTCCAGACAGTGCTCCAGAATCCACTTACAAAGGAACTTGAAGAAGTCGTCAGCACAGTTCATTGCATCCTAAATAACTGAATAGGATTAATACATATAATGGAAGCATATATCATAGATTGGATAAAAAGAAAAACAAATCATAACAAACCATGTATTCTTGATAAAATGATTGACAGGATTTCAGCTATCTCGTCTATTTACATCATGCTGGATGCAGATTACCATCATGTACATATACACATCACAAATGTTATAACTTAATTTCACGTGAAAGATAAGACCATACAAGGAAAATAAGTTTCGGAATGCAGTTTCTTGATTCACCATAGTGCCAGTTTTCACTAGGATCTGATTATCCCCAGAAACTAAGAAGAAAACAAACACCAACTGTCTACCAAGAACGTGTTAACCACAAGAGTTACAGTATGCTAAATGTTGCCATTAACAATGAAAGAGGAACCAAAATCATGTGACATAAGTATATTCAATTTTCTTACCTTTATATCTGCAAAAGCCATTTCACTCTCAACCATCCACATCTCAGCCACCTGCTTATGTGATTCTGTTTTTTCTGCGCGATATCTGGGACCAAATGAGTAGACTTGTCCTAATGAACAAGCATAACTTTCCAGATGGGGGAGGCCAGAAACCGTGAGATAAGTTTCCTGAGGAAAATATCTCTCAGGTGACATCACTTTTTCACTGACAGAAGATCTCAGCTTTGATTTTTCTTTCGCTTCCAACTGTGATGCTAACTCGCTTGTTTTCTTTAAATCCTGCTGAGCAGCAATTAGTGCTTCTCGATTGCTTGCAGTTCTCTTTAATTCTTCAACTATCTTCCTTTTTTCACTAATAGCAGCCTTAATGTCATCAAGGCTAACACCAGTAGCAGCATCCTTTGTGAGTTTTGCATCTTCCTTCTGCCCCACTTTACTCGAAGAAGCTGTTACCTGAAACTTCTGGCCAAATCCTTCACAGTCTGTAGTTGTGATAATGGGTACATGGACATCCAAAAACCCATGGTCATGGAAGAAGGTGTGAGTTGCAAGACTAAGGGCACTGCGGATCCGCATAACAGATGCTATCTGCATAATATTTCATCATAGCATGAATGGTATATAGATCAAAAAACCAGACTTGCCTCATTCTCTTAAGTTAGTACTAAATAAAAGAAGGGATCCAGATATCTATGAAATGATGAATAAAGATTTAGAGAACTAGAGTGCAATTGCCAAAGCCAACAGAAGTTCTTTTCATTTTCATAAAATAAGACAATACTGAACATGCAATTATTTAATTGTAGGCTTTAGATAAATTGGTCGAATATCAGACCAGAAATCTTATAATTAAGTCCAGCACTCTCACAAATAATTATCTGGTTGTCCTAAAGGTAATAACAGTCAGAAGTAAAGTAATGATGTTTTTTACTGCTATCATCTCGATTTAAATAAATTACCAGTGATAGCAACTAACTTTAGTTGATGCTATCTAATCCAACAACCTGTAAAAGGTTCCGATTAACCATATAGGACTGGATCAAGAAAAGAAAAGAATCCTTACTGTAGTTGTACGAGGTCGAAAATGAAAGCAGCTCCTTAAAGCCTCTATTGGCAACCGTTTCTTCGATAATATATATTTGTTTTGCTCTACTGTCCCAATATGGAGAACCTTTTCCGCTTTAAGCTCGATTTTCTGTCTGCCTTCTATTTCTGGCTTCCTCAATATACCCTCAACCAAAATGCATGTCCCAGTGAAAAGAAGCTCACTGGTGGAAACTAAAGAAGATTCCACAATCACCTGAACCATAATCCCGACCAAAAGATCACTATGTGATTGCTTAAATTTTGATAATACAGAAGTGAGGTACAAACAGTGTTGCATATTTTAATCATCATTCTAAAACTTCACTATCATACGTTTCATTTCACTTTTAATAATTCAAAATTCATCATTGACAAGTGAAATCCGGTTGACAAGCTGCTTAAGTTTCCAGTTGCTGATTTCATTCTATCAAAAAAATTAAATTGGAAGATCACAACTAAGAGCACTCAAAGGCTCCATATTACCAAGCAATTAAGGATACACTTCTAAGACTCCACGGGGCAGAACACGATGTCATATTAATGGCATCTCTTTCATTCTAATCTACTTGTGTTTCGCTTTTACATACGAGACAGAGCATTCAATTTGATAGATTCACAAAGCATCTCATCAAAATTAAAAAAAAAAAAAAAATCACATGTATGAAATTTCACAAACACCATTACACCATGCCTTCAAGATTACTACATCCCTAAAACCCCATGTGGCGTGTCATGAGACTACGGTACATGAAACTTCTTCATACAAGCCAAAGTTTAAATGAAAGATGTAATTATATTGTTTATACCTGTAAACTTGCAACAGAAGAACCATCAGTGACTTTCAAGTAAGCAATTGATGGCGCCGGTATAGGCGCGGACACCGACTCTGGTTTTGTCCTAGCAGGACCACCTCCTCCAAGCACCTTCATAATAGACCTAAAAAGTGGAATTTTATTTTGAATCAACTCCACACAAGTGACATCTTTATGGTCCGTTTCATGAGCCTTATGATCCGTCACCGAGCTGGTTCTGGTGCAGGTTCCAATTTCCTCTCTTTAGAGGACCTAACCCACCCACCAATCACCACTTTTTCACCAACTAGACCTACTCCACCATCGCTTCTTTCCGTTATGTTTTTAAGCACTACCCTTTTCGAGTACTTCGATGGAAACACCTTATTTCTATCTGTATTTGCAGTGTTTGTGTTGGGGGCTGTGATTCTTTGTGCTTCATTTTCTGCCGTTTTGAGGGGTGCCATTGTTTTTGCTTCATTCTCTGCCATTTTGAGAGATAAATAGAGAAAACGAGACCTGAAATGAGGACAAGAAGAGATTCCAAATACTGGGTTTGGAGTTTGAGGTGAGACAACAAAAGGGTATTGCAAAGTTCAGAAATTTGAGCAAATAAGAGCTGAAACAAGACAAGGAAGACGATTTAAGTGTCGGGTTTAGAGCTTGAGTGTTGAGGAATAGAATGAATTTAGGATGATGATCCATGGAGGGGGATGAAGGACGTAGTAATATAGGAGATGGAAGGATGCTTTGCTTGAGAAGTGATGGTGAGATTAGAGAGTTTGAAGGTGAAGGAAAGGGATTGTTTGGAAGGTTTGACATCTCATGAATGGCTGGTTGTTGCTGTTGCCTATTGATTGTGCACAGCACAGGGAGAGGGGAAGAGGGAAGGTTTTGGTATTCTTGAACGTTGGGGAACCGCGGGAGTAAGTTCATATTTCGATTTGGTTACGGTTTTATTTTTAATAAAATCTAAATACAACGGTAATGTCTGCTTGGATGGTAAAAGGAAAACCCTTGGGGGAAAAGAAAAAAATAGTGCAATACATGTACAAGATTTTTATATAAAATAATTACTAATATACATTTAAATGAAATTAATTATCAATTTTCAGTTGTAAAATCATATTTAAGAAATACCATATGTAATTTTATATAAAATCGTAAAAAATTATGATTTAATATTTGACTACGGTCGTAATATGCGATTAATAATCGCGATATAAATATTTTGTATGGATATCGCGTTAATAATCGCGATATTGCTCCATATATCAATATATATCGCGTTTTATATCGTCGATATGCACGTATATATCGCGTTTTAAAGACACAATATACGTGTATTTACTATTTCGTATATCATATGATAAAAACAATTTTGATGTGATAAATTAGTAATTATTTTATTTTGACCTTATTTAAGAAATTAATTTCAATTAGTATCCTAAAAAGCAATTAATTCAGAAAAAAATATATATATACATACATATATATATATGGCTTGTAACCTGCAGACATCTCTTGTAGTCTCTGATGTGAGGTGGGTTCAAATCTCCTATTTTCATTGTAATTATAAAAATTATATATATGCATTTGTAAAAAAGAAAGGAGGGAAAACAAAAAACGAAACCTAATGTGGAAGAAAAGCGAGAAACGTATGGGTTTTGTGAAATCGGAATTTCAGATGGATAATACTATGAAAGTGAGGTGGTAATGCTAGGGGAAAAAATTTAGATGATATGATATGAAATCCAAATTATTTTTAGAGTAGTTTCATGAAAGAAATTAGTTTAATGAACTTATTGAGTTGAGTCTGCTAATCCGAGAGAAATTTGTAGAGGTTTGTATTATTTGAGGTCCAGAACGCAATAATTTTTATTGTTTTTGTGATAGATGTGAAAATAATTTGCTTCATATGTAGTAAACTTCTTCTTTTAAAATAATATTAAACCTTTTTACCTAATTCTTTATAAATAAAGTGTTTTAGACCTACATATAATCATTTTAACTTTAAAAATTGGAAAAACAATTAAAAAAACATAAAGGTTAAAAACTAAATAAACAATATATAGGGGTTTGCTCAATTTTGAGTTTATGTTACCTTAAAAAATTTTAACAATTTTCAATTATTCTATCAAATGGGGTAAATAATCAAATAGAGTATGGAACCATGGTTCAAAAAAGATGCTGGATTTAAGCCTTCAATTTTAGATATGGAAAAACTTAGTGTATTTGAGAAAACATATACCCATCTTTTTTCCTTTTTCCTTTTTCCTTTTTTTCCTTTTCTGTAGAGAACACCACTTTCACTTAGAAAAGAATCTTGAATACAAGTACATCAAAACCAAATAGATCATGACAAAAAAACCATGATAAAAAAGCATACACATCTTCAACACAAAGATGGTGAATAAAAAAAAAAATACAATGTTAAAATGAAATTTAGGATTTTAGTTGAGAAAAATTCCTTATAGAGATAAAAAAGAAATTTCTGAAGAAAATATCTATCAAAATAAAACCCAAGATCGGAAAATAAGACATTGACATAACTTTAATGTGTAGATGGAGAAATGGTATAAATCTTCAAGTATAATTTGAGGTAATCTCTTATAATAATAACCACATATCATTTTATCAAAAGAGTGATTGCAGAAGCTAAAATGAGGGTAGAAAATCAATATATGATCCCTAAGTTTGGTTAGAAGAAGACCTTTCGAGGGAGGGTGGGAGATCATAAAATATATTTTTCTGACAAATATATATGTATTTAAAGGCTTGCATATGGCGTATACTGAAGTAATTGACAAACTATATTATTCTTATTACAACAGTCGAATTGATAGGAATAGCTTTCCATGAACTTTACCGGGATCTCTTAACCAAACATATGCTAGAGGTTTTTAGGAGTGCGCATTTCAAATCTGTGGAGCATGAACTTTGGATTTTTTTTTTTTTAATTCATCATATTAAATCCATAATCCGTTTAATTTGAACCACCAATTAGCGATGAGAAGAAACCAGTTTTTCAATGGTTTTGGAGTTGCCTCCGACATAGTTGGAAAAAATAATAATAAGTGAGAACCAATAGATTAGATTGATCCTAACTTAATTATTGATCAATGTAAAATAAAAATAAACAAATAATTCTTATTTTGAAAAGGATGGAAAAACTAGATATCTTAGGTTCAAGACTAATCTTTTAAAAACTAGATGGATATTATGCAAACTTCTTGAAATAAATTTTATTTTTCCTAACTTTATAAATTTTTTTATATGACCTAACATTATTTACTATTTTTTAAATTTTTATTTCATCTTAATATGACCTAACTTTAAGGGTATTGATTAAAAAAAATTCATATTTTAGATCCACATGGATTCCTACGTGTTGGGATACAAGCGTGAGGTTTGAAAGGTCCGCATTGAGAAAATATGATTATGTAAAGGATTTAAATAGAAAAGACCTATTAACCTAATATTTTAAAATTTGGATTCTACAAGTTGTGAAACCCAATAATGTATTCCTTTTCATTATTCACTTATAGAATTTTTTCTTGTTAAAGGCTCCTCCTCTTTGTAACAAGTGGTATCAAAGTTAATGATTTAATTAAACACTCTCATGGTTGGCCTCTCTTATTTTCAACAAATAGCTTATGTGATAGTGAAATATGTGAAAACCCTAAGTTAAAAGTAGGTCTAGTAGAGTCAATTTGACAAACTCTTGATTAAGCCACAAAGTTTATGTAGAAAGTGGGTCTGAATGAAGTCAATTTAACAAGCTCTTGATGAGGCCGTGGGGTTTTAGTTTAAGGGGGAGCAAAAATTAAGTCAATTTTGGAGATCCACATGCTAGTTTTGCCATATATATCATCTCAAGTAATGTATTAAGACATCGATTAGTTAGATGGGTTTTTAATCAAATTTTAATTAAAAAATCACTATTGAGTTTTATAAAAATTTTAGCAAGGTAACATATGTCTTTTCATGATTTAGGTTTATTCAAAACATGTAAAGGACTTGTTCAATATATATATATATATATATATATAAATATTCATGAAATACTTTTTTATAAAACATGGCCTATTGATGCCCATCACATGAGTACAGCTTAACCAAAAAACGTTTTGGATCTAAAGATCCATCCCAAAATAATATAGTTAAATGAATACAAACATCCAACTATAAAAATAAAATTTTAACAAAGTCCTTTCATAAAGGGAAAAAAAAACTCAATATATCCTTACCCCTATAATACCATCTAACTGGATCATCCCCATAGTCCTTCTCTAAAACCCAACGAGTCTTAATGCAAGCCCACATACAGATCATCAACCGTGTCTAAAATGTTAAAAGAATGATTAGCGAAGCTCGGTACATGGTAAACAACTACATTCACACATGTCACACATTCTATTCTAATGCAACAAACTCAGGTTTAATATGATCAATCATAAGCTAGACCAAGTATTTCTAACATTTAAAAAATACCAATACGCATAAAAGCATTCATGACCCTACCAAACAAATGAAGAATGGAAGGGTCATTAATCATGCACTGGGGGAATCAACAGGACTCTATAATTTGGCAAAAAGAAAAGAAAAAAATGTAGTCTCATCCAGTTTATCTCCTCATATCCAATCATCAATAAGTGCAATACATTGCTACATTTTATGAAAGACATTATACCCTGCATAGATCATTGCAACTTCATCTTAAATCTTAACCGATCTTCTAGTCTTGAAAATTCCTCTATGGATTACCTACCAAGTCTTACCATGCATTTTCTATGGGGTCCTAGGTGTCTAAACTATTATATCCTCCGAAGTTGCGATCAAGCTCGCAACCTAGTCTAAAGATTTTACTCTATGGAGTAAGCGGCCAGGCAACAACCGATACCCATTTTGGTCGAGTTTAAGTATTCATCTTGTTATTAATTATATCCTACCAAGCAACAAGCATTTAATGTGCACCTATTAATCATTTTGAAATCTTTTCCCTCTTTTTTTCCACGTTCAAAATTATTCGTTGTTCATAAGTTCAAATACATATATTAGGATAAAGTTTTAAGTAGCTCCAGTCAATTATCTTTGGTTTTCATTATTTGAATTATTTATGTTAGAATCCACATGGTTATAGATTCTAGTTTATTTTCAACTCATTTGTGTACATCGAATCCAAGTCATGGATAAGCAATATTTCCTAGGTTTCGATGTTTATAGTTTATTGAGTCCCAACATTTGAAGAAGTAGGACAATTTGGGTCTCCAAAGACACGTGTCAATAGGAGAAGAATCTTCTAAGTGTTGATTAAATATTCTCTCCTATTGACGCATGTTCTTAGGGATCCAAATTGACCCACTTATTCAAACTTTGGGACCCAAAACGAACTTTTCTAAACATTAGGATCCAAAATAAACTAACCCCCATTCATTAGGACCTTCTAATGAAATTCACCCATATATGTTAATATAATATTATATATAATTATTTGTATTAATTTAATATTATAAATATAATTATATACGTTAAATGACCCAAACTTAGGCTCATTTAGCCAAACAGGCATAAGGATGAGCTCGAGCTCCGCTTGTTAAGCTCGTCTACAGGCTTAAGCTTGAGCCTACACATTCTAGGCTTGTTAAGAGTTTGGCTCGACTCGAGCCCATTAAGGATTTAAAGGAGTCAAGTCCAAGCTGGCAAAAGTCCAATTCAAGCTCTGCTCATTTGCACCCTTAACACGAACTCATACATAGATCATGTGGGGTAAGAATATAAACACAAGATGTGCACGGGCTTATGCATAGGCCGTGTGTGGCACATGCATACATCATGTTGGTCTAGATTTTTTGAGAAAACTCTCATAGAATTAAATTTCAAAGGGAAAAAATGTTTTAGGAAAACTTAACGAGTTCCTAAAGGACTAAAAGCCAAGATTAAACCTTGTTTTGAAAAAAATATATTCATAGGCATTTCATGAGTGATATCTTTGCATAATAAAAGTAGAATTAAGTGAAAAAAGAGGGGAAAAATACATATCTAAGTCAAATTTAGTCACCACATGAGCCTTAGTCACATAAACACATGATCCACTAATGCATTCCTTAAGTCTCTAAAATATTCATTTGATCACAAGAAATTAAGTTTTCCCAATCCAACATGTGGTAATCATCTAGATTCTCAATTTCCCTTAATTTACTAATTCCATTAGGAGATCAAAATCCACCTATCATGTCTTATATCCACATTAGTTACTTGTTAACATGAATCATCTAGAACAACCCATGTACAATTTATCTCGTTAAAGCATCCCCAAACCACCAATTATTCAATTATGTCCCAATCATCTATTTTTCAATCATACAACTTTATGACAAATTTCAAACATCTATATGTATTATGAGTTACTGAATTACAAATTGTCAAATATAACTATCCCTACTTATCCAATTACTTATTTCCCAATTCTGTTAAGTCATGTCTTTATAATTCATTACCTACATGTTCATTTTCTATTTGAAAAATGAAATTTCCAGAATTTGAACACCATTTCCTTCCTTCACATGCAACACGCCATAGGCATCTACATATACAACATCAATTTCCTTAATTTTCAATTTCTAAACATCCACCGATAAAAAGATTTTCGATAACTCTTATTCCCAAAATTCATGCTTACACTCTATTTACAAAAAACTTAAACACACCCACATCAATATGTATCAAATTCTAACACTATTAACTAGTTAGCAACTTACTTCACTTGATTTTGCATCACTTCTTTTTGTTTCAACTATAACTCCAAATGAAAGCTTCTAATTCTTTAAGAGCTTAAAATTTAATTACTCAAAACATATACCCATGTTCTTGAGTCAATTTATACAATTAAAATGCCATTAGACCCTCAATAACACACTTTAAATCCATGGCTATACCTTATTACGAAATTAGTTTGGCTTGAAAGTTTTTTTCCTTTTCTAGTACCTCTTCGTTATCATCATAAACTAATGAAATATAAAGGAAAATCCAATTATTGTTAATTTAAAATTAATTTAGCTTAATTGGCACTAATAAAGCCATTGGGGTTTAGGGTTTTAAGCATACTTCGATTAAGCTTTTATGAAGAATTCTAGAAAAGAGAGGTAAAGAGACAATAAAAGGGAGAGAAAGCGAGGTAGCTACTACTAGTGTTTTTAGGACGGTAGGGTTATGTCTTTTTCTCCACATTGTGCCACATGACACAATTCTAGGCATTCAATTTTTTACATATGCAAAACTTTAACTAGTTTTGACTACTCTAGCATTTCTAACTGATCTTATGACCTAATCATGATTTAAATAGTTCAACTAAGTCTAAATTATTTATCTTAAATATGTCAGAATTTTTATTCATGTAAGTTTCTAGTTAAAGGGTAAAATTGTAATTTAGTAAAAACAAAGTCTTAAATTTCATTGTTTTTATTTTTCTTATGAAATTTTCATTAAAAAAACATTTTAAACTCTAATTTACTTAATTTTAAAATTTTGGATTTTTTTAAAATTTTCAAAAATACAGGTTCCTGATTTAAGGGAAAATTGGAATTTTTTGGAAAATTTGATTGTTTGAGCTCCTGTGTAATTTCAATTGGCTTAAATTGACTTCAAATGATTATGATTCCTACAATTGGTATTGAGATCATTCCATCACGTTTGAGAAAGAGATTGTTGGGACATGAGTGTAAGGTTAGAAAAGTCTCATATGGAAAAAAGATGGATCATGTGAAGGATTTATAAAAAGGAAGGTCGATTAACCTAATACCTTAAAATTTTGGATTACATATGGTGTCAAGTCCATCATTATATTCCCTTGCATGGTCCATTTGGAATTTCTTCTAGTTGAACCTTTTTCTCTCCTTAATATTGTGTATCAATATATCAAAATAGGATTATCATACTTGCTTTGTAAAAATTTAATTTATTTATATTTTTTAAATTTTAAACTCTTTCTCTTTAAGTTTATTAAATTTTATTACTTTGAAAAATAAGTTTGTAGTTCCTTTATCCATCATTTAATAAAAAAATACCTTAATTTGGAAAATATCTACTTTATTTTATGAGTTATGTGACAAAATGGCACATAAACTTTAGCAAAATATGCAATTATGTACCTGAATTTTAAAATTAATTATTTAATATCTAAAATTCGAAATTGATCTATTTTAATACCTAAAGAATGTGACAGAGGTACTATTAGCATGCACAAGTCATTTCAAGTACTAAATTGATCAATTTTAAAGTTCAGGTACAGAATTACATATTTTGTTAAAGTTCAGGTACTATTTGTGATATTAACCCTATTCTTATAAGAAAAATACTTCCTAAAATGCTAAAACTTTTTTTTAAAGAACGGAAACAAATTTTCCATTTTTTTATTTATCATTTTTGTAAGATTAATTTAAATAGGAAAATCGGTTCGTGCATAAAAGGTGGATTGATCATGACTTCAAAAGCCTACTTTTTGGTTTCTTAAATTATTTCCTAATTAAATTTTAAAAGAAGAAAAAAAAAGGAAAAAGAAAAAAAATTAAACCAATGTTAATGTTATTTCAAAAATAATAAAGGTCAACATATTAACCTTGCCTAATTTTTATTATGTAACATATATAAAATAGTCAATGAAAAATTATAAAGTGAAAGAAGAAAAAAAGTTCATGATGTGCAATATAACATACAACATTACATTACATACTAGTTCAATAAAATAAATAATATAAAAAGCTAAATAAAGATACAAACAAATTGGAAAAATACAACTATAATTAATATCATTAGACAAGAAATAAATATTACATTGAAGTGGAATTTTAACACCGTCATTGTATTGATGATTCATTGATGACTAGCTATAATTAAATCTAGAGATTCATGGAACATGAAGGTGGTATATAAAGTACATATTTATTTGACCTCTTTTGCATCCTTATTTTATATGAAAATGCTATGTTGCTCTCATGTTTTTTAAACGGTTTAAAATCCATAACCCATAAGTAGTTCCTTATTTTATGCAAGAAGTTTTGAAAATTCAAAGTATGCAGTTTTTTTTAATTTATTGGACCATATCATATATTGTCAATTGTCACTTTAATATTCATCCAACAAATTATTAGAATCTTTCCCTAAAAAGAAAAAAGAAAACACACATACATAGAGACACGCCTAAACTTTTTTATTACATACATATTTTTTGAAATAACCTAAATTAGTAATTTTAAATGAAAGAGCATTTAAGTAATATCGATTTTTAAGAGATGGATACTTTTATCCGACCAACATATCTTTTAAAGATAAGTTAGTTGGCAGGGAACGTTTAAAAAGACATAAGAGTTGTTAATGACCATTTTCCCTCTCCCTTCTTATATATGTATAGGAAATTGGCAAAGTCTCTCTCTCCCTCAACATTCTTCAACTGATCTTGAAGAAACTCAACAAGATTCTACGGCAAGTTATAGTACCATGTGAGTTGTTTCACTGTTTTGGACAATCAAGATGAAGGAATGAGAACATATGACAATTATAATGTGGATAACCCAATCATATAGTGGTAATGCTGAACTGTGTTTGAATCCTGAAAAAAATTTCAAGGAAAAGGGGGTTATTACAGAATAGATGTTTGGGAACTTTTGAGGATACGAAAGAAAGACAAAAGGTAATGTAATTCTTGTGTATTTTATATTGGGTAAAGTTTACCGGAAGATTCCAAAGTTTATGGATAAATTCATTTGAGGTTTCAACGTTTTGAGTAATTTATAAAAGGACCCAACATTTGGAGAAGTGGATCAATTAAGGTTTTTATTAACATGTATCACAAAGTAATAGGTCTTTTGAGTTTTTATTAAATATTTCTCTTGTTGACACATGTCAAGAAGACTTTAATTGACCCGCTTCTCTAAACATTAGGACCTTCTTTGAACCACTTGAAACATTAAAACATCAAATGAACTCATCCTCAAACGTTAGAACCTTTCGGGTGAAATTTACCCATTTTATATTTGATCATGAGTGCTAAATGTAATATAGAAAAGTAGTGCACATTTGGTATGGTCTTAGGTTTAAAAATATGCATAAGGAAGTGTTTAAAATGATATCAGGCTTGGAAACACAAAAATTGGTAGAAATAATGCTTTTCTAGAAGTATACGACTAATGCATAGCCCTGTGTTCTTTGCCGTGTACCTCTTTGTGGTCAAAATGGCATTTTCCAAAAGGATACGACTACACGATCACATGTATCCAGTCGTGTTTCTCTTTATGCTTTCAACGAGAAAGGAACACGAAAAGAACATGATAAATACATGACCCCATGTTCTTAGTCATATACTTCTCAATGATTTAAAAAAAATACCTGAAAAATAACATAAGGAGAACACATGGTCATGTGTCCCCTATGTGCTCCCCACATTCTTCCTATGTACCTCCCTGTCAACATAATAGGAATCAAGTTCTATAGATCATGTCTGCCATCACGCCCATGATATAGGTCATGATGAAGATCACATCTCCCATGTTGCCCATGATGAAGGTTGTAAGAACATTGACGTAAGAAAAATTGCAAGTGAATGGAGATTACGGTCCACGTCATGCTCGTGAATTGCTTGAAGAAAGAAGAGGAATTTAAGGCCAAGGAGATCACGACCATGATCTATAACGTGGTTGCGTGCTCCATTTTTGAAGTTTAATTTTACCTTCCTATTTTATTTGTTTGAATTTTTATGTTCCATATTTGCCTTTACCCAACTTGTAGGAGTATGTAAGGATACATAGGGTTATGTTATTGGTAGCTTGAATCTTTCTTTGTCATTGATTGAGATCAATTGCCTTATTGGCTTTCTTAGGATTATTTCTAAATGCTATTTAGTAATATTAAGTTTTTCCTCAACATTATTCTTTGTTTTTTTTATCACGTGTCATATCGATTGAGTGAAACCACTAGTTCGATTCTTTTTTTGATGTGTCATATCTAAAGATAGACTGTTCACATCCTTTAATTTATTGTTTCATATTCCACTCTTTCCATTTCATCACTAATAAATGATATCATCTTTGACCTGCAATCTACTTTAACTTTCACAGTTGACATCCATGTCATACCCACGATAATATCATATTTCTGCATATCCACTACTATTAAATCAGCAATGGTCTTTTGATCATTAATCCATAATGGACACTTCCTTATAATCTCACGAGTGATAGCCATTCCACTCGCGGGGTGTTGAAATACCCAATCCTTTCTTCATGATATCAGGACAATAACCAACCCATTTTGATAAGCTACAGATGATAAAAGAATGCGTAGCACTTGTATAAAAAAGTGAATACACAAATGTATCTTTTACTTGAATCGTTTCTATTTAACATACAATTTCTAATTACTATTCGTTTCAAGATAGCCACACTAATAAAGCACAGAATACAAAAACAACACACATAAAACAACATCCAAAGGCATATCTTCAATCAGACCGATGTCATCCCCGTCGTCATCGTCAAAAACATCCTCTATCCCCTCAATTATAGGAATCCCATGCATGGCATACATTCTTCCAGATCATACAGATTTAGTTCCTTGATTATTTCCTCCTTTCTTATCTTTAATCCCATTGGATTCCTTTGTTTGTTTGTTTTCCTCACTCTTAAGTCTTCGGGGACAATTAGTTGACACATGCCCCAGTTTTTGACAGATAAAGCATGTAGCTCCAACTTTCTTAGGACAGCTCCCGATCATATGCCCGGTTTCTCCACAATAGAAACAACGATTCTTTAACTAAGAACATTCTCTAGGATAGTGGGGTCCCTTACATTTCCAACAGATAAGATTTCCTATCTTCATAACACTTCATTTTGCTATCCCATAAGATTTAGAAAACTTAGTTCTTCTGGAAGAGGATCCCATTTTAAAATCATCATAAGTTCTTTTCCCTAAAGCTTGACCTCGTTTGTTGTATCTTTCCATTTCACACTTTTGTGCTCTCTCAATCACCCAAGCTTTTTCCATCATCATAGAAAAATCTTCAAGTTTAAACTCTGCTAGTCTCCTTTGATAGTACGGTTCTAATCCCGCATGAATACTTGCCTCTTCAAGTCATCATTATCCCTGGAGGGGCAAACTGGAGTAATCTATTGAACTCGTTTTTATAGTCATCAACACTTTGATTTCCTTAAGTTAAATTCATCAAGTCCGTACTATATTTAGCTGTTACACTACTCGGGAAGTATTCTTTCAAGAATTCGCTTCTAAAAATTTCCCATTCCATAAGTCTCGGTAAAGATCGCTCCTTAGAATCCTACCATAATCGAGCTCTTAGCTTCAACAAGTAAGTCCCATAGGATACCTTCAAGGTTTCAGACACTTGACACACATTAAACGATCTTTCCACCCGGGACAACCAATCTTCAACCTCATCGGGTTTTCTCAATGTACCCGTTACATTTAATAAACTCAGGTAATAAATTCCTTTATGGTGGATGTACTTGAGGAGAAGGAGCTGGCATATAATGTATAATTAGAGATGGTGCTCGACTCTTGCTAGCAGATTCAATTGATTGCTATACTTCCTGACGTAAAGCAACATACGATGGAATAGGAAGAGTAGGAGTTCGGGATCTTTGTGGTGCTACAGGAGGTATAGCTGGTGCCTCTACTGGAGCAACTTGGAGTGCTACTCTAATATGTCCTCCCTGCAAAGCCTGAAGAATCAAAGCGTTTTGTTGTTGTATAGCTCTTAAAATATCTTTCAATTCTCCTGGAGGCGGTGGAGGCACATTCTGTGGCTCTAGCTATCCTTGTTTCGTAGGTCCAAAACCTTAAGACTGAGCTTCCGGTGCCATAAGTTGTGCATCCTGGTTTCTACATCCTCGTCTGCTAAAGTCAATGTCAAATCAATCAACTTTAGCATCACACATGAAAATTCTTATTAACTTGATAACATTTAAACAAAACCAATATCCAAGGCATGACAGAAAACCAAACACAAACAAACTTAAACAACACTTTAATTTACAACCACTTATATATAGGTCAACTACCTAAAACCAAACCTATTTCTCTTTATAACTTAGATGTTACTCCATCTAAGCCAAAACATTTTCATAGGAATCATACATACGTATATATACATTTAATTTCTAACATTTTCGTAGGAATCATACATACGTATATATACATTTAATTTCTTTCTTTCTCTTGCAACCAGGCTCTGGTACCAACTTTTGTCACACCCCTACAAGTACCTAGTCATAATAGCAAGCCATGTAACTAATTGATGGCTCTAGAAAATTACATAAACACTATATAACCAATGTTCCCCCTTTGGAGTGGACAAGGAAAATATAATCGATAGTTGTTTTGAGTGAGAAAGAGATCGTGTATGTATATATATACACTAATCATAACCAAACATAAACATATAAATCTAAGATATTACAAAATGTTACAACCATAGTCTTCAGGGGCTTCATCAGAAACCTAATACATAACAAGCTCACAAGGAAAAACAAAACTTAATCTATGTTATTACATAACCAAAACTAAGTCTCTATTACACAACATGGTTTTCTTCTCAATCAAAACACATAGTCCATTCTAGTCTAACTACCACAACTGAACTTGATCTTAATCTTCTTGCTTAAAGCCCTATAAATCAACAGTCTAAGAGAGCGTGAGCATATAAAGCTCAGTGAATAACAAAATCTTAACACTATCATTAAGAACAAACAAGTTTAGTTAGCAACCATATGCAATGCATGTATCAACCATATGCAGCAAGCGTGGTTTGGATAACTATAATTCAAACCTATGGGATTTTACGCCCTCCTTATAGGTTGAAGGATATATTTATTAATTCATGCCCATGAGAAACTCAAAACCAAAGTAGAAGGACTTTCTCTTCACCTAACCCGCCTGGGTAAATAACCTCTACTAGAGCCCCACACGACACGAGTAGTCTTTTAGAGAATAATTTTCTTTTGCTTTTAAATAAAAACTTCCACTTTTCTTAAACTTGAGAATCTCACTAAGTATTAACGTTCTAAAGCTAACTCCGACACAGACAACCTCCTCCGAAGCCTGCTTAGTTTCTATGAAGCTGACAACTCTATGGTGACCTACAAGCAGACTCACTGGTCCCCAACAAGCATGACCACAGAATCGAAATTTTAACACGTGACATGAATCCTATGCTAATGCAATATGATGTTATGAAATGCATGTCATATTAATTTTAGAAGTCTGTTAAACTTAATTCCATATTATCAAGTGGCCATATCTATTCCAGACACTAAATGAACAACTATAGTTTAATGTCAAATGAGTAGTTGTCACTTCGTTTATTAAGAATTACAACTCAAATATACAACATATAACATGCAAAATTTCCCATCCACATGCAATTGATTCCCTATAGTTACAATTAAACTATATTCCACTATTTACAATCACAATCAAAGTGATAAGATTCAAGTTACTCACCCGTTCATGCTCTTTAATTGTCATAATAGTCCAGTGGAAAGTTCAAATCATGATCTAGGGTTCCTACAAGATAAAAAAGCTTGTATTACGATCTACTTAACAAAAACAAGAAGGATTAAACAAGATTGTAATGTTAAAGGAGACAAATAGACACTTTAAGGTTGCCACGTCCCATGTCAAGGGTCGTATAGTACAAGCAACACACAAGCTTCACCATGCCCTATGTTGACGACCATTTGATGACTAGTGCTACCACGCCCCATGGAGCTAGGTGTATTAACCTAGGCGCGGCCACATAATAGACCACAGCCTTTGCCACTATCACAATCCAAAGGATACCCCAAATGCGACAGTCCACCACACTCAATATTAAAGTTTAAGTATGATAACCTTAGTAATCTCGTAAGCTTCGATATCGGGTGTACGACGTACATTCACAATCATAGAGAATTAACTTTGAAACGAATTGTTTAAGAAGACATTCATATAACAGTTAAGAATGGAAATCATTACACAATATCTGAAATATGAAAATATATACAAAGGTCTTACAAATATCAGAGAGGCATTCCTCCGCTAAAAGATATAGTCCATCAAGTTCTATTGAAGCCTGATCAAAATAATTACATAAAGGTTTACTTAGAAGTCTAAGTTTACTTTTAGTCTTTGACTTCTTCCAAAAACTCCTTAAGCCAAAAGTTAATATCTAAGAGAAATATCCCCAGGGCTTCAACCATGAATGGGGCAACTGCAAAAGGTATCTATAAGGGGTAAACTTCTTGCTTAGTGAGAATTAAATTCACAAGTAAAGTACTCAACAATCAATAATCAAATAAGTTATTTAATCAAACATATGAGATGCAATCAATCACGTGAGCAAACAATACATATGATTTTTCAAGGATCATATGTTTGAATAGATTTACCCCTCTATTCGATCATTAAGTGTTCGGGGCAACAAAGCCATAGTTTGTAAATGAAGTTTTTTGTAGTTTAATGTTGATTCCTACTAATCGCTAAAATGTAGTTGATTCAGGTGCCCACTCACCATTTAGTTACAGGCAATTAAAGCCATAGAATATAATTTTAAGTCCTCGACTTCATTACCGTGCCCTTGTCTCATCAAGAGTACAGTAATGAATGCAATGTGACTCACTACGTGTCATGCATGAATCATTTTATTTAAGTAATCATTGCATAATATTAGTCGTTTTATAAGCGATTACACAATTTGCAGACAATCATTCCTATACCACATCATACAATATTTAGTTAATAATTCTCGCCTCAATATACTTATCACAATTTTAATCATATATGTAAAGCACATGCACTATCATGTTTTATCTTTTCCTAAAGTCTAGTACCACTAATCTACAAGCAAATACATAAGTATAATTACGATAATTTAAACTCATTCGGTCATAGTAGCAGAAGCTCCTTAGTCAAAATAGTCCTCTGGGTAACGTAGCTCGGACTCTACGTCACTTATACAAAAAAAAATGTCCAAAATAAATATTTTCGGAAGATCTATTTAAACTTGTAACTCTATTCTACTGAGTTCGTCAAAATTGCATAGAAAGAAATTCCAATTTAAAATGGCCATAACTTGCTCACTTTAAATCAAAATTTCACATATTACATATCGATTTCTACCTACTCGAAAAGATCTATCCATTTCTAAGGTTATTTTTTATATACGAGGTCATTTGGGTTCCTAAAAGCCACAATATATATTCAAAACGAAAATCTCAGTCTTTGTAAAACAATTTCCTAAACTCATCATTTTTCAAAAATATTTTAGCTAAAATATAGATATGTACATAGTTAAAAAATCCTTTGAGTATACATAGATAGACTCATATTATATGCAAAAATCCTAATGGTGTTGTCTGAACAATTATTTTTCGTAAAACAATTCATCTTAAAGTGTTGAACTTAAATTCAATACTTTTTTTTCTAAGTATTTTGGAGTAACTTTATAATTCCTTAGGTTATTGGAAACAAGTATATTCTTATTTTGTTTTTAAATTTCTTTTCCAAAATAAAATTTTCCCTCAACTTTAGTCTTTTGCAAATTTTGCTTCTAGTGATAAGAATAAAGTTTTCAAAAATTTTTATTAAGTTGTTGATAACCTATCTTGAATTATAGATTTGTCCTTAAAAATGGTTTTAATAAACAAGTCTCTTTCCTCTTATGTTTTTGTTTATTAACTCCTTAAATTTTATTTTTAAAACTTAGTCTTTTAATTTCCTTTACCAATTTTATTTGAGAAGAAATTATCTTTTTAAGTTATTAATAAAATTCATTGTGTTTGAACTAATCATATTTACATTCTTTTTATTTCTTTGAAAATAGATTCCTTCATTAAAAACTTGAAAATCATTATTTTTCTAAGTGGGTTTATAAATTAATGTGTTGATATTATTTTGACTTTGAAAACTAGTTTACTTCTTGGTTTTTATTATGATATTGAAAAGACTTTAATCTTAAGCTTTTGATGAAAAATTTGCATACCAATAAATTATTTTTACTAAGCCTTAGATTACCTTATTATGAAAAGAAGGTGTTTATTTCCTTGATAAAACTATTCTTGTTGTCATTTAGGAAAACTTTGAGGAAATGTTGCAAAAATCCATTTTCTAAGTTGTTGATGATAACTCCTTTATTTAGTGACTTAGCTAAATAAAAAGTTTTAGCTTCAAGTTCCTTTTTTTAAAGAAAATTCCATTTTGAATGTTGTTGAGACAATATCATTATGAGGATGCATGTATATGAGCATGTAATATGAAAATGACGAAAATATAAGATAAGAAACAAGATATTAGTAAGCAAGATAATATGGTCAAGTATTGAGAACCTTAGCTTCATCAAGGTAACTCGATCAAGTATTGGGAGAGCTTTAGCTTCATCAAGGCATCCCGGGACTAAGTCCCAAAAAAAAAAAAAAGAAAAAGCAATAATAGTAATAAGCTTGTTAGTGAGTTAGGGACATTTAGGCTCTAAAATATATATATATATATATATAGATATACATATAGATAATATATATAAATGTTAAGTTAGAACAATAATAATAGCATGTACATAAGCAAAACAACATAATATGAAATTTTTTCATGAACAAGAACAAAAACATAGTGTTGCTTCTATAACATTTGAATGCTTAAGAAATATACACAATTGTCATGTTAAGTTACATGACATGGTAGAAGGATATGGATAAGAACATTTACCAAAAGGGAAAATATGGAAGTGGTAGTATAGGAAAAGTTTGGAGAGTATTTGTGTGTAGGAAAAATGGGTAATAAAAAGAAAGAAAAGAAAGATTTTTGGGAGGGAGTATTTGTGGAGAGAATTTGAGAGAGTTTTAGTATGGTAAATGAATGTGTGAAAGAAATGGAGGGATATGAGATATTTATAGAATTTTTGGAGTAAAAATTGTGTGAATTAAATAAATTAAAAAATAAAAATAAAATATGGATGATGGAGAGAGAGGGGGTTGGCGTGATGCTTGGAGAGGAGAGAGAGAGAGAAATATTTTTTATTTACTTTGTATTTCTATTAATTAAAAGTAATAAGTTGTAAGGTTTGATATGAATGAAGATGTATGGAAAAAGTAAAAAGTAGATAATAAGTATGTAAAGTGTAAGAATAGGTGTAGAAAAGTAGAGATAGGTGAATAGTAATGAATAGTATAGAATATTACTATGAATGGTAGATAAGACAAATTAATACTGGTAGTAAAGAAAATACGCGTAATTAAGCTACATCTGATATTTTTAAATACCGAAAAATTATAAAACTGATATTTTTTAAATCCTTATATTTTTACGAGTTTATTGGTATTATCGGAATATTTTTGCTGTTGGGTGCACTAGGGCACAGTTTTCGAAAACTGATCCCGTTCGGATACAAAAAACACTAAAAATTTTTTAATATGATATTTTTATTTTTTTTATATTATTATGAACTATTATCCATTGCTACTTCAATTTCGTTGTTTTGGGTTTAAGAGCACGGAATTACCGAATCTAATATACTAGGGTTTAATGTATATTTTTTGACCTTAGGGTTTTCGGTTGACTTCTGGTTTAGGGTTTAAACATAAATCATAGCATAAAAATATATGGGATTACAACGCCCCATGGTGGCAAGGTGATTGATACAAAAGTCACCATAGGCTCTACCATGCCCCGTGGTAGCCCAGATTTCACGAACAGACACGACCACGCCCTCTACTACGGGCCGTGGTCATAGAACAACAAATACACATTTACAATTTGAAATTTTTACATACTTTAATCAAATTTACTTGTCTCAACTCCATAACATACTCAAACATTATCATACAAGACTCACCATCCACTCCTTCAATTCTTCTAACCTATCTCTATATCCACATCAAACAACCAACCAACCAATAACCTAACCATTAACTTTAAGCTTTAAGGCTCTAAAACCACTTCTCCATTACTTTACTTCACATACCAACATCCAAAACTCATAGCCATTCCAAATAACCATTAACCACAACAACACAAACACACAAGTAACAAAGATAAAGCAAGAAATAACTTACTTAGACTTACTTTAACTTGAAGATGGATGCTTAACTTGCTTTCCTTGATGCTTTAAAGAGAAGAAATTGAAGTTGAAGAGAGGAGTGTGTGTGTGTGTGTGTGAGATTGTCAGTTTTGGGAGAGAAAAGGAAGAGAAAAAGGATAAATAAATTCTGCCATTTAAAGATAATTATGTATATAAATACAAGTTAACTTTGTTGACTTTTGGAGTAATTCAAAAGTAATTGTGTGTGTGTCTATGTATAGAACTTACGGTGAGCTCAAAGACTATTGTTGCTGCCATTTAAATAAAAACAAATACACTTTGGTCCAATATACTTCTAATACATGATAATCATCAATTATTCCATTTCAAGAAAAAGCTTAGTAATTATAATTTACAAATTCCTATTTAATAAAATAATTTCTTATAAAAATTTATACCAGTACTTTTAATAAAACCAATGTCTGGTTTATAAAATTCAATTTTCTATAAGAATACAAAATACACTTTAAATTGACAATTTTCTTAAAATAATTCAATTGATGGTTTTAAACTTCAATTCTTACTAAATTGATTTAATAAAAGTTATTGTAATTAAATTTACTCAACTTTTAATTACTAAGACATATACAGTCACAATACATTAAATCTTTATTTTCTAATTCTATTTATGAAAAACTTAGAGATTACGGCATGGATCCATTCTAGGAATTTAATTTTTTTTATTCATGATTAAAAGAATCACAGCAAACCTAACATTAGAATCGCTAAATTCCCAAAAATTATAACCAACATGAGTGAAATATAGATGTGCAAAAGGTTGTGTTGGCCCAAAGGTTCAACATGGACAAAACACGAGCTCATATATAGGTCATGTATCTCACCATGCGTAGAAGCTGCAGAACACAAGCTCATACATAGGCCATGCTTCTCATAATGGGTTGAGCATGAGCTTGTGCATAGATCATGTAAATATCAATAGTTATACATGAACTAAGGTTGTAAATGAGTCGAGCTACTTGAGTCTGACTCGTTTCAGGTCAGCACAACTCATTTAACTAAATGAGCTGGGCCTAAGCTTATCTTCAAACTCGTAAATAGGCCTATTAAAAGCTCTTTTAACATATAGAATAAATTAATTTAATATTATAAATATAATTATATACGTTAAATGAGCAGAGCTTAGGCTTGTTTAGCTAAACAGGCCCAAGTTTGGTTTGTTAGGTTCGTTTACGGGCTTAGGCTTAAGCCCGCACATTATAACCTTATTAAGAGTTTGAGCTCATTAAGGATTTAAACGGGTCGAGTCCAAGCTAGCAAAAGCTCGGCTCATTTGCACCCTTAATACGAACTCATGCATAGATCATGTGTGGGTAAGAATCTAAGCACAAGACGTGCGTAGGCTCGTGCATAGGCCGTATACGGGCTCATGCGTACATCATGTTGGTCTAGATTTTTCAAGAAAACTTTCATAAGATTCAATTTCGAAGGGAAAAAAAGTTTTAGGACAACTTAAAGAGTTCCTAAGGACTAAAAGCCAAGACTAAACCTTATTTTGAAAAAAATCTATTCATGGGCATTTCATGAGTGATATCTTTGCATCATAAAAGTAGAATTGAGTGAAAAAAGAGAAAAACCATAAAAAAAATATTTAAGTCAAATTTAGTCACCACGTGAGCCTTAGTCACGTAACACATGATCCTAATGCATTCCTTAAGTCTCTAAAACATTCATTTGATCACAAGCTATTAAGTTTTCCCTAATCCAACATGTGGTAATCATTTACATTCTTAATTTCCCTTAATTTACTAATTCCATTAAGAGATCAAAATCCACTTATCACATCTTATATCCACATTAGTCACTTGGTAACACGAATCACAATTAATTCATCTAAAACAATCCATGTACAATTTATCTTATTAAAGCATCTCCAAAACACCAATTAATTCAATTATGTGTCAATTATCTATTTTCAATCTTACAACTTTGTGAAATTTCAAACATCTATATGTATTATAAGTTATCAAATTACAAATTGTCAAAGTGAACAATCCCTACTTACCAAATTACTTATGTTCTAATTCTATGAGATCATACCCTTATAATTCATTACCTACATGTTCAATTTTTATTTGAAAAAAAAAATTCTAGAATTTAGACACCATTTCCTTCCATCACCTACAACATGCCATAGGCATCTACACATACAACATCAATTTCCTTGATTTTCAATTTCTAAACATCAACATGTAACCTCATCCATCCCATATCCATACATCCTTCTAGAATCCATACACATTACAACTCAAACATTATATTCACCATTAAAACCAAAATTTCCAATAACTCTTATTCCCAAAATTCATGCTTACACTCTATTTACGAAAGACTTAAACACCCTCACATCAATATGTATTAAATTCTAACACTATCAACTAGTTAGCAACTTACTTCACTTGATTTTGCACCATTTCTTTTTGTTTCAACTATAACTCCAAATCAAAGCTTCTAATTCTTTAAGAGCTTAAAATTTAATTATCTAAAACATATACCCATGTTCTTGAGTCAATTTATGCACTTAAAAAGTCATTGAGACTCTCAATAACACTTTAAATCCATGTCTTACCTATTACGAAATTGGTTTGGCTTAGAAGTTTCTCTCCTCTTCTAGTACCTCTTTGTTATTATCATAAACTAATGAAATATATAAAGAAAATCCAACAATTGTTAATCTTAAATTAATTTAGCTTAATTGGCACTAATAAAACCATTGGGGTTTAAGCTTTTAGGCATACTTACATTAAGCTTTTATGGAGAATTTGAGGAAAAAGAGGTAGAGAGATAATAAAAGGGAGAGAAAGCAAGTAGCTGCTACTAGTGTTTTTGGGACAATGGGTTATGTCTTTTTCTTCACATTGTGCCACATGACACAATTCTAGGCATTCAATTTTTACATGTGCAAAACTTTAACTAGTTTTAACTACTTTAAGGTTTCTGATTGATCTTATGAGCTAATCATGATTTAAATAGTTTTACTAAGTCTAAATTATTTATGTAAATATTTTTGAATTTTTATTCATGTAAGTTCTTAGTTAAGGGCAAAATTGTAATTTAGCAAAAACAAAGCCCCAAACTGCATTGCTTTTATTTTTCTTGTGAATTTGTCATCAAAAAACATTTTAAATTCAAATTTACTTAATTTTAATATTTTGGAATTGTTTTTGAATTTTCAAACATACACGTTCTCGGTTTAGGGAAAAATTGGAATTTTTTGGAAAATTTGATTGTTTGACTCCTATGTGATTTCAGTTGGCTTGAATTGACTTTTAATGATTATGATTCTTATGATTGGTATTCAGATCATTTCATCACATTTGAGGAAGAGATTGTTAGGACATG
The DNA here is from genome assembly GCA_024138025.1 of Combretum micranthum. Lineage (NCBI taxonomy): Eukaryota > Viridiplantae > Streptophyta > Magnoliopsida > Myrtales > Combretaceae > Combretum > Combretum micranthum. Next base: position 279,016 of record JAMXBD010001248.1, read on the forward strand.
CGTGTGATGTTAGAAAAGTCCCATGTGGGAAAAATGTAGATCATATGAAGGATTTATAAGAAGGAAAGTTGATACGTTAAAGTTTTTTGTTATATATGGCATCAAGTCCATCATTGTATTCCTTCACATGGTCCATTTGTAGAATCTCTTCGAGTTGAAGGCTTTTTCTCTCCTAATTCTGTATATCAATCTATAATATTTGGATCATAATACTTGCTTTCTAAAAATTTTAATTTGTTTATATTTTTAAAATTCTAAACTCTTTCACTTTAAGTTTTTTAAATTTTTTTACTTTTGAAAATGAAAATTTTTAGTTCCTTTATCTATCATTTAATAAAAAAGACCTAATTTTGGAAAATATCTACTTTATTTTATGGGTTAATGTCACAAATGGTATCTAAATTTTAGAAAAATATATAATTTTGTACTTGAACTTTGAAATTAATAAATTTAGTATCTAAACTTTGAAATTTATTATCCAAAAAACCTCAAAATTGATCAATTTATTACCTAAAAAACTTCGAAATTGATCAATTTAATATCTAAAAGAATGTGATGGAAGTATCGCTAGCATATATAAAAAAGTTCTTTCAAGTACTAAATTGATCAGTTTTAAGGTTCAAGTACTAATTACACATTTTGCCAAAGTTTAGGTACTATTTGTGACATTAACCCTTATTCTTTTAAGAAAAATATTTTCTAAAGTGCCAAACTTTTTATTTTAAAGAAAGGAAAAAACATTTTCCATTTTTTATTTATAATTTTTAAAGATTAATTTAAATAGGAAAATCAGTCTATGCTTAAAAGGTGGATTGATCACGACTTCAAAAGCATACTTTTTGGTTTCTTAAATTATTTCCTAATTAAATTTTAAAAGAAGAGAAAACAGAAAAAGAAAAAATTTAAACCAATATTAATGTTATTTGAAAAATAATAAAGGTCAACATATTACTTATTAACCTTGCCTAACTTTTATTATGTAAGATATATAAAATGGTCGATGAAAAATTACAAAGTAAAAGAAAAAAAAATCATGATGTGCAAATACAACATTACATGCTAGTTCAATAAAATAAATAATATAAAAAACTAAACTAAAAATACAAACAAATTGGACAAATACAATTATAATTGATATCATTGGACAAAGAATAAATATATTACATTGAAGTGGAATTTTAACACCATCATTGTATTGCGAGTTCATTGATGATTAGCTGTAATTAAATCCGAGGATCCACGTAACATAAAGGTGGTATATAAATTACACATCTATTTTACCTCTTTTGCTTCCTTATTTCATATGAAAATTCTATGTTGCTTTGGTATTTTTTAAATGGCTTAGAATCCATACCTATAAGTAGTTCCCTATTTTATACACAAGAAGTTTTGAAAATTGAAAGTACGCAGTAGTTTTTTAATATATTGGACCATGTCATATATTGCCATTTGCCACTTACCATCCAACAAATTACTAGAATCTTTCCATAAAAAAAAAAAAGGAAAAACACGCATACATAGAGACACACCTAAACTTTTTTATTACACATATTTTTTGAAATAACCTAAATCAATAATTCTAAATGAAAGGGCATTTAAGTAATATCGGTTTTTAAGAGAGGGATACTTTTGTCCAACTAACATATCTTTCAAAAGATAAATTGGTTTGCAGGGAACATTTAAAAAGACATCGAAGTTGTTAACTACCATTTTCCCTCTCCTTCTTATATACATACAGCAAACTGGCAAAGTCTCTCTCTCTTTCAACATTTTTCTACCGATATTGAAGGAACTTAGCAAGATTCTATAGCAAGTTATAATTCCATGTGAGTTGTTTCACCGTTTTGGACAATCAAGATTAGGAAATGACAACACATGACGATTATGATGTGGATAACCCAATCATGTAGTAGTAACACCAAATTGTGTTTGAATCTTGAAAGAATTTCAAGGAGAAAGGGGTTATTATAGAATAAACATTTGGGAACTTGTGAGGATACGAAAGAAAGATGAAAGGTAATATAATCTTGTGTATTTTATATTGGGTAAATTACATCGGAAAGTCTCAATGTTTAGGGGTAAATTCATCGAAATCTCAACGTTTGAGTGGTTTAAAAAAGGTCTAGCATTTGGAGAATTAGATCAATTAAGGTCTTTATTGACACTTGTCATAACATAAAAGGTTTTTTTAGTTTTACTTAAATATTTCTTCTGTTGACACGTGTCAATGGAGACCTTGGTTAACCCAGTTTTTTTAAACTACTCGAAATATTGAAACCTCAAATGAACTTACTCTAAAATATCTAGACCTTTGGGTGTAATTTACCCATTTTATATTTGATCATGAGTATTAAATATAATATAGAAAAGTGGTGCACATTTTGGTTCTGTTTTGAGGTTAAAAATATGCATATGGAAGTGTTTAAAATGATATCGAACTTAGAAACACAACAATTGCTAGAAATAGTGCTTTTCTAGAAATACATGACTACTATATAGCCTTATGTTCTTGGTCGTGTACCTCTCTGCGATCAAAATAGCATTTTCCAGAAGTATACCATCAATACACGACACATGTATCTAGTCGTGTTTCTCTTTATGCTTTCAACAAGAAAGGAATGCGAAGAGAACATGACATATACACGACCCCGTGTTCCTAGTCATGTTCTTCTCGGTTTAAAAAATATGATTAGAAAATAACACAAGGAGAACACATGGTTGTGTATCTTCCCGTATATCCCCCGTATACTCTCTGTGTTTTGCTCGTGTACCTCCCCGTGAACCTAATAAGAACCAAGCTCTAGGGTATATCATATTCGTCATCATGCCCATGATGAAGATCACATCCCCCACACTCGTGATGAAGGCTGTGAGAACATCATCGTCGGAGAAGTTGCAAGTCAACAGAGATCATGATCTACATCACGCTCGTGATGTTGCTCGTGATGTGTCCAATCAGGCTTGTGAATTGCTTGAAGAAAGAAAAGGAATTTAAGGCTAAGGAGATCACGATTGTAATGCATAACATGATTGCATGCTTTGTTTCCAAAGGTTAATTTTACCTTCCTATTTTATTTGTTCGACTTTTTATGTTTTGTATTTGCTCTTACATGACTTGTGGGAGTATATAACGATATGTGGGGTTATGTTATCGATAGCTTGAATCTTTCTTTGTCATTGATTGAGATCAATTGCCTTGTTGGCTTCTTGGCATTGTTTCCAAAACATATTGAGTAATATTGAGTTTTTTCCCAAGATTATTCTTTGTTGCTTCTTTTGATCATCTGTCATATTGATTGAGTGAAACAACTAGTTCGGTTCTTTCTTTGATGCATCACATCCAAGGATAGATAGCTCATATCTTTTACTTTACTGTTTTATATAAATAAAAAACGCAAAACACATATATTAAATCTTGATAAATTCCGTTGCGTAATTTTAACATGGATTGTATAACAAATTTGGGAAAGAACTATTATTATTACTTGAATCTCAAATAAAACAAAATAATAGATCTTTATAGATAAGTTCCTGCCAACTACAATCTTTCTAAAAAAACGAAACCAAATAAAATCACTAACGAAAAGGAAATGTAATATCTTCCTAAAATATAAACTCATTGAAAACGATGGTAAATTGTTCTCTTTATTGTCAAAAAATAACCATAATTACTTTACCTTCTTCTTTTAATTTTTTGATCTTTTTTTTTGGGCTCATTCGAAGAACTCATGAACTATTTGCTTCACTCTAAGTAGTGAACTAGCAAAAACCCATTGTTTCATGAATCTTATTGAATAAAATTTGGTGTTGAATGAATTTCCTCTTATAACAATGGACAAATGTGGAGATTTTGTCCCTTGAATTTAAGGGTAAACTGCATTGAAATGTCATAATGTTTGGGGGTAAGTTCATTTGAGCTCACAGTGTTTTGAATGGTCAAAAAAGAAATCACAATGCTTAGAGAGTAAGTTTATTTTATATCACAACATTTGAAGTAGTTGAAAAAGGTCGCAACGTTTAGAGAAATGGGTCAATTAGGGTTACTATTGGTACCTATTTATGATGTGCCAGGTCTTCTAAGTTTCAATTTTAAATATTTCTCTTATTGACACGTGTTAATGGTGATTTCAATTTACTTACTTCTCTAAAATCACGACATCTTGTTAACTACTTAAAATGTATGACCTTAAACGAACTTACCTCTAAATGATGTGACCTTTTAGTGTAATTTATTTTTAAATTTAATGGTGAAAAAAATTATGAAATATGTCGAAAAAATTATTTAACCAAAACCGGAACGATGACTTTTTTTCAATCATTATGATTTACCATAACCACACTACCATGACTATTACCATCACTACTACTATTTTTGTCACCATCAAAACTATCATCATAAACTCCATCACAATTTATACAATATTAGCACCATGATTCACCATCATTGTATCATTATTGTACCATCTGAAAAACTTGATAGACAATTATTATATTATAACTAATATCATTTTCATTTTTTATAGGCCAATTTGGATTAAAAGGTATTAAGTTTGAAGATAAGTTTGTTCAAGATTGTGAGGATTAATAACGAAACATTTATGGTGATTAATAGGCTAAATTGCATCAAAAGGTACTAACTTTTGAAGGTAAGTTCATTTAAGATTTTGAGGGTTAATAACATTTATGGCGACTGAAATAAAGGTGATGGTAGTTATAAAGTTACATTATATGCCATTATCACTACTTCCGCTAAATTGCCTTTGTTATGTTAGGTATTATAAAAAACTCAATACACTATTATTACATATAACTAATATCATTTTCATTTTATATAGCTAAATTACATTAAAATGTATCAATGGTTAAAGGAAAGTCATGGGAAATTCTATGGTTTCGTCATTAATTTTGATGGAACCAGTTCCGTCATTATCCAACGGTACACATCATACCCAACTGTGTTCTAACTATTAAAATAGTCAATATTCTAATTATTATATTATTTTAATGGTTAGATGATTGATTAGACGGTCCTATCGACATAAACCGTAGAAGCTTCCGTAAGTTCATATTTTGAGGGTTCATAATGAGAAATTTATAGCGATTGAAACAATGGCAATGATGATTGTAAAGTTACATTAAATTGCCTTTGTTATGTTGAGTACCATCTAAAAAACTAGAGACACCATTATTATATTATAACGAATATCATTCTCATTTTGTTATAGGGTAGATTATATAAAAAGATATTGACATTTGATGGTAAATCGTTTAAGGTTTTAAGGGTTAATAATTAAGCATTTAGAGTAAATCACAACGTTTGAGGGTAAGCTCATTTGAGATCATAATGTTTCAAGTTGTTAAAAAGAGGTCATAATGTTTAAATAAGTGGGTCAATTGAAGTCACCATTGACACATGTAAACAAAAAGAAATTTTTAAAATTAAAACTTAGAAGATCTGGTATGTGTGACACATGTTAATGGTGACTTCAGTCTTCAATTGACCCACTTCTCTAAATGTTGTGACCTAAAATGAACTTACTCTATAAGCGTTGTGACCTTTTTTTAATTATTTGAAATGTTATGACTTCAAATGAACTTACCCTCAAAAGTTGTGTATAGCTTACCTTAAGCATTTATAACATTTGAAACAATGGTGATGGTAATTGTAAAGTTACATTAGTAATGATGGTCATATAACAAAACGATAAATTACATCAGTAGGTACCAACATTTAGATCTAAGTTTATTTAAGACGTTAATATTTCGTGATTAAAAAAATTAATGTTTCGTACAACAAATCAAACGAGGTATCAATATTTTGCAATATTAATTTAAGATATAAATATTTTGATTAATTTTCAATAATGTTTTCTTAATTTTCATTGATGGTAAGTTATTAATACTTATTTGACTCAATTTGCAAAAACGTTGATACTTTTTTATAACAACATAATACTTTAATACCTTCAACGAATTTATCTTCTAACATTGATTCCTTTTTTTAACTACTCGAAATAGTGACGTTGATACTTTAAATCTAAAAATCCTCAAATATTGATACCTTTTACATAATTTAGCTCATAATAAAATGAAAATGATATTAGTTATACTATAATAACGGTGTGCAGAGTTTTTTTATAAATTATGCAACTACCTTCACCATTAACCTATAACAAAATGAAACTTTACAACTTCCATCACAATTGCTTCAATCACTATAAATGCTTCATGGTTAACACCTCCATCACATAACACATCATTGCTACAATGCTACTCCTTGCATAGCCATAAGTCTTTGGATGGATGTAAGGCTAGTCTAGACTTGGTATTTTTTTTTTTTTAAAGAAAAAATGATATTATTTGTATATTACAGAAAAGAAATAGTGACCAACGATTTTGTAATTTAGTAGTATGACCCTCATTCTTTTAAATGAAAAAGTATCGAATTGAATTCCCTTATCACTGTTTTAAAGGCGAAAAAAAAGAAGAAAGAAATAGTGACATGAAAACAATAATAATTTAATGGTTTGGACTCCCGTTATAATTCTTAAACAAAATGATGCAAGAGTAGAAAAATATAATGAAAATAATCATATGATTATGAAAATCATCATCTCATTTAATTATATATGTGTGTATATATATCAAACAATATGCAATGGAAAAAGATATCGTGCGGAGAGAAGGGAATGCTATTATATTCTAACCATACGGGACAAACATGGCATCGATTTTTGCTACATTTAACATTCGTAACCAAACAGAAAGGTAAAGGATTTTAACAGTTTTTATCACCTCTCTTTTGAATTCAAAAGAAAGCAAACGCAAACACCATCTCCCAACCTTCTCCACCCACTCTCCCAACACCACCATCATCACCACAGCCGGCGCCAACACCACACATTCCTACTCTCTCTCTTTCTCTCTCAGATCCCATTGCTGAATCATTGATAAACTCAACAGTGCAATAACTACTCCGACTGCAATCGACCTTACTTAATTCACTGTAATCGCTATGTGGATAGAACAGCAATGAGTGGAGCAAGACTGTGTTCCTTACTTATTGAATTAGGTTACGAAGGAGCAGAGTCATTGGATCGCGATAGCTTCGAATGGCCTTTCCAGTATGACGATGCTCGCCCCATTCTCGACTGGATCTGCTCCAGTCTTCGCCCTTCTAACGTTCTTTCTCTCCCCGAACTCGCCCAGTAAGATCTCTCTCTCTCGCTCGCTCGCTTTCTTTTTGTTGGGTTAGGGTTTGGTTGTTTCGTTCCAATCTGAATTGTTTGGTTTTTGATTGTTAGGTACGAGCAGTTCCTTCAAGAAGGCAAGTTGTTGGAGGTAACGTTACTCCGCAATGTGGATTGAATTTACCGAAGTTCGTGTTGATCGTTAGGCTTTTTGTTAGAGATGTCGATTCGAGTTGGTTACCGGATTCTGGACAGTGATGTCCGTATAATGATTGGACAATGTAGGATTAGTTATATTGAGTATGTGCTCTGGACAGGTTGCGCCATGTCTGGTTATAGTATGGGTTTTCTTATCTGAAAGGTTGGATTTCCGAATTTAAATTATGTTTAGGTATTTCCGAGGTCAAATGGAGTGCCTTTGCTGCTAATGTGGTTTTTGAAAAGCTTCTTCTTCTTCCCCTTCTCCTTCTTTTTTTGGGTAATCTTTTACCCTTAAGTCTAGAATTCTAGAAGTTAAATAGGGCGGATTCTAGAATTTAAATTTCATAAATAGGAATTAGGATTATTGGAAGAATGGAATCTTTTAAAAGAATGAGTGGAATGCACAGATCCTTTATCCTCATAATTGTAACAACTGGCATTTTCATTACAACGGATTGGAATGCAAAGAAAAATACGATTGTCAGTGATAGACTGTTTTAGTATAGTGTTGAGACAAGATACCTTGGCTTTGCAGGGAGAAGATTTGGACTTTGCTTATGATAGCATATCAGCCTTCTCTTCCAGGAGAGACAACCAGGAAGCAGTTTTTGGAGCTGAGGAAGGTTTGAAAGAGATAAGGTCATATTTTGCTGTGAGAATTAATGAATTGAATTTTTCATTCCTTTTAGGTTCTTATCAGTTCAGACATGAAGACACATGATGTATGAAGTAACCTTGGTCTAGTCAGACACTTGCATTCTTCATATAAATTATTATGTTATAAGACTCCATTATTCCTCTGGAGAAGCTTTTAAACTTGGATGTTGAAACTCAAATCTGTGTTTGTTTGTTTTCAATGCCAGGGATGGGACTGCAGCATATAGGGCTGAAGCCTTGGAGTTGCAACGGCAACTTAGATTTGTACAGTCTCAGTATGATGTGCTCACTACTCATGCTTCATCCTTAATTCAAGGGAGGCGGGCTAGAGTTGCTGCCACCTCATCTGTGAATGGACAGCTTACAACTATAGATGACAGTCTTTCAGCAAGGAATTTACAGGTATTCATAATTGAAGAATGATATGCCTAGCACATCGAGTTAGCTACTCTTGATTATCAGCAGTTAGTGCTAGAGAAATAAATTAAGATAAATGCTATCTTTTGAAGTCAATGGTTAGATATTTTGCACCTATGATGGTTGAGGACACTGAGAAGAATCCTTGCATTGAGAAATTTTATGTGACTTTTTGTGTGTGTAATTTCTTTGGGAAAAAATGAATTATGCTGATAGGTGAGTGGGCTTGATCTTGTCTATGGTGGCATTTTATGCTACTCTGGCCCGTTGTTGGAATTTGAAGACTTCACAACAATCCTCCAGAAAAGCGGACCTTTGTAGCATTGCTTTTACTTAAAAAAAAATTATTATATGCTAATTAAGTTACCCTATTTTCCTCTGAAATATTTTCATCTTTATGCTGTGTCATCAAGATCTAGCATAAAGTACGTTGCATAATTGATAATAAATACCTGTGAAGGCAAGATTCTGTTGTGGACAATTTGAGTTGTTCAGTGTGATAGTGTCCATTTGTCTCCATGTTGAAAGTGAGATGATAATACATTGAGGAACGCATTCTCTGTCCCATGATTGGTCACAAGACATATCCAGTCTATTTCTTTGCTAGTTGTTGGGAATATATCTTTGCCTTCTCTGCAAATTATTTTGTTGAATAAGAAGGCTATTTTGTTTGGTTGTATATGGAAAGTACATAACATAAGCAATATGATTGAATATGTAACACCAAAATGAAGAATATAGTATGATAAGATACTGGTAACAGGGGCAGGAGTCCTTGTAGACGATAGAGCAGAGAGTCAATTCTGAAAATGTTTAAAGATCAAAACATTCTCTTGTCCCTTTCAAGTCATGATCAGTCAACTACCATATACACAATAAGGAGCATCTGCTAGGAATCATGGCTAGTCACGGAAAAATTTCTTATTAGTCTCTTTTTCAGACCATAATAAGTCATCTATCCATGGACACAATGATGAAAATCTACTAGGAACTCATTGTTCAGGTTTTGATAATGGTGAATTCTATTCTAGTCTTAGGAGGCGGTGGACAGGTTAATAAGTGAAGCAAGTCTTCTTGTAAATAGTGATGCAGCTTTGCATCTGGTGTGTGGAAAGGTAGCTTTGTTTTCATGGAAACTGGAAAGTGGCTTGAGATTGTTATGTTTTCCTATGGTCACCTCAAAAGTTCAAAAAGGAGCTAATTATTAAAAAAGAAAAATTTTAAAAAGGAGTTGTCCTGCTCATCTTACTTGAAAATTTTGGATAATATTTTGCTGTGTTCTCCATGGCTTGTATGTTGCTTTGGGGGGTGAGTAGTATCTTTAGCTATTTGAATCTCCTTATAAGACGGTATTGAGATTTTGATGCTTGTGACTTTCATTCTGGTTTCTGGAAGTGCTTCATCACAGTTTGATTTGTAAATTAAGTCTTCTTGTGAATAGGGGTACCTTTGCTATTCATCCATGGTGGTTTCTTCCTTAAATTGTTTGGATGTCGTAGATAATTGAAGAGATTATGGACTTCACAGTTTGGATGTAGTAAATACTTGTGTCTCACCATGCTTCACATCTGGAAAATAGGAGCAATGGGAAAACCAATGCAGAAATTTTGTCCTCACGACTTTACCCAAAATATTATGTCCTCATTGACTTCATACTCCCTGCTTGCTAGGCCCTCTCTGATTTGGTGGAAAGTGTGGTTAGATGGATAACTGGCCTTAGGCATTGTTAAAAGTTTTCCTTTCTTAATTTTCTTGAAGGCATGCATTTTGAAAAATTTTCCTCTTAATGTTTTTGATGACTTTTATTTGAAATATATTGTTAATTGAGCAACTCCTCATTTTCCTCTTTTAAGAAATTTTCCTTTTCTATAAAAATATCACTTCTGTTGATGTCCCCTCAGAAACTTCTAACTAAAAATGTTCTGCATCTTGATGTTTCAATTGCTTGCTTGTTACTACTTGCCCTGCCTTCTTTAAATGTGCATGATGAAAATGTATGATCTCTTCTTCTTGAGAAATTTTCTGTTATTTCATTGTTGATGAAATTCTGCTCATTTTCTTATTCTTTCTTTCAATTTAGATGAATGCAGTGCTTGGTAGGATTGCTTCAACTGCCCAAGAGCTTGCTCATTACCACTCAGGAGATGGTAAACTAAATATAGATCATTTCGTTTTTTATATGCACAGAGAGGCAAATTTTGTATCTGGTATTTGTTATTTACGAATAATTGAATATCCTTACCCTGGTGAATTCTCTCTAGGTCGTCCATCTTCCTAGCACAACTATGTTTGAGTTGTCTGGCTATCAGAGATGGTTATTGGTTTACCTAGTGAAAATTGGGCCTATATATAATATACATATATCTATATATGCATATATATATTTGAAGTTTGATGATTGGATTTGTTTTCTTCTTTTAAAGACTTTTGGAAGTGCTGGCTCATGTCTTTGATACCTGACTAGCCAACCTAGAGTGGTCTAACTTTATGATCTGACAAATCAAATTTATAGATGGCATTATCCTTTATGAAAATGTTGACAAGAGATATATTACTCAATTTTTATGTTGAGCTGTTTGTACTTGGAGTGATTAATTGTTAAATTTTATACCAGTTAAGAGATGTCAGTTCTATTTATATAATAGAATGAAACTAGTTTTCTCAACAACTGAGAAGAACTTCATGAAACTTGTAAGTTGATTGGCCACTCTTAATATTATTCCTGGTATATGCAGAGGATGGTATCTACCTAGCATACTCTGACTTCCATCAATATTTGCTGGAAGATTCATCTTGTATGAAGGAGCTAAACCAGTGGTTTTCCAAGCAGCTGGATACGGTATGGACATGCTTATATCCTGATATATGCAGATTGATGATCTTCACATTCGATTGATCCTTTTTTGGGTTCTAATGTGCCATATTATGCTTTTGCTCAATTCTAATTAGTTTCTTTACACGGTACACAGCAAGCTCAAAGGTGTCATTTAATCATTGAAGCTGTGGTATTGGTTTTTGCATTTTGTATCATGTAGCAATCATTGGTGAGGTTACTGAAGAAAACTCAGGCTTATGTGGAGTGTTCAGATACATGGATTATACCTGATTCTAGAAGGCTGAGGGTTAATTGAAAATAAGAAGTTTTGCAAAGACTGGGTTTAATAGAGATACTAACTTTTTGTTGGACCAAGTTTAATTGTAGACCAATTTATGAACAAATCAGCTTTTAACAAAGGTCCCAGCTTCAAAAAATTCTAGGTTTAGTGATAAAGTAAAAGGGACTTAATTGGAATGAAATTGTGCTCCATCGATCTCTAAATTTGGAGAACTTATTTGATAAAGCGGGGCGATGACAATTGCCTTACCATGGGAACTACAATTTTGACCTTTCCCTGTTGAGGGTTCTGTGAGGTTGTCTGAGATGCTTGAACTTGAAATTCTGGCTTGAATTTTAGTTGATTGAATAGGTATGCATGTTTGCCCCCCACCAAAAAAAAAAAAGAAAGTATAGGTATGCATGTTCTTATGGAATCCACTGTATTCTAATGTTGTCATTGGCACAGTAGGCCTGGTTTTCGTTGCCCCTTTTCTAATATTGATCTAATGAATTTGTAAGACTATTTAAGTTGAAAATAGAGAGAATAATTTGCTTCTTATTTTCACTGTATATAAGCAAGAAAGCTTCTCAAAAAGTTTATCTATTTGAAAAATTTCCTCAATTTGTAATTTGATGAACTGCAATTTGTCCTTTTCTTTGAGTGGCTGCCACATGTAATATATTCAATTTTCCTGTTATGTTGATGGCCGATGGAACAAATTAATTGTAGGGGCTTCTTCCCTCTCTCAATTGTGCAGGTGCTTTTCATCTATCCCTTGATGTGATTTTGTGATATTCCCACATGATTGTACTTCCAAGAAGTTGGATCATTTTGCAATTGATACACTTTGATTACCACGAGTGATTTTTTCTTGGCCCATGTGGGGGACAACACCCAATACCCTGCTCTTTTGCTTGATGCCGCCAAGAGAAATTTTTTTGTGAGAAATTATCTCGTATTCTAGGAGTGCTCATTAGGCACTTTTGGTTCATCGTTTTGGTACTGTTTTGGCATTGTTTTGCTGCCAAATAAATTCTGAACCGATAATAATATGATACCGATGGAAAATTGATAGTTTTATTCATAAATTGACTGAACTGAACCAATACCGAATTGATATCGAACTGATACTGATAAAAACTAACAATCCAAAGAGGCCCTAAAAAAAAAATAAAGTAGCTAATGAGTCGATTGGCATCTGGCAAAATGACAACCATTGATGGAACTGCCAATTTATGTGCTATCTTTCAAGGAAGAGCTGGCTGTTCCCTGAGTTGTCTTTATTCAGCAGTAGAAAGCTCTTGAATAGAGTTAGCTCCATGCAAGGATGTCTTACTGTTTCGACTTCCCTGTGTCCCTTAGCTCATGATTCAAAAAATGTGAGAAAAATACTCAATTTTATATTATGAGTTCCTAACGAAATCCATGTTTCAGTTAATAATCTTTCATCTGGGTTGACTAGTTTCAGATTCCTATGCCTTTGGTGCACTATGCATTACTTTTGATGGCTGGTTTTTAATCATGTGACTGGTCTGAAAGAGAAATGTTGCTCGTCTCCTCCTTTAAAATATAGGTGTCAAAAGCACATTTTTTTGTGATTAAATTTTTTAACTCACCATCTATATCAAAGCTAAATTTCTGTCTCGCGAATGCCAATTATATGTTTGACATGATTTTTATAACTATTTACCAAGTAGCATTTTTTACACATCTCTGGAGATTTAATATGTGACAGCTATGGTTGGAAATGGGTTTCATTGTGCTTTATTTTATAGATCAAATGTGAAGTCATTGCCTATATTATCCTAAATATATTTTCTTTGTTGATCTGTAGCCTTAAATTGGGATAGGAAGGACTGAAATATATAATTGTTAAGAGTACATGAGTAAGGTTCGTCATTCCTTTTGATAATGCTTTTCTTATCCCGGGATGGACATTTAGATCTTCGAAGGTTGTGATGAGCGGTTTATGGTTATGTAGCAGTGCAAAATACCCTGGATGAAATTTCAGACAATTGAATTGTACTACATATACTGTAAAAAAAATTTGAATAAAGAAATTAGACAACTTAATGTTGCTATAAAGAAGATAATATCTTCTACTGTCTTCAAAGTGGAAATGTGGTGAGATGTTATTTTTGTTGCTTCTGGATGTGTATGCTTGTCATGCCTTCTCCTTCCAGTTTTGAGCGAATATTAACAGCATGATTCATTTTGATTCAAAGTGTTGGGGATTTCCCTTTACCTTATGAAATTTTTGCAGGACTGCCTATCATTCTGGTTAAAATGTATCATGTTTAAGAGCAACATATTAGGGTCTTAATTTTTGCTCTTTATCAGGGTCCTTTCCGTCTGGTTGCTGAGGAGGGAAAATCTAAATGTTCCTGGGTGAGTCTTGATGATGTCTCGAACATTTTAGTACGAGGTAAAACAATTCTTGGATTCCAGCTCATTGTCTTATATTCTGTATATATATTCTAAGATTTTTGGTTTTTGACCTTTGTTTAATTTAATTTAGTTATTCAAAGCCAAGGCACCTACCTCTTTTATGGTTCATAAAATGGCTGCTGCATTGGTGGTTTGTGTTTCTGTGATCTCTGGCATGCAAGCTTTTGTTTGTCTCAGACAGTTGCTTTGTAATGGAGGCCTTGCATGTAATGTGTCCATTATACATGCTTTTTAGATTCTAGTACCATTGGGAAAGTGGGTTTTATGGAATAAGCAGCTTGCTCCTTTCTTTGCCAAAGCAATGCAGTGCTGCAACATGCTGTCAGAATTAGCTTTTTCATGTTGCCAACAGGCAGATCATAGCTACTTTTATTTATTATTTTTGGGACTAGATCAGATTTTTTAATAATTGTTATTTTTTTTTCAATCATTTGATCAGGTTTTACAGAGCTGTTTTAATTTTTATTCTCGTAATATGTTTGATGTGGTGTTGAGTATTTTATATTCTTGATGAGTACTGTGGTTTTGATGTTTTTTACAACTTTCAATGCAGCAGATCCAGAAAAGTCTCATCACCAGCGGGTGTCTGAATTACAACGACTCCGTTCAATGTATGCTGCTACTCTTTCCTTCATAAGCACATTGCACACATATTGACATAGGATTTCACGCACAAAACCAGACACTCACATGCATAACATATGTGTAATTGTAGTTCTTTTCCTTTTTCTGGTGGCTTGTGTAGATTTTATTCTATTTTTTAGAAGATAGTGATGTGATTAATTTCCAACTTATTGCTATGATAGATTTGGAACAAGTGAGAAACAATGGGTGGAAGCTCAAGTAGAGAATGCTAAGCAGCAAGCTGTTTTGATGGCACTCAAATCTCAAATAACATCAGATGAAGCTCACATTCACCTTGATCTTCATTCCCTAAGGTTTAGTCTTTAAGCTTCATTGATTGCTTTGTCTTCTTTGTGGGATTATGCTCTATTTTTTATTTAACCTCATCCAACTACTTGTCACTCTGCTAAGATTTCAATTGTTTTATTCATCATGAAGCAACACTGCTTAGGGAAGTTACCAGTGAACTCATCTTAATCCATGACAACATCTTTGGAGACACCACATTCAATTATTTAATATAATAACTAAGGCTATAGTCTAAAATTCCCCAAACACCTTTTATGGTGATACAGTAAATGACTAAAGAGTGAACCCCTTATATGGAGTAAAACATAATACTATTCTTTTATATTATTTATTTATCTTTTTATAGAAGGCATGAGGCTGTTGAATGTTGCAGGAAACATTTATGTGTATGTTTATATGCTTAGTTTACATCTGCACATGCAAGCACGCTGAACATGTGACAAGTAAGACAAGATGAATTAAGTTTACATCAAATAGAACAAATGTAAGGCCTTATGTAATAATCAAAAGGTCACTGTTCTTATTATAGGGCCTTTTTTTTTTTTTTTTTTTTGTGGTGGTTGGGGTTGGGGGGGGGGTTTTGGGGGTGTTGTTGGTAAGTTATGGGGGGGGGGGTGGAGGAATTTTTTGATATGCTTTATGGATGGTATTTTTTTTTTGGTATGAAAAGACCTTTACATCTGCTTAATATGATATATAGTTTAGGGATGTAGGAACTTTCTCTATTTAATGCTGTGCGGATTAAATCTCTTTTGGCCCAAAAAAAAAAAAATGCCATGTGGATTATGGCGTTTTGCATGTTAGTGTCTGTACCAATTATTTTACTTTTCTGTGCAGGAGGAAGCATTCTGAGCTGGTGGGAGAAATTTCAAATCTTTCTGTCAACGAAGAGAAGTTGCTCTCTGAGGTTTGTATATGTGCACTGCTGTATTTCTTTAGAAAATAAATGTTTCATGCATTTTCTTAAGGTGATGCATTGATGTCAGAGCTGGAAGTTTGGAGTGCTAACTATTGCTTGAATTATTATTATTATTTATTTATTTTTTTGGGCTAAATTACACGCATACTTGTTCTTATGACTATCACTATGTGCTGCCTTGCCAAGGTTTCAACATCACCAGCTATTCTGCAGTACAATGTTTTCTTTCTTTGTCTGTTTACTCATTCAAGAAATAAGTTGTTTGTATGTGTAGCGATGCTGTTGGCTTGTTCGCAACTTAGATGTGGTAATTTGCAGGATAATGAATGCTCTGCCTATAGCAGTTCCTAATTTAAATAGTTTTGAGTAACTGAAAATCTTGTGAATTAGTTCCATTCCATGTATTCTGGCTCTTCTGTAAGTTACTGTAGCTTATGTGGTTGCAGATGCTTACTAGTTCTGTTTTTGACAATGATCTGAAAAGTGTTGATGTCTGATTACAATAGGTCTGTTAGTGGTGAGAGTTCAATTTCAGCATATAGGCCTCTGTTTTGATTATACTTTATCATTCTTCTACTAGACAATTCCAAATCTTTGCTGGGAGGCTCAACTTCAAGATACATACATTTTGCAAGGTATGGAATTAAACTGAATTTTCTTTTAGATACGACGACACACACACACACAAAAAAACAATCTCTATCATTTAATGATGCCAGCTTTCTTCTGTATTAGGTGATATGATTTAAAGGTCATGCGTCAGGAGTACTATATCAACAGACAGAAAATGGTATGTAAGCCGACATCATGCACTTTAATACCAATCCAATGAAAAGGATTTTTTCCCTAGAAAGTTGTCACACATGGTGCATGATTGCTTTTTCTCATTCTTGAAGTTATTATTTGGGATTCATCCCCCCCCAAAAAAAAAAAAATCATCCAATAAGAAGTTATTTATTTGAGTCCCACTTGAGACTAAATGCATGTAGAAATATCTCATTTTTGCTTCTTGTGGCTTCCTGTGTCATGTGACTAGCATCTATTTCCCTTCATCTGATTAATGAACCTCTCAGCATGCTCTAGGATTCATAGCACTGCACCTAGGCCTTTAATACAGAGCACATAATTTGGTTACTAAATTAATTCACATAATTTGGTTACTAAATTAATTCTTACTTGCATTGTTCATTAATAAGATATAGCCAGTGAAGCAATTGTCAGATGCAAACTACATTTTAGAAATTTTGTTGTCTTCGCCGATAGAGGAAAATAGACTTTGAATAGATAGTAAAAAGAAAGCATTTTATGCATGCTTGTAATTATTATTTATTTTTTTTGGCAGTTTATCAGTCATTTAATTAATCAGCTAGCAAGACATCAATTCTTAAGAATAGCTTGTAAGTTGGAGAAAAAGGTCATGCGTGATGCATATTCATTGCTTAAAGTCATTGAATCAGAGCTGCAAGGATACTTTTCTTCGACCAAGGGCCGAGTGGTATGTCATCTTATTCCTTTCTCCCCCTTATAATTGCTGATAATATATGCAATGTTCCTTTAGTGTTATTTTTTGAAAATTTATTAGTCAAGGACCCTTTGGACCTTAAGTGAAGGATTTGAAAGTTTATTTTTTAGAAGTTCGTTGGACTCCACGCCTAGTAGTTTGACTTCAATTATTTGGTTTCTTGTATCACGTCTAGAATTTCGTCTATTTCAGTTTCCTTGTACATTCTCCAAACTATATTTTCTTTGATATTTGGTTTCTTCTGAATTTTTCTTTATATTTATAGTAATAGAACTTGAAAATACTCCAATCATAGCTATTTTTTTATTTAGTTTAAGAAAACTGTTATAGCTCCATCAGCTAAAAGTTCTAAGGAAGAGTACTGGATCATTCCTTTTGATGTGGTGATTTGATTTGGACATAGTTTTACTGTTACTTTATGTTGTGTGTTTGTTTCCTGTGTCCTCAATAGGGATGTATGTGTATTTATTATTAGGTGGTTACTGCATGTATTGTGTATGTGGCTTAGTATGAGTTAAAAATAATGGATGATGTGGCGTGTTGTAATGTAAGCAGTTTCTGCATCTGTACAGGTGTCAAGGTGAACAGTAGTTGTCATGCATTGCATGGGTGTATGTGTCAGAAAAAATGAGGGAATTTAGACAAGCGGTTGCATAACTGCCAATGGGTTGGAAAAATTATCTATATGTCAGCAATGACAAAGGAAGAAAATGTCTGGATTTCTCACAAAAATTATTGTTCCTTAGAGATCTAGGGCTCTCTTATAAGTAAGCCTAATTATTAATTACTTTATAAGATCTAGAGTTCTCTCTTAAGCATTCCTAAACGCATATTCAAAATAGGCAATTTGTTGGAAAAATAAACTAAGGTAAGAGTATTTCCAGTGAAGACTTTAATCTAAATTGCCCTGTTACAAGATTACAAACACGATCCTGTAACAAAAACACTTTCTTATGTTTATATCTAGTTGATACTCGATTCACCTGAAGGTTTTCAGGACTGACTCTGCCTTTTGAAAACTCATTGCTTGTTTAATCTTTGCCAATTCTTTGTGATTATATTGTAGCATTATGGAATGCTGATAGTATTCAAGGATGATTATGTTTAAGTCTGTCCTTACAACAGGATCGCTGCATGGCACTTATTCAAGCTGCTTCTGAAGTCCAAGAGCAAGGAGCTGTAGATGATCGGGATACTTTTCTTCATGGTGTTCGTGACCTTTTGAGCATTTACTCAAGTAAATGGAATATTCCTTTTGTCATTGTGTATAATTCAAGTATCTGTTATTGTGTTTAATTCTCCTGTTTTTCATATGCAAACTTTTCTTTTCTCAGATTCTCAACTGGGGCCATCAACATACGTATCAGCTCCAGGTATTGTACAGCAAATATCTGGTCTCCATTCAGACCTTATGTCTCTTCAAGCTGAACTTGAGAGTGCCCTTCCAAACGAAAGAAATGAATGTATCAATGAGCTGTGAGTTCTGCTTTGCTGAACCTTGAATCCGTTGGGGGTTTTTTTTTGTTCTTCTCAAACATATATTTTTATGGATACACTCTGTTGTTTGACAACTTTGGGATCTTATGGTCCTTTTTGTCTACTCGAGTTTTGTTGTGTCTTCAGTAGGAATTTTGATGGTCCAGCATTTGCAACATAGGTTGCCAGTCTCATAATGGTGAACTTTAGGTAGAGGAAACTAACTTGTGCAAATAGCTTCAGAGCAGCTTTATAAAAGTAGGAAAATGCCTCTAGAGTTCTGGGAATATGCATAAATTTTAAGTTAAGCACACTTTCAGATTTTGAAATTAGCATAGAAAACCATTAATCTCATTTGGGTCTCTGTGGTCACATTCAGAGACAATGAGTACTTTGTGAAAATTTTTCAGAAGCCTTAACTGATATAATTGGGCGTTACTGTACCTTCAGGATAAAGAAAGCTAATTAGACAGAGAATGTAGAGGAGTTACGGAGGTTATTATAAGAAGAGAAGCTGAAAGGTTATTGTGTGCTCTCTAACTTGTTAGCTGAGGAGTGGAATATGGAGAAGTGGGTCATTTTATTGGTAAACAGGGCATATGTATCATCAGTTGGAATGTCAAAGAGCCTAGTAATTGGATTTGGATCATCCCAATATTTCTTACTTAATTTTCCTCAATGTATATAATGGTTGAAATTGGCTAGATTTTTTAAATACCTTGTGACATTGTTATGGCATCATCTTGTAATTTTAACTGGTAAATTGAGACAATTGAGAGAAGGTAAATGGAGAGATATATTTCCCAAGTAATTTGAGTTAATTCTAATAAATGCAAACAGCATGTGCAAGAACAAAACAAACAGACAGAGATTATGTTCATCTTTGCTCAAACAAAGACGTTTGCATAGATTTCATGCATTGTATAACTCTTATTTCGGGCTTCCTGAAGGCTGCTCTGCCAGTAATTTAAGTGAAGTAGAATAGAAATGTTGAAATAGATTAAGGACTTAAGCATATCTATATTTTTCTCAAATATCATTTTTAACATTCTTTTTTTTCATCTGCTAGGTGCACTCTTATCCAAAATTTGCAGCAACTGCTATTTGCTTCTTCAACTACTGCACAACCCATTTTGACACCTCGGGTATATTCTCCAGAGTTATTCTAGAGTGACACTGTTAATGTTTTAATGCCTGTTGAATGTATGCCTTTCAATTTGGGAACTTTTTTTCCCCCTCCCCTTCCCGTTGCTTTCACAATGTCAATGCAAGATTATTATCTACACCATTCTTTGAGAGATTGCTAATCCAGCACCCTTTGGCAGTTTGCTACCACTGAAAGGACTGCAATGCCTGTAAAAATATTTGGAAATGCCTGCCTTAAAATAATGATACACCACAAAATATCTCAGATCTGTTTTGTGGTTTTCACTGATAACTAACCTTTTATTATTTGATAAGTAAATTTCGATGAAAGACAAGATAAATATTGAAGGAACCAGTTTTCTGATTGACACTGCCATCACTCTACCCATGAAGGTATCTTGTAAGATACATTTTCCCCTGGAAAAGTGTGCTTGTGTCATAATTTTATTCTATATGAGAAGATATGGAATGAACATAGCCAAAAAAGAAGGGGAATAGAAAAGGCAATAAATGAATATTTTGCATAATTTAAACAAGTTTTGCTCTGTTTGTTTGGATAAGTGATTGGAATGAGCTTTTTGTATATAAATAGATAACTTGACGATGTTTAGATGTCTAGACCATGTGTCACAGGCTCAAGAATTTTGGCTGGTAAGGGCAAGATCAATAGTAGCTTTATGGTCATTTTCTAGTTCTGTATAGAACTGTCATCACCTGTTGCAATGGCAGAAAGATGCTGTGATATTCCACTCTTGGAAACTTTGATAAAATTGCAGAAAATATGTGGACTTAATCTATGGGATTTGGATTTCCAGGCCCTTAAATGACATTGATGATAATGGTTGGCATAATTCACTAAAGGTGCAATCTCATGACAAATTGTATGAATTCGTGGGTAGATTCCACCTTTGACTACAGGCTAATTTGTGCATAGGTCTTGATGGTAGTTCATGTCCATGGTGGTAGGCTGGTAGCTGGTCCAATTACAGTTCTCTTACTAATGAAGAAAAACTTAATGGATGGAAGAAATGCTTGCTACAGTTACATCTATATCGATTAAGCTGGATTCTTGATACTTAAGACGTGTAAAGCCATTGAATCAATGCATGAGATGGATGTTTTTGTACATGGTGGTTACCTATTCATATGCGTATCATTTTTAAGTTGGTGTTAAGCTGGAAGTATTCATCTTTTCCCCTGTTCACTTGTCTGCTAAAGAGGTGCCATCCTAATGCTTGCCTTAAATAGATTTACTTTTAGTCACTGTTTTTGGTATTGAAAGGATTAAGTGGCAATTATTAATGGCCCTAAAGATGGCTCATTTGATATGTCATTCCTCTCAATATCCCAGTGGTTCCAAACTACTTGCCTTCTGGCTAAACCACAAAATTGCATCAAGCAATGATCCATTTCTTGATTATTGTCTTTGTTTAGTGAAGGCAACTGTTGCTCTATTTTTCTTTAGGTTAAAGTAACTGAATTCTGGAAAATTGAGTCTGATGTGGTTATATTGTGCGTATATATGGCATCTATGCAATTTATTTATGTTTGACATTTTCCCAGGCTCTGATGAAAGAGCTTGATGAGATGGAGAAGATCAATGAAAAGTTGTCTGCAGCAGTTGAAGAGGTTACTCTCGAGCACCGCAAAAAATTGAGGTATTTTTAGTTGAATTTCTTGTTTCCCTCTCTCCGTAATGATGGCAGTGGAGGCTTCTTTTATTTTTTTTTTTTTTTTTTTTCCAATGAAAATGAAAGATTTTTCTGGCTTCGTGGTTTGTGTTGCATATTCATAATTTGTCTGCTATATTTTTAGCTGGCATCTATGTTTTTAGTAGGCTACAGCATACTTAATAACTTGCCAGTAATAACATGCTCGGACATAACTGAAAATAGAACTTATGAGTATCGTGCTTTCACAATATGACACTTCAGAATTTGAGATCCAGTTTGTAATCAATTATGCTAGCTAATAGGTAGGGTTGGACACGCTGGAAAGTCCAGTGGGTTACAACTTGCATTGATGTGTTTCGTTTTGGGGAATGGAAAACAAAAAAAAAGAGCATTAAAGGAGGATCCAAATTCCAATGTACTTAATGTTGTACTTGTTCTTCTTTTAATATGGCTGGTGATTCAGAGCTGTTATATTCTTCACTTGTTGAACAGATCATGAAGCATCATACCCAGGAAGTTGAGCTTCAAAGACGGGTTTTCATTGATTTCTTCTGCAATCCAGAGCGTCTAAGGAGCCAAGTCAGGGAACTGACTGCTCGAGTTAGAGCTTTGCAAGTTTCCTAATGAAGCTCACCTCTTTGTCCACTCTTTCCTCTGTAGGATCCTTTTCTTTCATTTATTTATTTATTCTGAGAAGGCAGGTATTTACTTGGCATAGTTTTTTTCCCTCTTGCAGATATTGTGGGGTGGGTTATAGTCTTTGTATATACAAAGGTTATGTTATGTCCGCATGGAATCCGGAAAAATGATGGAAGCTTTTGTACTGAAATAGGTGCTATAGGTTTTTTTATTTTTTTCAATACGACATTAATTTTCCATTTTGTGGAAAATTGTGGACCCATTATGGTGCAAGATGGTGTTTCACATCATTTCGTACGATCTTTGCCGCTTGAACTCAACAGTTGACGCAGCTGGAGAAACGGTTTTGTACATTCTAATCATAGTTGGGTTTTCATTTTCAGTATTCCAATAGAGGTAAGGTTCTAGTTCTAACAAAGTCCCCACACCACTGCTAAATCCATATGGGAGATTCACATTGTGAAAGAAAAGCAAAGCGCTATTACTAGTTTTTGATGGCAAGTAAAAGCTTGAAAATTTCCACTGCTATGTCAACTTTGGGAGTGTTCGATTTTTCAGGTTTGTTGGGAAACTGTTGCATCAGTGGCCAATTTCAACTTTGGATTTGAAATTAGATTTGGGTATTATTGTAATACTAATGCAAGATATAAAAGCTTTGATGAATTATACGTGCCTTTATAGCAGAAAAGTGGTATATTCTGCTTCCATCATATGATGTATCTTCCCTATAACTGACGTCAGCACATGATCATCGACTTGCTTGGCTTACTTGTAGCTCTAATTACATATATATGCAGATGTACGAGCCCTTCAACCAGTCACACCAGTTTAGTTTTAGTTTAAACATTCATCAATAGTTGGCTCATAGTGCTATTTAATAAGTTCCAAGTCCGGTTGAATAAGAATTAATATACGTTTAATAAGATCAATTGTTAGGTGCAATCTTAGTTTGACATAAATATAGCTTGATTATTAATATATATATATATATATATAAACTTAATTCGTGTTTAATTAGAATTATAAGCAAATAGAACCACAGAATGATGCTCAACCTTAAGTTCGCACAGCTCGCAAGCCACCACCATCCACTTAGTCCACCATTAATCATTTAACCAGTTATCAACGTTCTCTCTGGTTTTTTTTCATCCTCAACTCGGATCCAACATCATTAGTGGAATGTTACGACTTACGAGGAGATCACAAACCTATTCTCCTGCGTTCTCCGAGATTTTAATCTTAGTAATCATTCAGGATTTGATCTCCATCCACGGTATATGCGGTGTGTGGATGGGCAAATATCATGATTACGTTCATTTATCTGCTCATATTTTTTAAGTGGGAAAAATGAAAAGCTCAAAGATTTAATAATACCGTTCTTCATTAAGCATTCTGAATAAACAACTTCTATTGGAAACTGAACTACATAAGACACGACATATATACAAATTACAAGTAGGAGAAGCATTAAGACGATTCTCTATGCATGTGCAGTTAGTTAGTCTAACGTATTCTCTCTCTCTCTAATTTTTCTATATTTGCAATTAATAATTTTACAATCTCAAAATTGTTATATGGTCTAAGAATACTCTAGCTGACCTACGATGATCTCCATGTCACATTGTAAGATTCTGAGGTTTGTTTCCTTCAAACTTTATATAAGGTGAATGCTTCCTCCCAAAAATTTTCTTATCTTCTTTTTCTTTTTCTTTTTTTTTGGGTATTATCTTTTAGTTATATTTGGAGCCATTATAAATTCAATGATGTGAGCAAATTGAACTTCCGATATCTAAATAATGGTTCGCATCCGTGATTGCATGATATACGTAAATAACAACATTTTGCCATTGTGCATTACCTAAATCATGACAAAAATAAATAAGTAAATAAAAAAAATATAAATTAAGGTTAAAAAAAATTAAAAAAATGTAATACCATCAATCATCAGCTTGCAGAAGAATATAATTTGTCAAATTTAAGACCATCTTCCTCATTCCAATAATCATGGCAAGTATTCACACTTGATTCCTAAGACAATCTAAAAATATATGCACAAAAGTTAAAATTGCACTAATTAACACATAAAATGTTGACCTTTTTTAAAATTCAGGGGCAACCTTGAGATAACAATTCACAATGCAAAGTCTTGCATGAAATTCATCCAGCATTTGGAATATATATATATATATATATATATTATGAAATCCTATAAAATTGATCTCCATTTCATTTTTTAGGAAGCATTGCTATTTGTAGACCGACTCAACCTCGACAGCCGTGGCCAAGGCCACAGGTTGTTGAGGGTAGTCCTGTTGCCATCCGTGTTGTTCTTTGGACCATGGGTTTCATTTTCACGGACCCTATGAATATTGCACCTGAATGAACCTGCATGACTTGTAGGGGAACAGATGCATGTTTTCTTTGTTGAATCACATGTTTTGTTTTCCTTTGAATCCATTTTCTCCATAATTGTTTTGTTCACAATTTCTGGATCTTGACACGAAGTAGGGTTTCTCTCCCTTATCCTGCATTTGAGAATGAGTCAATATATATATATATATATAAATAAATAAAAAAATAAAGATCATAAAATCGTATAATTTGTATATTGATATTTAAAAGAAACCTATATTTTTGCTCATTTTGATCAAGGATATCTTCAAATCGATCGAAATGAATGTCAACCATGGGAAATATATATCTGTTTGGATGACCTGTATTTCATTTGTATCTATATTAGTATTTGATCTGCATCCGTAGTATACCTGTATTTGGTTTGTTTGATTTTTTTATAAATAAAATTATTTGTTGTTCATCTGTATATGTTTCTTAATAAACAGTTTATTTGAAAATGCTTGTGTGCCATCTACATCCAGACGAAACAATTAGACCCATACTCTGCCTTTTAAAGCTATATCCCTTGAATTGCTTGGACATATTTAGACATATAAGATATTCTCGAAATCAATCATATTATTCCTTAATTTTCGTTATAATAACCGCCTTCGTATTGTTAAGTTTAGAAAACAATCAGTCACTTAGACTTGTAAAAAATAAGATAAAGTTGATAGGACTTCAAACATCTATCGTCGAACCATTAAAATCATAATAATAGCGGTGATTTCAGTTATTAGATAGTGATGGAATTTTTCATGAGCAAGACCAAAGACTAATTTGATAGTCATATAGAATACTAGGAAAAGTGACTGAAAGACGGTAAAAATTAAAAGATAAAACCATAGACTAATCCGATGAGCTCTGAGAGTGCTAGGAAAAGAGGCCGAATGAGTGAAAATCAGAAAATAAAAATTAAACTTGATTTCCTGGGGAGGTTGTGAATTATGTACTGAAGGAACCAGTGGAAACAAACAAATTGTACAACTAATAAGACCAAATTAAATGAAGTATAATATAACTACTCGAATTGTCATTGTTCATCGTACAAAGTACGAAGTAATAAAGGGAGTGAAAAAAGATGACAGAAGAAGAAGTTTCGTAACAAACCAGATATTCATGGTGGGGGAGTACGAAGTCTGCTCTTTCTTTTAATTTCTATGTCATCTTGTTTTTATAATATCTAAGAAGGCAATGCAATGCTCAGAGAGAGGGGGAGAGAGAGAGAGTTTGTTGCTGGTCTTTCATAAAAATAGGACCAGATCCAAATTTTGTTAGGTAGTTACGGTATTGGTTGGTTATTATGTTTATTGAATATAATTACTATGACCTCAGTTTCATGTACTAACATCCATATCTCAAAAAATTAAGTAAGTTTCCTTTACACAATTTAATGTGGTATGATTCATTTTGATGCAATGGGTTAAATTAGGGTTTATCATGAAAGTGTTGAATCATGCATGATTGTTGATTGTGATATTCGACTATTTATTGATAATGTGAATACTTAGAGAATTAACATTCAAATTCAAAAATAATAACTAAAGTTGAGAATTTGGGAAAAAAGAATAAGATGACTCAATTCTATATTTTTTATATCCGTTTATCTTAGGAAATACAATATAAGTAAAACTCAAAGCCGCCAAATGTAGAAACATAAAAAAAAAAAACTACAAAAAATGAGAAATCCTAAAACTTAAGGACATAAAATATATGAAAAGATAAAATTAGTACCACTGACGACATTAAAAACTGATGTGTCTATAAATAGTAATATTGAAACTAAAAACCATATAAAGAATATAAAAACAGCTTGTTTGAGGTCATAAACAAAGGGACTTGGCCAAAAAGCTGCGTAGGTCAGCACCACAGGTACTAACTTCTTCCTATTAGCTTGTTTCATTCAAAATACGGTCATAAGATCACAAAATCGACACTGCTCAATTTCTATCTCATTTTGTCAGGTAATTATTCGCCATTGCTTTCACCTCATCACTTTTTGATCTGATCAATGGACAAGATGCCCATGGAGCTAACTAAATTGGTATACACTCTACACATATATTTCATCTTAGTTTAGGATGGTAATTTCAAGAAGTGACTTATGTCCATATCAATGTTATTACATTAGGGTGAAACTCATATCAACTATAATTTTTTAAAAATTACTAAAATACTAATTTTATAAAAAAATTACCAAAATATCATCGTAGTTGCATTTATTGCATGTAACATATCATTTTTAATATATATCATATAATGCATGTAATAACATATATATTTAGGAAAATTATATGGTTCCGTTATTAATTTTGACATGATCAGCCTTTGTCACTATCCAATGGCTCACATCATACCAACATGATCTAACCACTCAAATAGTTAATTATTTTAATTACTATATTTATTTTAATGGTTCGATGGTTGACTGAATGGTCCTGTCGATGAGACTATAGAAGATCTCACATCTTCAATATGTGTTGCATGCATCAAAGACAATATGGCAAATATATTGCAATTGATATATGCAACACTAATTAAATATGTAGTATTACATATATTAAATGTGATACTACAATAATATTTATATAATTTTTTTGTTTAATTTATATTTGTGTAATTCTTTTTGTTTACCGGTAAACGAAAAATTATTTAATTGGTTATAATATGTCAATGAGATTATCTAACTGTGGAACATTTTTTTTCCTGATGAATAAATATAAACCATTTTTGTTTAGCAGATTGTGCTAATTGCTAAGCATTGTACAAAGATATCATATTTTGGGAATATAATTTCTAAAATATGGTTAAAAAAAAAAGATATCCGCATAATAAGAGTCAAAGGCGTGTCTAGTATGACTTTTATAAAGAAAGCGTGATTACTAACTGTGCTCAGTGTAGCCTTATTTTATTCAATAAGAGGGCAATAGGCAACAATGCCCTAAGAGGGAAAGTTTAGCATTTAAGTGTTAATGACAATTCTCTATCACCAAAACTAACTAATCACAATGTATAAAACGAAAGGTGCAAACCCTCATAAAAAACACTTAACATGATAAAGACAATTCATTGAGCCGCGATAAGAAATAATGCCTATTTTGACAAATTGATTTGTCACTACAAATGTCTAAATTGTCACATAATACCTATCGTGATAAATTTATTTTGTCAATTTCTTGGACACAATAAGCTTATTGTAATAAGTGTTTTGTAACAAAAGTGTTCTTTTTTTTTAATCATAATATGATGATAACGTTTTGTCTTGAAAAGATGATACAATGACAAAATAATTTTTCCAAACAATTTTTTTTCATCATAATAGACTTGTTTTTGTCACAATAGATTAAGAAATGAAAATGCGAAAAAGCACAGTGAAATACTCAAGAGGAGGAGGAGGAGGAGGAGAGGAGGGTGGGGGGGGTGTGAATTGAGTATTTGCCCTAAAAATTCAAACAATTAATTTTAATGGACAGATCAAATATATATTTAATAGCAAAAGATAATAAAACAACAGATTACAAATGAAATATAAAAGAGTATGATAGAAAATATTAGTCGAAACATAACATGGAGTTTGACCCACTTCCTACTCTCCATGGTCCATCAATGCTTCCAATCGAAAACTTCATCACCACTTTTATTAATCACAAAATTACGCTTAAGCAGGGCAATTACAATTCTTTACAATACATAGGAAATAAAATATTTCCTTTCTCTCTTTAGCAGATCTTTAAGCGATTACATGTGTAAGAACAAAACACTAGAATGTTTTGCTCTCTTTTTGCAGATATTACAAATTTAATGAGCAAGAGAACAAGAAAGAAAATAATATGTCAGATCGCAATTAAAAGCTCTTTGTGCACTTTCAGACACTCTTATGTTGAATCTTCTAAGGACCCTATATATGTAGCCTTAAAAAATTCCAATATCCATTAGAGATAACCTCTTTAAGTTGCTAAGTATTTAATGCACTTCAATGGCTCTTTCTTACCACATCGGCTCCAATATTTAAACGGTCGCACCCTAAAGACTCGTCGTGCCCCAAGGTGTCGCGTCTCTAATTTGTCCTCGACAAGTCTTTATTTCATTGAGCCTTAAAATCAAATTGTCACACCTTAAGCTTTAACACGTCGAGCCATTGATGTGGCCTTTGACCAAGGCTGTGCATTTTTAAGTTTTATTAAGTCTTAGTCTCGAACACGTCCTGCCCTAACCAATGGACCTATCGAGCCCTTGACCAACTCCTCGACCAAGGTTATGCATTTCTTGAACTTGTTGAGCTTTGGTCTTAACTTTGTCGTGCCTTGACTAATTACCTTATTGACCCCTCGATGTGACCCTCGACTAATGCTCTGCATTTTCGGCTTATCGAACTTTAGTCTTGAGTTTGTCACATCTTAGTGAGTGAAGCTATCTAGCTCTTAACTAGGGCTGTTTCTGTTAAAAACTTGCAAAAACTCCACACAAACACACAACATACATATATATATTTGACTAATTAAGTGTAACTTACAATAATTGAATAGTTAATTGTGCATCATATTATCTCATCAAAATATTCAATAATCTCTCTCTTTTTGATGAGTTATGTACAATTAACTCATTTCCAATTTAGCATACTCTCCCTCAATTAAGATCTAGGTCTCAAAAGAATTTTTGTCAAGTTTAATTCAAAGACTTGATGCTTAATTATGGGAAGATGCAAAATATACTCAATACATCATTTAGTTCCCCCTTTGTACTTATCAAAACAAACTACATGTGTGCATGTTAATTGGACATTTTTCACTTCTCCCCCTTTGTATTCGTAAAAAAAAAATGACAAACTTATAATGTTATAAACAAAGAGAGTTAGATAGATAACATACAAGATTTGGCATAATAATTGCCTCATAGAGAGGACTTCACGCAATTGCATCACTAGAGGACTTCATAAATGCCTATACATGTAGGACTTCACACACTGCCTCAATGCATAAGGACTTCACAAAAATACTCAAATATAACATGTGAATAGTGTCTTATAGTATTAGCTCATAAGACTCACGAATAATACTGTTTATTCAACAAAAGCAAACACAACAGATCGTAAGCATTACAAAGCAGATATGAACATTTAATAGCTTCTTTTATCCTTATATTAAGTTCTAGATTATCTTGGTTCCATGATATTTTAGTATTCATCTTGCTTGATCATGCCTAATTCTCTTTGTAAGGTGCAAAAATTATATTCACTCAAGAGTTTTGTAAAAATATTAGCAATCTGATTGTTTATATCAATAAATTCTAAGCTGATATCTCTATTTAGAACATGATATCTCTAATGAAATGATGTCTAATTTTGATATACTTGGTTCTTGAGTGTTGAATAGGATTTTTTTGTCAAATTTATAGCACTTGTGTTATCACAACAAATTGGAGTATTTTCATATTTTAAACTATATTCAAGTAAGGTTTGTTTCATCCATAAAATTTATGCACAACAACTACTAACAGCTATATATTTAACTTCGGCAGTTGAAAATATAATCGAATTTTGCTTCTTAGAGCACCAAGATATTAGAGAATTTCCAAGAAGGTGGCATATGCCACTTACGCTTTTCCGATCTACTTTGCACCCAGCAAAGTTAAGGCTTGCTTCATCCACAAAATTTATGCACAAAAAATACTAACAGCTATATATGCAACTCCAACAGTTAAAAGTACAACTGAATTTTGCTTCTTAGAGTACCAAGATATTAGAGAATTTCCAAAAAAGTGGCATATGCCACTTATGCTTTTTCGATCTACTTTGCACCTAGTAAAGTTAACATCGGAGTATCCAATTAGATTAAAAAAGGTAAACTTTGGATACCATAAGTCAATTTCAATTGTACCTGCAAGATACTTGAAAATGTGTTTTACTACACTTAAGTGTGATTCTTTTAGGCATGATTGAAATCATGCACATACACACATTGAGAACATGATATCAGGTCTAGAAGCTGTTAAATATAACAAATTATCTATCATACATCTATAAAGCTTTTCACAAATGTTTTTTCCATTTTTATCTTTATTGATTTTTATACTTGTACTCATAGGTGTAGGTCTAGTTTTGCAATTATCCATTTTGAACTTTTTCAACATATCTCTTGTATATTTTGATTGATTGATGAATGTTCCATTTTTAGATTGTTTTATTTGAAGACCTAGAAAATAATTGAGTTCTTCTATTATGCTCATTTCAAACTCATTCTTCATTGATTCAACAATTTATTTATAAGAATCATATTAGTAGCTTCAAACACAATGCTATCTATATAGATTTATACAATCAATGTATCCGACTTGTGATTTTTGACAAATACAGTGTTATCAATTTTTCCTCTAGAAAATCCATTATATAAAAGAAAACTACTGAGTCTTTTATGCCAAGCTTTAGGAGCTGTCTTTAGTCCATAAAAAGCTTTGTTTAATTTAAAAACAGTACTGAGGAATTCATATTTTCAAAACCCGGTGATTGCTCTACATAGACTTCTTTTTTTATAAAACCATGTGAGAAAGTACTTTTGATATCCATTTGAAAAAGAGTGAAATTCCTAAATGCAAAAAATGTCAAAAGAATTCTTATATATTCTAATATAGAAACCAGGCCAAAGGTCTCATCAAAATCTATTCATTTTTCTTGATTATAGCCTTTAGCAACTGATCTAGCTTTATTTCTTATTATTATATCAAATTCATCAAGCTTGTTCGTATATACCCATTTGGTTACAATAATAGGTCTATTGATCTAGGGATGATTTACACTCATGAAAGTACGAATTTAACCTACTCTGAAGGAAAGATGAACTTAGGGTTTGAGAAGGAAAGTGACAAGAAAACACGGAAGTGAAGAGGAAGATGGGACAAGACTTCTGCACGTACGGGAAATAATGAAGTTGGAAGCAGAAGGACAAAGGGGACAGAGGCTGGGCTTAGGAGGGATTAGGCCGGGCTTAATTGGAGGGGCTTATAATGGGCCCAATGCATTCTGGCATGGACCGGTTGTTGTTTGTTATTTTAAGTTGTTAGAATTCTGTTAAGTTGTTATTACTATAGAATATTCTCTATTACTCATTATGAGTTGGCAAAGCAATGCCTAGGGCATGTTACAGATACTAATATGTATAAATATCTGGTATTGTACTGCAAGAAATATACAAGTAATACTATTCTCTAGATACTAACTGAATACACTTGCATTCGAGAATTAAATTGGTTTGCATTCGAACTAAATAACTAATTAATTTCCAATTTAAATTCCACCACGTTTCATCTATTTTAGGTCAAGGAACCAATTTCTAAACATCATTTCTTGTGAAGTGGTTTAATTCTTCTTGCATAGCATTTATCTAAAATTCATCTTTTAAGGCTTCTTAATTACTTTTACGCTCGATTTGAGATAAAAAAACAAGATTACTCATGTTCCTTAAAGATGTTCTTGTTTGTACTCTATTAGAAGGTTTACCTATTAATTAGATCTTTAGGATATGATCTAGCATATTTCCATTCTTCAGGAAGATCATGATGAGTAGATTCATGCAAAACAACCATTTTATGTTTATTATTTTCTTTATTATATTCAAGAGAGAATTTATTCAAATAAGCACAAACATCATCCACATCATCATTTGAGCATAAATAAGGCAAATAATCATCAAAAGTAACATGTATAGATTCTTCAACAACTAATGTTCTTTTATTAAACACTCTATATGCCTTACTTGTCAAAGAATGACCTAAAAAGATTCCTTCATCACTTTTAGCATCAAAGTTTGCCAATTGTTCTTTTCCATTGTTTAGGAAGTAATATTTAGTGCCAAAAGGATGAAAGTAAGATATGTTAGGTTTTTTCCTTTCCAAACTCATAGGGGGTTTTCTTGAGAATTAGTCTTATAAAAACACTATTTGATATATAGCAAGTAGGCATCAGCCTAAAAATACTTTGGTAAATTGTTTTCACACAACATGGTTCTAGGCATTTTAACTAAAGTTCTATTTTTCTTTTCAGTTATACCATTTTGTTGTGAAGTTTTAGGTGCTGAAAAGGTATGTTCATTGCCATATTTATTGCAAAAATCTTTCATTTTATAATTTTCAAATTCTCCCCATAATCACTTGGAATTGATATAAGTTAAGACCCTTTTCTTTTTGGATTTTCTTGTAATATCTAAAGAAGACATGGTTTCTTTTGTCTTTAGACGCAAGAAAGAAAGTCCATGTATATCTAGTGAAGTTATCAATAATAACCAAGGTATATTTCTTGCCTCTCAAAGTTAGAGTTTGAGTTGGATGAAATAAGTCCATAGGCAATAGTTCCAATGGCCTAATAGTGGAAACAACATCCTTAGACTTAAAAAAGTCTTAGTTTGTTTTTCTTGTTGACATGCTTGATAAATCTTTTCCTTTTGAAAATTCATCTTTGGTAAATCTTTGATAAGATTCTTTTTAACAAGTTTTGAGATAACATCTATACTAGCATATCCCAATTTTCTATACCATAGCCAATTATTGTCATTTTGAGAATATATATATATATATATATAAGTTTCATTTGATGATTTAAAATCATTTAAATTATTTTTTAAATATTTCTTTGTCTATATCCTTCAAAATAAGTTTGTTATTGTCATTCTTTCAATAGAAGAAATGTTACTTTAAAATCATTATTGCACAATTGACTAACACTGAGTAGTTTATGTTTAAGATCATCAACAAGTAGCACGTTTTTAATGATTAAATCTATGTTTATCAGAATGTTACTTTCACCAAGAACGGTTGGTTTTTTTATTGTCTCCAAGGGTAATACTCTCGTGATCTTTCAAATCTAAATATGCGAACTTGGACGTGTCTCCAGTCATGTGTCTAGAGCAACCATAGTCTAAGTACCATTTGTGACTCCCACTTGAAGATCCTTGCAAGTCATGTTATTATTTCTTTGGTACCCATTTGAATTTAGGCCTTTTTTGGTTAGGTGGAACAAGAACATCTCTCATAGGAACCTAAACCAACTTGCTTATATGATTTAAATGCATTGTCTTTCTAATTACACAATTATGTGCAATATGACCGGATTTGCCATGGTAATTGCATGTCCCTTGAGTGGCTTTTACAAAACGAGTTATGTAGGACTTGCAGTTACCTTCTCTACTATAGCCAAATCCATATTTATTTGAATCACACGTTTGATTTCCAAGAAGTGTGTTCAAATTCTTTTTACCATTTGTGAATAGGACAATAGTTGTCTTTAAATCATCTAAGCTAGCTTTCAATAGAATATTTTCATTTTTTAGATCTTCTATGTCTTTTACAATTTCATTACTTCCGTTGGCACATTCAATATTATCATTTTTTTTTTATGTTTTAACTTCAATATCTAGAAACTCATTTTTAATTGTTAATTTTTCATTAGTTTCCTTTAACTCATTATTTTTGCTTTTTAACTTCTTCCACTTATTGTTCATCTTTTCATTTTCTAATTTCAATATATTTATTTCATCATGCAACTTATTATTTTCTGATTTAATCTCCTCATGCTTAGTTTGAAAATTTTCTAGTTCTTCTCTTGCTTCCATCATTAAAGATTTAAGCATGCTGTTCTTTTTCTTTGCTTCAGCTAACGTTCGACATACTTTATCATAGATATCATGCAACTCATAAGAAGGAGAAGAGGCGGAATTTACCGTATTATCTAATGCCATGAAGCACACATCCTCAGCTAAGTGACTTGAGTCATCATCACTCTAAGTGGCGATGAGTGCTTCTTTTCTGGATCTCTTTGAAGCCTTTTTGAGTAAAGGATGGTATTGTTGGATGTGTCCTGGCTTTTGACATTTGTAGCATGTTATCACATCCTTATCTTTATGTCTAGATGAGCTGTTGTCATCTTCCACTTTCTTCGACTTGTTATTAGGCCTCATGAACTTTTTAAGCTTCTTAGCCATCAAGACAAGTTCCGCATTTTCATTTTCATCATTGTCATCGCTGGAATCTTAACTTGTGGCTTTTAATGCAATAGCCTTTTTGTTAGATTCCTCTGCTTACTTTTTGATGAGCTCATGTGTTTTGAGTGTTCCAAGGAGTTCTTCCTTACTCATAGCACTTAACTCTCGTTCTTCTTCTATGACAGTTCTTTTAGCTTCCTAATCCTTAAGTAGTGACCTAAGAAGTTTATAATTTATTTCCAAGTTAGAAAAATTATTCCTAAGTACATTCAAGAGGTTTATGATATTAATGAATCTATTATGTATTTCATCTATAAATTCATCAGGAAGCACTTTGAAATTTTCCAATTGCTCACATAAAAGACTTATTTTTGTATCTTGAACTCTAGAGGTTCCTTCATAAGTCTTTTTCAGTTCATCCCATATTTCTTTAGTAGAATTATATGTATATATTCTATTGAAATCGCTTTCATTCAACCATAATGCAAAATATTCATAACAATTTCATTTAAATCTAATTTTTTGCAGTCTTTTTCATTGCAATCTTTTTCTTCTCATCCTTCAATTTTTAAAGGCCTATTTTCTATGACATTCCAAATTAATCTATTTTGAGCTTTAAGAAAAATTTTCATCATGCACTTTCAATATGGGTAGTCATCTCCACTTAGAAGCGGTAGTCTATTTATAGTTTGTCCCTCTAGAACCCCAGTTTATTAGATGCCATGAACTTTACTCTATATGTGATTAAGCGTAGAATAGATAGAGACGAGGCAATGATACCAATTGAAACGAGAAAGGGGGGGGGGGGGGGGGGGTGAATTGAGTATTTGTCCTAAAAATTCTAAAATTAATTTTAATAAGCAGATTAATATATTTAATAGCAGCAGATAATAAACCAGTAGATTACAAATGAAATATAAAACAAATGAGGATAGAAAATATTTATCCAGATATAACATAGAGTTTGATCCACTTCCTACTCTCAACGATCCACCAATGCCTCCAATCGAGACTACTAACACTTTTATTAATCACAAAAGTATGCTTAAATAGAGTAATTATAATTCTTTACAATACACATGAAATAAAATATTTCTTTCCCTCTTTAGATCCTCTTTAAGAGATTATAGGTGCAATAGAGCACTAGAATGTTTTCCTCTTTTTGCAAATATTACAAATTTAGTGAACAAAAGAACAAGAAAGTTAATAATTTGTTAGATCGCAATTAAAAGCTCCTTTTGCACTTTCGCACATTCTTGTGTTGAATCTTCCAAGGACACTATATATAGCTTTAGAAAATTCTAATGTTTGTTAGAGACAACGTCCTTAATTGCCAAGCATTTGATGTGCTTCAATGGCTCTTTCTTACCATATCAGCTCAATATTTAAACTATCTCCCTAAAGACTTATCGCGTCTCAAGGTGTCACGCCTCAAATTTGCCTTCGACAAGTCTTTGTTCCATTGTGCCTTAAAATCAAACTATCACTCCTTAAGTTTTAACATGTTGAGCCCTCAATGCGACCTTTGACCAAGGTTGTGCATTTTTAAGCATTGTTGAGTTTCAGTCTTGAACTTGTTGTACCCTGACTAGTGGACTTGTCGAGCCCTTGACTAACCCATCGACCAAAGCTGTGCATTTCTTGAACTTGTTGTGCTTTGGTCTTAACTTTGTCGTGCCTTAACTAATTGACTTATTGATCCCTCAACGTGATCCTCGATTAATGTCTCTGCATTTTTGGCTTGTTGAGCTTTGGTCGAGTTTGTCACACCTTAGTGAGTGAAGCTGTCTAGCTTTTGACTTGTCCCTTAACCGGGCTATTCCTACTAAAAACCTAAAGAAACTTCACATAGATGCACAACACGCACACACACACACACACACACACATTTGAATAATTAAGTTTAGTTTATAATAATTGAATAGTTAATTATGCATATATTGTCTTATAAAAATCTATATTGAACATATAAGTTCAACAAGAAACTATAACTATATAATGTATGTTTGGTATGTAGAAATGGATCCAAAATCGAAATGATATTCTAAGTCTCATTCCCATTTCCATGTTTGGATTGACTTTAAGAAGCCAAAATCAGGATTCCTTGGAATCATTGATTTCAGCTGCAATTCTACCTTTAAAAGGGCGGAGTCATGATTCTATTCCAGCTTTTCTTAGCCTAATCGCCGATATGTCCTTAATTATATATAATATATAGATAAAGCTAAATTGATATAACTAAATCAATATTATTGCTGATGGCAAAAATCAATATTGATGCATCTTTGCATCAAGGAAAAAAAACCAGAAAGAAGGTTCCTGTTCAAATTAGCCTAAATGATTAATAATTAATATTTGGATAAAGTTAAATCTCACATTTGCTAAGTTATTGTGCCGATAAAAAAAAATAAAAAGGATTCCTTTGTTGAAAAATAATAGTTAGATCAAACAAATTCTAATCATTTGCTAGAGATAGGATAAGTTTATTAACTCTCATCAAGTTCTTTTTTCTTTTCTTATGTTATATAATACTAAAATATGTATTCGTTATATATGTTATATATAGAATATTAGTTATCGAATAATGTTGTTCATGTTATATATGCATATATATTATACTAATTGTTAATAAATTTATATAATTATTTTGTATTTGTATACATGTTATATATATATACATATATAACAAATATACATTAAGCAAAAATATTAAATATATATTCATTACATATATTACATAGTTATAACATTATTTATTGAATAATGCGTGCACATTATGTAATGCATATATATCGCACCAATTGTTAATATAAATACATGTAAATGTTATATAAATTATATTTGATATATAGAATATATATACAAGTTATATATGTATATATATCACATTTGTCCAAATTGTATGTTTGTCATAATTACAGATTGAGTGTTTGTTATATGTGTTTGAGAAAGATATATGTAAATATGTATATGTGTATAGTTATAATATTTGTTATATAAACTATATATATAATATACATACATAACAAAACATGCACATACATGTGTCTACTTGTTGAGGCATTTTTGTCAGATTTTACTAATGCATATTCCATTCCATTCCAGTTACGACACAAGCAAACACAATCATGGACTAGAATCAATAATTTCATGATGTTTCCAAACACATTAATAGATTGATCATTTGTTTCTATATTCATCCCATTCCATCCCATTCTAATTTGGACTATTTCTACATACGAAACGTGACATAAGATACTTTATAACTAATATAAATTATCACTAATATCATCTCTACTGATAATTTATTTCATAACAGTAAATAGTATTTATTGTGACAAAATTATTTATAAAAATATATATATAATTATATGTAGTCATAATAAAACTTAGTGACAAAATATTTTTTGTCACATGTCATTTATATTGGCACAAAAAATATAGTGAAAAAAAAAATATATGGTAAAACTTTTATGTCATTAAATTTCTATTAGTTTCATATGTCATGACAAATATTTTGATAAATACTTTTTTTGTCACAAATTTAACTTTTCATTTGGTTTGAAATAGTAAATTCTCATTTTTCATAATGAAAATACTATTTGTGACAAAATTCTAATTGTTAAAAATAATTTTGTCATAATAAAGCAAATTTCATGTAGCGAGCGATTACGTTCGACTAAAAGCCAAGCAGCATGTATGGAAGCCAAACCCTAACTATTGAGAACATCCAATGCTGCTAATAATAGCTTGGTAGAGTGTTTCTAATGTAAAATATGATACAAGGAGAGTGATTGAAGAAGGTTTTGATAAAAAGGGAGAGAAAGTTTTCGATAATGATGTAGTAGTGTTAGTAGAAGGGAATGTCAAAGGTAATGAGCGAAGAAGTGTTGGTGAATGTGTTGGGATGATTCCTAAGAATCATGTTGTTAGGAAGGTTGTGAAAGTGGTAAAGAAGAAAGTTCCCAAAAAGATTAAAACTGGAGGGATTGTTAAATCCTTTAGTAACAAGTTAGAGAAATTGGATGCATGTGATGAGGCTGATGGGAGGAAATATGACAGTGTGGTGATGGCTTTGGATGATGTCTCGATGGGACATATAGTTGTGGAAGTGGATGGGGAAGATGAATGTGTTGGTCAAGAGGGGAAAGGGAGACCACATAGTTGCGCCCTCTTCATGATGGTTATTGGATATGCTTTTAACTTTTATTATGTGAAATATTTTGGGAATTACTCTCCTAAGATATGATATTTCCATACAATATCCTATTTGTTAGCGAGTGATGTTCTAGTGAATCTATCATGGTCCATTAAATTATTTGGTAAGAATGAACGTGATTGGATTAATTATTATATCCTTTCTTGCTCTTGTTTTTTATTGTGATTGATTCATTTCCACTGATTTGTTTGGTAAGAGTGGACTTATTATATTACCATGTTGTGCAAACCACTTGACCCAAAGAGACCCCTTAATTATTGAGTGTCTATATATTTTTATTTAATTAATTATTATGGGTTTATAAGAAACTAATATGTGCTTGTCAATTAAGGTGATTAAAGTAAATGAAAATCAATGATAGTGTATATTGCAATTAATAAAGTGATAAAAGTTTGAATGTAAGCTTTAATAGGATTGCATGAATACAAGCTTTGGAGGAGATATTTTTATGATTTTGTGAATTTTTGTATGTTACAATATAAGTTAATGCGAAAAGTAAAGCATAATATATAAGGAGAGTAATATAACACAAGTTTCTTATACCAAGTTTAGTGTGTTGAGTACAATACAAAATTTTGTTTTTAATGATTTATGTTGTTTGTCATGTGCAAATATACAAAAAAATAGCAATTTTACTAGTTATATAATTAATATATTTATATTTATTTTAATTTATTATTATTTTTTATTTTATCATTGTCCATCTCCACCGCATTGCCATTGTAGCTACCACCATTACTTGCATAATGCCAATAACACTATTGATGATAATAGTTACTTGATGCTAATGTTGTGTTGATGATTTCATGGTGGAGACTATGGTGGTGTCATGATTGTTATAATATGGTAACAATGACGACTTCTTGATGCTAGGGTATCATTGATGATGGTGATGGGATGCAGTGGCAATAGTGATGGTAGTATTGGTGGTTATGAGAGTGATGATGGTTGTAAGACTAGGTAGTGGTAATGAGATGGGGGTGTAGGAGTTCATTTAGGGTGTTGAATAAGAAATTTTCTTTTGTCTTATTTTGAGACTTGAGTTTTGTCTAGTGCCTTAGGAGGAATTTTTCCTATTATAAAACCTCTTTTGAAAAGCAAATATACCACAATGAATTTGTCTTGTCCAATTATCTTAAAAAACTACAAATTAAATACTAAGATTTGGGTATATTCAATTAGTAACATATTACCACTATGTTAGGTAAAATTAGATTTAGTTAAGCTAGTTTATAGATGTTAATATGATCATGAAACATGCTAGAATAATATAACAAACTAGATCATAATATAATTTAGGGTAAATATCAAATTTGGTACATGAGCTATGCACAAAAATTTAATTTGGTATCTAAAGTTTGAAGTGATAAATTTAATACCCAATTAAACTTTTTGTGGCTAATTTTATCACATCTTTAATACTGTTTACTTTATTTGCTAGCTTAGTAGAGACAAATATCATTAAACTTTTATTATTTCTCTCTTAACACTACCCAGTACTGGTAGGCTGTGATAAGTGTCAAAAGACCCTAATTCTTAGTGCTTATTTGGATATATCTATTATGTATTTCTTGTGACTTAACTAAGAAAAATATACTCATTTGTGAAATATTTATTTTAGGGCTTAAAGAGCATATTTGGAAGAGTTTAAGATGAATTGAGCAAAATCAAGGCGATTTTGACAAAGTTTTCATCAAGAGCTAAATTCTGCACGTGCACTACCTTGTGCATGCCCATGCTAGAGGTAGGGAAAAATCAGTGAGCAAGTAAATTTGTGCCCATACTCAAGCACTTCCATGCACAAACCAAGGAATAGGATAAAAGATGCAAAGTGAAGTACTGAGTTTTGACCTTGCCTTAGCATGGTCGTGCAGCTTGGCCCATGCACCTTGTAATTTCTTGATATTGGTGAAGCTGATTCCCACCTGCCCCCAGCTTAGGCCATGCAACCCTGGTTATTAGAAATACATAATTGGGTTGGACAAGTACAATTTAAAATCACAACTTCAAGTTAAAGTTTTCAAAATTTATAAAGCTAATTGGTTCTGTTTAACTTCGGTTTAGCAACTTCCAACATTGGCAAGTGCACCTACTGAAGTATTATAGAAAGAATTAGGTCGGATCCCAAGGGATCGATGGCAAATACCATACTCACATTTCATCCATTATCTAGCCAAGGGAAAAATTAGAAAAACATGGTAAAAACAAAAGCTAAGCTTTGTTAATGGAATATTCACGAACGTTTGCCAGGCAAAATTAGAAAACGGGTTTGTAACTTTGCAAAAACAACATCCCAGGGTTTACTACACCAACTCTTTATCATGTGATTTCATAAAAACAATACTCCGAGAGAATGGTTTTCCAGGATACTCGCACCGTTGGATGCACTAAGGTAAACTAAAGCTTCTCTCGAAGTTAGTTGTTCTTGATCTAGATGCTAGATCCACATAAATAAAAAGAATCCTTTATTTGAAAAACCAGCTCAATGAATTTTAGAAACAATTGATAGAAAGTATTTACCCGTACTCTCTCAAGGTAAAAAGGATTAACTCCATTAGTAGCCATAGATCTATTCAAAAGAACGACCTCTTAGCCTATACAATTGAAATCAAGGATGAATCTAATGGGTGCACCACGTGGTTTGACCCACGAAAAAAAATCAAGCTACTAATTACAAATACCCAATCAATTTACTTGAAAGCATATTTGAAATCACATGAATCAAGACTTGGACTCACAAACCGTAAGCTGTAGGAGATTATTTCTCCTTGGGCTTAAACATTTAAGAACAAATATGAAGAAATAAAATCAATTTGAAGAATAATTCAATTAATTGCTCAAAGTCTTGCAAAAATTACAAACATCAAGATTAAAGTGATTTTACCCAAAAAACTATGAGTCTTCTAAAGCAAGAAGAAAATTGATTTCTTTTTCCCTAGAATTCTCTTTCTAAACTATGTTAGAGAAAATTTACACTATCGTACAATACTCTACAACGCATGTTTGCCCATTTATTTATAGAAAAAAGGCACATAAAACATGACGTAATAATTTCATACCTGGCAGATTCTTTCATAACAAAATTCTTTTCGTTTCTCCATGCCCGTTTCTTTTCATGTGCTTTGGCTTTCGTGGCGTAAATTGCAGCTTTGGTCGAGTGGTTGTAGTAAATGGAAAATAGGCTCGATATTGAAACACTAAGGAACACTCGCGTTTTTATCATCCATCTATTAAAGGTAAAACTGAAGTTGTCAAGGCTAGGAGAATTGAGGCTCGAGGTAAACCTGTCAAAGAATTAGTCTTCAAATAGTAACTATTGAGGGTCGAATATGAGGCTCGGCTTTAAGGCTCGAAGGAAGCTTTTCTGTAAATTGACTCTCAATTTCCTCAAAGCACATGTTGAGAGTCACGCTGAGGGCTTGAGGTTGAGGCATGATAGAGCATTTTATTTCGTTCTACTTCAACTTTTCAGCCTTGATGGTAATTTCATAGGGCTCGACTTTGTCCAACTTTGACTTTGTTTGCTATTTTGCTCCAAATCTGATAAAAACATTTCATTTCTTCTTCTTTAGATTCAAGGAGCTATAAAACAACAATTAACATTAAAAGCACAGGTATTCATAGGAATTTATTCAAAAATGCACCAAAATAAGCTCAAATTCCTCTAAAAAAAGATAGAGTAAAAAAGACTTATCAAAGCTCCTGTTTCCATCATAAACTATAAATAGCCGCTTTATTTTTCTATTTTACAATGTTTAGACTTTTTCTGAAGCCTTAGGAGAGAAAATTACGAACTTCAAGTAAGAAGTGATGTACTTACATTGGAAATCACAAAATCATCATCAAGGGTTTATTTTTTTCATCACATTTACTTATTATTATTCTAGATTTTTTGTTTTCATTGTAACCCATGGAAGAGTAATTCTTTATACCCTAAATCTTGTGAAACCTTAAACCATTTGATTGAATTGTTTATTGATTAATAGAAAGTTTATACCTTTGTATCTATTAAAGTGTTTTTGTTGTCTTGTGATTAATTTGTATGCAAAATTAATTGCATGTGTTATTCTTGTTAGATAGAAAGAGGTTTCATCTAATAGGAGAGATCTTCATGAATAGAGAAATTTCATGTTTTTTCTAGAGGTAGGAAAACTTCGATTTTCTATATAAAGATTAATTCTTTGTTTGGGAATCATGAACATTAATAAAATCTTATGTGGCATTAGTGATGGAGAGTTCTCCTCTGTCTCATGTTGAGAATTCTTGCAGTGCAAAGTATAAACAATCTATTAATTGATATTTTATTATAAGAAAACCAAGGTCTAGGGTGGATCAAGATAAGGGGTATGTTTTGTGATTGAACACATTTCTTGAAAGCACCTATAATTAATCTTAGGGTTGCTAACTTAGTCAATTAGTAGTTTAAATAATTAATCATCATCTTAAGAGTTAGGCTAAATAGTAAAAAACCAATAATACTTGTACTAACTTTCAAGATCTTAGAGGATGATACCTTGTAGTAATACTATTTCGCAATTGATAATGCATTGCCTTAAAGCTTATTGTTGGATTTCTATTGGGCTTTGTTATTTATTATTTGATATGACGAACACACTCTCATTAGGCT
This sequence comes from Combretum micranthum, assembly GCA_024138025.1. NCBI lineage: Eukaryota > Viridiplantae > Streptophyta > Magnoliopsida > Myrtales > Combretaceae > Combretum > Combretum micranthum. Next base: position 322,543 of record JAMXBD010001248.1, read on the forward strand.
GCTTCTTCCACGTTAGGAAATACTGCAAATGGTATTAGTGAGGTGGTAATAATAGTCATAGAAAGTTTAATTTAGTATTACATTTAATATAAAGTTTAATGTTATGACACGAGGACAAAGGGCAAGACATATGCCAAAATACTTACAAGATTACATAACGAAATAAGCATACATCTGTGCTAGCACATGCATTAGTACTTATTGTTTTGTATATCTATAAGATAGTTTAATAAACATCTGGCATGTTACAACATTGTACAGCTAATACTTGTAACAGATTTGTACATAGCATACGCTCAAGAAAAGACATAAATAGTAGGGAACATGAGATACAGAGGGTAACTAAGTTTTACCTAGAAATAGCAAGTCTTGGGGCCTCTAGAAGCTCGAATTCCAGCATCCCTTGAGTATTACTTTTCTTGTGTCCATCACAGTCCTTGCAAACAAACATCAAACTGTTAGAAACATTAAAAGCAAGATCAAGAGAGTAAAGTTAAACATTTTGTAACCCAGATTTACAAAAGATCACAAACCCTAGATAAAAAAAAGACAGAGAGAGTCAGAGAGGATAGAGAGTACCTGGTTTGAATTCAAAAACGTTCTATCAAAAGTATGAGAGCGTGTGTTAGGGTTTGGCATTTATTTAGAGTTGGTGGATCGGACCAGAGGAATATTAGGCCTGTGGGGCTTATCAATTGCTGCTTTCATTGTTGCCATGGATAAAGGAACTCATGGTTTATCTCAATTGAAGGAGGACCTTCGATCACATGAAAGTAAGATCCTTTCACTTGAATGTAAAATTGATCGCTTATTGGCTGATATGACACAAGTTTTACAATTTGTTAAATTGCAAATGGAGAATCAGACTAATTAAAATCCTAATTCAACTGTTAGTTCATCATTTTCTCCTTCGGGACATTCTAATCATGAGGAGTTTCCATATTCTTACATGAAGAATATTAAATTGGATTAACCAAAATTCTCTGGTGAAAACTCTCTTTCTTGGATTTTTAAGGCTAATCAATTTTTTTGATTTTCATAATGTTCCTGATCATGAGTGATTGAAAATTGCATCGTTCGCCATGGAGGATGATGCTGCTAATTGGTATCAATGGTTATATAGGAGTGGTCTGTTATCTACATGGTCTGTTTTTCTTAAAGCTATGGAACATCGATTTGGTCCTTCGTTGTATGAAGATCCGTAGGGCAAACTTTCCAAATTAGTTCAAATAGCACTGTGGCTGAGTATCAACATGCATTTGAATCCTTGTCAAATCATGTTACTTGTTTATCTAAGAGTTTCTTATGAGTTGTTTCATTTCAGGTTTAAAACCAATACTTCAGCAGGAAGTTTTAGCCACACAACCTACTGGTTTAATCCAAGCTATGAGCCTGGCCAAACTTTTTGAATCTAACACACACACACACACACACACACTTTTTACCTTACCCTACTTTCTTTAATACACATCCTACACACATTAACACTTTTTCTAAACTTGGGATTTATCCACTTATACTCTATCAAATTCTTTTAAAACCTAAAACCTTTCCTTCTAAATCCTCTTTTTCGACTTCTTCCTCTTCTCAGTCTGTTGCTTCCAATACACTTCCTAAAAAAACCTTACCCTTTAAACGCTTAACTCCCACTGAAATGGTTAGTCGAAGAGAAAAGAGTCTCTGCTTTAACTGTGACGCGAAGTTTCACAAGGAACATGTTTGTAAGGCTAAGTTTCTAATGCTTATTTAGCCTGATGATGATGAAGATGATCACGGACCTCTATCTACACAATTGGATGTAGTTTCTCTGGAAACTCTAGACCTTTCTATTGAAATTAGTTATCATGCTCTATCTAGAGCTCAAGCTCTTATAACATTTCATTTGGAGGGGCAAATTGGGGGCCATTCAGTCTCTATTTTGGTTGATTTAGGATGCACTCATAATTTCATACAGGAACATATAGCTCGACAATTACATTTACCTATACTGGCTACACCTTCATTTAAGGTGATGATTGGAAATGTGACTATTTGACTTGTACTGGCTTTTGTCAGAAAGTTCCTTTACATTTGGATCAGTTTCGGATTGATGTTGATTTAGATGTCTTACTTATTCAAGGAGCCGATTGGTTTTAGGTATTCAGTTGCTGTAGACTGTAGGCTCTGTTACTATGAATTATGCTAACTCACTATGGATTTCATGTTGAATGGACATCAGAGTTGTTTACAAGGCCTTTCTCCTATTTTGCCTAAATGAATTGAGTCTCATCAGTTAAATAAATTGATCAAATTTGATCAAATTGCTAGGCTATTTAGTTTAGTGGCTCAGACAGGTGAATCACTCATTGATACCAACGACTCTACTGGGGAGCTATGGGCAGATTTTCGAGGTGTTTGAGACTCCTTCATCATTGCCCCCTCTTCGTGATGTTCAACATCATATCCACTTGAAGAGTGAATACCAACCCATTAATGTCATACCTTATTGCTACCAATATTATAAAAAAGGAGAGTTTGAAACATTGGTTAAGGAAATGTTGCAATCTAGAGTCATTCAGCCTAGCACCAGTCCTTTTTCTTCACCAGTATTGTTGGTTAAAAGGAAAGACGGTTCTTGGCGTTTTTGTGTTGATTATAGAGCCTTAAATCAGGCTACTATTTGGAATAAATTCCCTATACCCACTATTGATGAGAAGTTGGATGAACTATTTGGGGTGATCATTTTTCCTAAATTGGATTTGCTTGCTGGTTATTACCAGATTTGCATGTACCCTGAAGATGTACATAAGACAGCCTTTCGAACTGATGAAGGCCATTATGAATTCTTGGTTAAGCCATTTGGCCTTTCTAATGCCCCTTCTACATTTCTACGTGTGATTAATACCATCTTTCATCCCTCTTTGAGAAAATTCATCAATGTTTTTTCCGACGATATTCTCATATAAAGCAAATCTTTGCATGACCATCTATCTCATTTAGAAACTGCATTGTCTGGTCTACAAGCTCATCAATTTTTATTTGAAACATAGTAAATTTCCTTTTGGTCAGACTCGAATTGACTATTTGGGTCATGTTGTTTCAGCTGCTGGAGTCTCTCATGATCCTTTGAAGGTTTAGGCTATTCAGGAATGGAGCATACCACTCAATCCTACCTAACTTCGAGGATTTTTGGGACTTATAGGCTATTATAGACAGTTTGTCCAGCATTATGCTAGTATTACTGCTCCCATCACCAATTTATTGAAGGACTCTTATATTTGGAATTCTAAAGCTGCCATAGCCTTTATACAGCTTAAACATGCGTTAATGTCTACTCCAGCATTAGCTTTACCGCATTTCACTCAAAATTTTATTGTTGATACAGATGCACTAGGGGTGGGCATAGGGGCAGTGTTACATTAGGGATCTCATCCTATTGCTTTCTTTAGCAAGAAATTTTCTTTGTGAATGCAAAAAGTTAGTGCCTATGTGCAAGAAATGGTGGCTCTAGTGGAAGCTGTTAAAAAATAGAGATATCATTTGTTAGGACAACATTTTATTATTTGGACAGATCAGAAGAGTCTCATGGAGATCTTTCATAGACAATTCGGACCCTTGAACATCAATAACATTTGGTAAAACTTTTGGGGTACGATAATGAGATTGTGTACAAACTAAGCACTTAGAATATAGTCGCGATGCTCTATAATGTAGCTTTGATTCTTCTACCCAGTTCTTTTCTATTTCCCTGCCATCCTTTGACTTTGTCACACTTCCTAAGACAAGGTTCAAAGAAAATAAGGAATGGTAGCAATTGTCATTAGATTGTAAAGCTGGAGTCTCCCTACAGTAACCATTAATGGTTAGAGATTATCTGTTATTTTTGGGGTCTAAAATTTTTATTCCTCCTTATTCTTCTATTATCAATTCTTTCATACTAGAATTTCATTCGGTTAATGTAGATGGCCATTTGGGGGTGTTGAAAACTTTTAAGAGGTCAGTGGACTCTTTTTTTTTTTTTTTTTGCCTAATATGAAGAGGGATGTTGAATCTTTTGTGAAGAGTTGCCATGTGTGTTAACAGATCAAACATTTGACCACATCCCTAGTGGGGTTATTGCAACCACTTCCTATTCGACAAGAGGGTTTTGAAGACATATCTATGAATTTTAGTACTGGTTTGCCTGTATCTAATGGATACTTGGTTGTTATGGCAGCAGTGGATCGTCTGTCTAAATATACTCATTTTAGATGTCTCACAGCTCATTACACAGCTACATCAATGGCCAGATTATTTGTAGAAATGATTGTTAAGCTTCATGGTATTCTTAAATTAATTGTTTCAGATAGGGACAAGATTTTTATGAGCAATTTTGGTCTGAGCTCTGCAAACTTAGTGGTACTACTTTGAAAATGAGCTTAGCTTACCATCCACAGTCTGATGGTCAGACTGAAGTCATGATAGATGCTTGGAACAATACTTAAGAGCTTATGTTAAGGATTGTCCAAAGGAGTGGCCTAAATTTTTGGCTTGGGCTGAGTATTGTTTCAATACTAGCTATCATATTAGTACCCATATGACTCCATTTCAAGTTTTATATGGTCAAGTTCCACCTAGCATTCCCAAATATGTTCAAGGACAAACTAATATTGATGTTGTGGATCATGAATTAAAGACTAGGGATGAATTTTTGCGTCTCTTAAAGACAAATTTAAGTAATGCTCAGTTACGAATGAAACATCTATCAGAAAGACATAGGACTGATAGAACTTTTGTAGTATGAGATTGGGTGTACGTGAAGCTTCAACCCTATAGGCAAACTTCCCTTGCCAATAGGTTATCTTTTAAGCTTTCACACTGTTATTTTGGGCCCTATTATATTATTAGACGAGTGGGTAATGTGGCTTATTGTTTGGATTTAACCCCAACATCTAAGATACACCCTATCTTTCATGTATCCTTATTGAAGAAAGCCGAGGGTGAGAGAGCTACTGTGGTGCATCTACCAGGGGATTCTCATGACAAGTTTCCTATTGTTAAGCCTTTGGCTGTTTTGGATTGCCGAAGCATTCATCGACATAGTTCAGTGGGAGTCTTTTCCTATAGAAGATGCTTCTTGGGTGAATTTAAAGGATTTTCAACGAGACTTTCTAGATCATCACCTTGAGGACAAGGTGGGTTTTCCAGTGGGGGAGGCACATGTTATGACACGAGGACAGAAGGCAAGACATATGCCTAAATACTTACAAGATTACATAACGGAATGAGCATACATTTGTGCGTGCACATGCATTAGTGCTTATTGCTTTGTATAGCTATAGGATAGTTTAATAAACAATTGGTATGTTACAACAATGTACAACTAATACTTGAAATAGACTTGTATAGAGCATAAGCTCAAGAAAAGACATAAATAGTAAAGAATATGAGATACAGAGGGTAACTAAGTTTTACCCAGAAATAGCAAGTCTTGGAGCCTTTGGAAGCTCGAATTCCAGCATCCTTTGAATATTACTTTTCTTGTGTCAATCACAATGCTCGCAAAAAAAATCAAACTGTTAGAAACATTAAAAACAAGATCAAGAGAGTAAAGTTAAACATTTTGTAACCCAGATTTACGAAAGATCACAAACCCTAGATGAAAAAAAGAAGAACATAGAGAGAGTTAGAGAGGATAGAGAGTACTTGGTTTGAATTCGAGAACGTTCCATCGAAAGTGTGAGAGCGTATGTTAGAGTTTAGGATTTGTTTGGAGTTGGTGGCTCGGACCAGAGGAATATTGGGCCTGTGGGGCTTATTATTTCAGTTCAAATTAAATTTTTATATAAAGTTCAAATACCAAATTTCAAAATTTCTCTATAATTTATAGCCACATAAGTGCACTTTTATTGGGCTTGATACTATTGTTATGATCCCAACCCATGCTATTTGATGATGTGTCCTCAAAATATGTTGACAAACTACTCTTAGATAATGTCAGCGAGATGTCTAAAACAAGCACTTCGGCATTACATCTCTTTCTCTTGCCTGAAACTTGCTAAAATCATAATTTGCCCCTTTCCTTTATTTCATTTTTCTCCTTTAAAAAGTCACTTGTCCATGAAAGAGAACTAGGAATCCCGAGTTATATATCAAGAAAACTCCCAAGTAGTTTCTTTAAGGGATCAATATCTCCATTGAATTGATATCATTAATATCAACTGCTAGACCCTGCTTGACCATCTTCCTTTCTAAAATAACTTTAAATGCCCTTCAACTTCAACCTAAAAGTATATGGCAAAAAGAATTGTTGGTTCTCACGTGGTTCTTCAATTGTGGAACATAAATAATGGAGTATACAAACACCTTAAGGCAACTGAAGATGATAAGCCATGGTCTCTATTTTGTCTCATCTCAAACCTATTATGTCTAATATTTGGTAAGGCTTTAATATTTAATCGTTGACACTTGTGCTCAGTGTTTCTTGAGGCTAAGGTGCTTATATACGCAGGATTATTACGATGGGGGGCGCAATCAAACACTTGCTTAAGTTCATGGATTTACATACCAAAAAATTGTTTTTTACATGTTATTATATATTTACTTGTCATAAATTTTAAAAAGAAAACCATATGATATTAGGAATGATATAAAAGACAATCTTTTAGTGGGTGCTTGATGCTTGATAAAATACTACATACGTAGAAAGCTATTTAAAAAGATGCTATAAAAAACCTTCATTATATTTCATGAAGATTATTTACATTTATAAAACATTTTATTGAAAATGTAAAAGTAATTAATATCATAAAATACTTAAAACAGGTGGAAAAAAAGAAATCATCAAATGACTTTTAAATATTAAGAAAAAAAATCTCTTCACAAACAACTTAAAAAGATTGCTTTATATATACATACATATATATATATATATATAGATATATATGAGACATTTCATAATTATTAACTTATCATTATAGTTTTTTCAAAATACTAATAAATGATACACTGCATGAAATTTTCTAAGTGTCAATGCTCCTTTCCCACTATATAAGTCAATGACAGCTGATGATATTTAGTAAATTATCAATGATTATATTTCTTTCCTATCTTTATAAATTATCAATTGATTAAAAAACGTTGTTAAAAGAAAAAGCATAAAAAACTATGGAAAAGATTTGTAAAAGTAGAAGAAAAGCAAATACAAAAAAAAAAAAAAAATCCAATTGGGGCCATTACGTCTCTTTCGATTTACTACTAGGATAGTGTATTTGCTAGTACAACAATAATTTTGACACACTTACATTTTGAATAAATGCAACGGAGGTTCCTACAAACTTTTTTGGTCTATATTTTTCAATTGTGTTTTTTAATTTTTAAAAAAATATATAAAATGAAGAAGTAAAAATTGCTTATTCATTCTATATATTTACAAAGTCATTATTACTGATACCATGTTATTAATTAATAAAAATATGTTTTAAAAAATTCTAAAAAAATCTTAAAAGTATTTTAAAGACACCATCTGGCCTCTCGTGAGTCCGTCCCTGCTTATATGGTTGGAGTTTTAGTAGCAACAAATCTCCAACCTCGATGTTATGTTTATCCTTGTTTTTATTTGCGAGTTGGTTGATTCTAATTTGTGCACTTCTTAAATGGAACTTAACTAGCTTTGAGTGTCTCTTTTCTACCTTTAAGTAAGTTACCACTGGTTGATTCATCGTATTCTTAGGCACATAAAGTAAATGTACGGAAGGTTCATAGTCGTAGAGTGTTTCAAAGGAGGTCTTCTAATTTAACCCCTTATAATCCAAAGATTACCGTTGTTCATCCATTCGAGAATGATAAGTAGTGGATAGTTCCAGATAAACTCCTTATAATCCAAATACTTCCCAAATCATCTTAGAAAAATTGGTTCTATTTTATTGATTATTTCCTTATGTAGACCATGCAACATATAAACAATGTCTAGATTGGCTTGGGCATATATACCTCACATCAATATCCCTTATGTATAGGTAAGGTTTATATATAGTAAGAGGAAAATACATCAAAAGGTATTAAAGTTTGAGGATAAGTTAAAATAATGTATTAACGTATTGAGTGATTTAAAAAACAATCAATGTTTTATAAAATGAATCAAATAAATGATTGACCTTTAAAATAGTTCAAAAAGTATAATTTATTTGCATCACTTTACATAATGTTGATATCTTTTTGTAGACATCTAAAACATTGATATTTTCTTTGAACTTACTTCTAAACGTTAATGCCTTCTAGTCTAATTTACCCTTATAGTAACCTATAGAGATATTTTTAGATTTATAAAGCAAGTAAATTATACTAGAATATATCAATATTTAGAGTTAAGTTAATTTGAAGTATCAATATTTCAAATGGTTAAAAAGATGGATTAGCATTTTATAAAGTGAGTTAAATGTGATATCAATATTTTGCAAATTTTATTTAAGATATTAATTTTGGATAAATTTTTTATTGATTTTTCTCATCATTTTTTTCAATGGATATCTTCTTCAAATCATTTTGTAAAATGGTGATTCCTCTTTCAAGTTATTTAAAACGTTAATATTTTAAACATATTTACCTTTAAACATTGATGTCTTTTGATATAACACTCTATGATGCCGATGAATATCACATTCTTGCACAATGAGCTAACCTTCTTATAAGTAACTTGAGTACTTGAATGGCCACCTATAACATCTATCATCATGATACAATGATCGTCATAATACCACCCAATAATCTCCACATTTTTAAAGGGATCTACTGCTATGAGTTCCTCCGTCTTTAACACCCCTGACAACCAGGTATAAAGTCTACGATCCTTACCTTCTCATAACCTAAAAGTTAGGCTTGAATATCTTTCATTCAAATTGTAATTGCCTCCTAGTCCTTCCATTAACTTTGAGTCGTGATAGTGGCTATTAAGGAATTCAAATTGTGATCCTTCGCCCATGAAAAGACATCGGTTGCTTAATTAAACTAGCTACTTTGTGTTCTATCCTGTAGTTCAATATAAGAAAATTAATGAGCCAATCTTTTGGTTAAGTTGATTCTAGACACTTTGATGGCTTGTTCTTACTATGAAATGTCAACCTAACAAATAATGTGTTCACATTTTAATTGGAAAAATCAAATTAGAAGGTATTAACCTTTTGGGGGTTAAAGGAAAAAGAAATCAATATTTTGCAAAATGTATCAGATGAAAGGTTAATGTTTAAAAAGATTAAAAAGAAGGATTGATGTTTTAATTGAGTAACAAATGGACATTAAGAAGAGATATTTTATTTGTACTACTTTATATCATGTGGTTTCCGATTTAAACCATTTAAAAAATTAAAATCCTAGTTGACCTACTCTCTTCAGTATTGATTCTTCTTTTTAATCACTTAAAATATTGATATATTTTAAAAACTTACCTTCAAATATTGAAATCTACCAATGCAATATACTTCTTTTCAATCGTACAGGATTTTAAGATCTCTTTTTCGTAAAGCATGAGTGCATATTGCTTAAGTAGGCTATTGAATTCCTTTCTTACATAAGTACACTTTAATACCCATTTTGTTTGGGTTAGCATCAATCACAAAAGGCTGGGAATTATATGGTAGCTTGAGAACAAGAGATCGAGTGAGAGCGAATTAAATTTTCAAAATCCTTAGTAAGTGGCATTTTTATAATAATTTCTCCGCTCCACGTCCTCTAAAACCCTCCTATGTCTTTTATAGTTTGAAATAACTTTTTTAACATTCATATTTTCTTTAGAGGAAATGTCATATTTAATACATAAATTTTAACTAGTTATTCAATTAATTATTGGTACTTTTAAATTGTTAGTTTTAGTACTTAATTAGTATCAGTAAATTTAAAAAGAACAATTGGGAACTAAACTATAATTTTAAAGTTTAGACAGTCAATTGAATAATCAATTAAATTCAACTACAGAATGCAAAATTATCCCTTTTCTTTATTTATTAATAATACAACTAATATATTAAAAAAAAACCTAAATTAACCATCCCATTCCCTAGGGCTAATTATATGGAAAGAATTCAGATTTTCTTCCACATTTACTCCCGTAAGTCATAACCGACATTCGACTCAAGCTGGATGAACAATCCTTAATCTCATTTGTTTTCATAACATATCCTATTTTGAATTCAAAAACTCGGATATGGTTATTTGCCATAAAATTCCATAACAAAGGACCCATAAAAGGCTATGAAAACTCACCTGAGACTGGAATATTTTTTGGTCTAAAGTAAGAGGAGTATCTAGTATATACTACATACAATCTTTCCCTTGAGACCTTTGGTGGGCACATGAACCTGTTCCATGCTACAAGATTTGAATCTAATTAATGTCAGAAGAACAAAGTTTCAAAAGCACAAATGAACAAATGACTAGGAATATTCTGGCCAAAATAATCTGCATTGGAATAAAGGAAATAATGGCAACTTTACCTGTTTATTTTGGATGAAGACGAAGTTCTCAAGCCTCAACCTTTTATGGATGAGAAAAAGAGAAAAAAAGAAAAATTGTAAATCCCGCTACTGCTTCGTAGCAATAGATGTAACTGTGATAAAATTTTTTTAATACACATAATACTGTTTTTTTAAAATGATAAAGTTAGCTCAAAATTATCCATAATTGGTCTTATAAATCTACTCCTAATTGTTTGCTGAAAAAAAAAAAGTCTAATTTCTATAATTAATTATTGGTAATCTTATAATATGCAATTGATCTTCTTAATATGAGAAAAAATGAAGAGCATTTGGTGTTTTTAATTGTTATAAATGTACAGTATCAATAGCCCTATCTGGTCCATCCAACAATAGCCCTATCTGGTCTATCCTATTCTAGAATAATGCTAGCCATATATGCGTATACATATACACATATATATATACACACATACATATATTTATCAAGTGTATTTCGAATTTATAAATAAGACTCCAATTAAAGCAATTGGTGGGGGGTGAAAAATTAAAGGAAAAGTGTGGAGTGATGGTCCATGCGGTCGTGAAAGCTGTATTTTTATATTGTCAGTTGCCACGCTAGTTTATTTGTTCGCGGCATTGTTCGTGGTTCTTAACCTATGCCGTTTTTGGTATTATTCATGTTAAATTTGTATGTCTCTTGTTTGTATGATATGATTTATAAAGATTAGTGCAGATGAAATCATTGATAAGTTGGTGCTAGAGTAGCTTTTCAAAGTAGTGTCTCGTGCCCTCTACAATAATTTTCTGGTCTATACTTTATCCTCATAACTCTTTAATTCCAATTTTGTTGGGATTAACAAAATCTTCTGAATTTGTGTTATGGTTCCACATCAAATGCAAAGAAAGTAGGAAAAGAAGCATAAAGTCCTATTAAATTATATTCCGAATAAATCATCGGATTTTTTAAAGCTTTTGCTCTATTCAGATCAATCCGGGTAAAGATATATGATGGAATATTACTGATTGGGTATGAATAAGTTAAATCAACCCATAAATTATTCGAACTTAATTTGACCCGGCATGATTTTGAAGTTCGGATTACTCGAGTGATACATTGAGTCAAATTTGAGCTTTGCTATATTAATTTGATTAACTTACAAACTTAATTAAGCTTGAAAATTGTTTTAGTCAATTCTAGCTATCAATATTATTTTAGTTAAAAGAATAATAATTTTTTTTCTATTAATAAACTTAGTTTAAAAGAGAAATATGTGTATGAACTTGGGATGGAGTTATGGAATTTTAAGTCTCTTCTGGTCTTAAATTTAGTAAGGTATCATTTTGAGTTGACACGTCTATTACTCTAAATTACATGGATTAAATATTATTAGTGACATGATATTCCCGTGAATTTTTGGTACCTAAGCCATGATGAAATTCCATAAATTACGCGTAAGGTTCCGCATGATGCCATTTGGAAAGTTTAAAGCGTGAGCAATTTTCCTTGACGATGGATGATCAAACTTTGATTGACTGGAAATGCATATTAGGATCATGTCCATTAGAGATTGAAAAGAAAATTAAAGGAGATCTCTTTCATTCATTTTTCCTTTGTTTTTTCTCTTTTACTTAACTTTTCTAGGCGTCTCTTTCTTAAAAGATGCATATACCCTCACACTCATGAAGGAACCTTCTACTTTTGCATTCCTTTAACAGCACCTACAAGGGTCAATATGTTCCATTTTAATTAAAAGCATCATGACTCCAACGTAGGACTGGGAACCCACAAGCGTCATCGTCCATCATAAACCACCATTGTAATCATAAATCTTAATCTGTAATAATGCTTTGTTTGGTGATAAAGTGGAGGATAATGTTGAAAGTGGATGGTTTCATTGATAAGCCAAATAGAAGTGCGGGGATATTTTCCACTTCGTTAAGGCAAAAACTTCCTTCAATTTCGAGTAAAAATAAGGAAGGTGGTTTAATTATATACCAAATTATCCCCAGTTCACATCAAAATAAAATATCATACCATAATAGATGAAAGCATCTAGATTTTTAAGCTCGTATAACTTTTCAATTTATGTAACCAACTATAAAATAGAAAGAATGGAACGATTAAAAAAATATTTTAAAATTAAATTCTAAAAGCTAGATTTTTTTTTTTTTTTTAAAACGGTCCCCAATAATATAGCAGATAAGATGATGAGTTAGAATTTAAAAGATGAAGCATAGGTAAGTAAACTTCTTTGTCTCTAAATTTTTTAATAATAATAATAAAAATAAAAATAAAATTGTTATTATTTTATTTATTTTACGTAGTCTATTATCTCCTCCTTGCTATTTTGTCTTTTTTTTTTTTTTGTCTTTTCAATTATTTTTCCCATTTCAATTATTTGTTGAGATTAACATGGGGACAAAACAACTTCAACTCGTCTCTTCAACTGGGAATTTTTCTAAAAAAAATTTATTGTTTACCATTTTTTTTAAATTATATATATTTTTCCTTTTCCCTATAAGATAAAATGATAGATTGTCACTTTTCTATTACAGAGTAAAATTTTATGACACATAGTCTAAAATAATTGTTAATATTTTGTAATTTCGTGGGTATGAAGGATGTTCTAAAACCTGAAAAGGTATCTCATGAAATCGGGGGGAAATTAAGAAAAAAAAAAAACCTAAAATTTGAAAGAACTATGCTCATTCATAAAAACCAAAAGGCCAACCATTGTACATGACAATCCTGTCGATTTTCTAGTACAGATAATATAAATTTTTTTGCATAACAATAATCATAATATGTTGACTAAAAGGACAGACATTCTCGTAATAACATAATAACAACAGTTTCACAATCATACGTATGATATGTTAATAATGTCTCGAATATCTATATGTACGTGGTCCAGTTGGTCCTCTCCTAGATAGCAGAAGTGGTCTCCATCGCCCTTCTTCATGTATAACAATTTGGCCTCAAGCAGCAAGAAAAGAGACCCAACACTTTCTTCTGCAAGAATATTCAGATTTTGTCAGGCAAATTAAATCGTTTTAATAAAGAAACATCATTTTCATATACTAATCTTCCCAATTTTAAATTATAATTTTTCTTCGAATCATGTAAATTAAATCTTATATTTTAAAGTACATACTCAATTTTTCTTTGTATATTTTCAATTTTTTTTTTAGAGAAAGATAGGTAAGAAAATCTAGGATACAAGTATATACCATTCTACGGTTGATCTGCACCATACAATTCTAATTATTCATTCCGATTTACACCATAATATATAACATTTTCTTGAAAAGTATTGCCAGTTTTAATATTGTCAATATAATATTAACAAAGCTATTGCAATTTTCAATGAAAAAAATTACAAATTGAATAAAGGATTAATAGTTAAATAATGAACTAGATACTTCCCTCACTGTACCGGAACTCATAAAATGCGTAAAGAATAATGACTACTATAAAAAAAAATTATTATTTTCGTGGAATCTAAGGCAACAAAGAGGCAAAAAGTCGTGTTTGACAAAATGAAAGTGGAAATAAAAAAAAAAAAAAAAAGATTATGAGTGAGAAAGGAAAGGAAAGGAAAGGAAAAGGAGCTAACCTTCTTAGGCTGTTCATGGAGGAGCTCCGGTGGTATCTTGTACAAATCCTCGTCCACTGGTTTGGGTTTAGGCCTAGCATTCGCTACAAAAGTAGCCGGGCTTAATGGCTCCTTATTAAATCCTCCATCTACTCCACTAATTTTCTCCTTTTCTTCTTTCACATATTCATGAGCGTCGCGAACTTTTCTCTACAATTATCAACATTACCCCATAATCACTACTTATTTCTCTGTTCTTGCTCTCTTTTTTTTAAAATATAATTGGTAAAGAAATGATAACAAAAATATTTCTTAAGTTTTATAAACTTAAAAATCTGGCATTAAAAGCATATAAAAGTTTGTCTGAATTAATTAAAAGCAAACAATTTTCACGTGAATTCTGCACGAAAGTACTGTCTCAAAAGGTAAAAATTAAAAAAAAAAAAAAAGAAAACAAAGCTATGGCAGTGATTTGAATATCCCCAGGATCATAATGTATATCATGAAAAATTCCTAAGTTATATAAAAACAATAATTTCATGAAATTACTAAAAACATCTTACGTCTTAATTCTCTAACTTAATTATATATAAAATTAATAATTTCATGAAAACGCTAAAAATTTATATGAAAAGTTCGATAACTGTACGCGTGAATAATTTCTTTAACGAAGCCTGCTAGCAGGGAAAAAGAAGGAACAAAAAAAAAAAAGTTAACAACGGATATAGCGAAAAGGAAATGAAAGATGATAATTAATTTATCATCCGGCAACTCACCCTCCGTCGACGTGGGACGACAATGACGGCCGGAGTGACAACATGGTTGTCGTACAAATCACCGGCGACGTAGAGGTCACGATCCTGGCGTAACTGTAGCTATAACGGAGCAAGCCGGTCGGCTGTCTTGCTGCGTCGAAGCACTGAGTGAAAGGAACATTATCGTAGCAGTCCCAGCTACCGAAAGCTGGTATGTGATATTTTACATAATCCTGAAATATATAAAGCAAAAAAGTTCTATAAATTAAACCATATCACCCTATGAAAAAAATCCAAACAATATATGTTCATCTAAGATATAAGTTAATTTTTTGAACAAATTCAAGAGATGAGTTTGTTTATTTAATTATATAAATACTTACATCCATATGGGTAATTATAGACTTTGAAGTATAAATTCAGATGAGACTTGAAAGAGAGGGAGGGAGGGAGGGAGGAAGGAGTTTAGGGTGAAAATTTTTGTGGATATGGATGGTGTTGTATTGTGGGCGAGGGGTGAATTTAAAGGATGAAGAAGTGTGTTATTAGTTGTTAGGTGAAAAGGAGTTAAGAGTAACTTAACTTCCCCAAAAAATAAAAAAAAAATAAAAAAATTATAAAACAAAAATAAAAAAGTAAAGTTAGAGAGAGAGAGAGAGGGTTCTTTATTTAAAACAATAGCATAGAAATATGTACAAACGCATGAAATGTCAACATCGTATTCGTGGAATATTATTTGAGTGAATTTGTGATTGCATGAAATGTCCAAAGGAATGGACATCATTACGTCCAGCAAAATTAGACAAATAAAACATGATTATGTCGTGAAAGTGAAATGTAAAACCCACATGAATCACTTATTAACATGAATTCACCTCGACTCCAGCAACCGATGGATATCGATCTATACTGGACTTAATGGTATATTGGGTCAGTAAAGTAGAATAACGTAAATATAGGATTTATATTTTTAAGAAAATCGTTTGTGGTTTTATGAATAAAGATTTAAATAATATGTTAGAAAAGAACCTTAAAAAAATAAATATTTCTTTAATCCTACAATATGCTACAATTTTGCACCAATAACAATTTATTAGGGTTGAACACATGTTTGGGGTTTATTTAAAAAAAAACACAAATATAAATTATACAAAAAAAATTTACCAAAATAATGTTCCTATATCGCATTTTGAAGTGAAGATACAAGTATTTATACTTGTATTACATCTTCGGATAAAGATATAGCAACGTAGGAAAAAAATTTTTAGTTGCTTGAGTATCGCATGTTGGTTATGCGATACTCGTCTGACCCTATATCGCACAATCAACATGAGATACACTTGTAATTTTTAAATAATTTGTATCGCATCATCAAGATGCGATACAACAACACTATTTTTGTAATATTTTTTTTATAATTTTGTTTTATGGAATTTTTTTGAAAGTACATAATACGTATAATTTCCTCCAATTTCTTAGAATAGATATTTAGATTTATAAGAAAGTAACGATCATTTTATTCCATAGGTAAAATCAACCAAATATGTTGTAAAGGCCCACAAATGGGAAATCATTGTCAAAGAGTAACTCTTTCTAAGCTTTCGTTATGGACCATGAATTAGGGATGTAACTAAATTGGATTTTGGACGGATTATATGAATTCAAAACCCATTCCGCTACCCTATAGAGTTTACCAATCCGACCCTATAGGGTTTTGATATTATATCTAAACTCATCCTGTAGGATTTGATTTAGAACTAGAAACTCGACCCTACAAACATATAACCTTTTTTTTTAAAAACCTATTTTCAAATTTTAATAATAATTTAAGAAAAGTTGGTTTTTGACATATGTATCCTATAATGAAAAGATGAAAAGAAGCAAGTGAATGTGATCTACAACATTTAAAAAAAAAAACACACACACACACACACACATATATAACTTTTGCCATCGTATAATATCTTAAAAATATAGTTAAATTAAATCTCATACTATGACTAAAATATAACAGACGACAAATAATATTAATCTTTATAGCAAACATGACTTGAACAAAATTTAATAAAAAGTTCTAAAATCCATAACTAGTCTATTAAAAATAAAAGAAAAAATATTATTGAGAGGTAAAAAAGATGATAGTCTTTTCATGTCTTTTTTCCTCTCCTTACCATTTTAGTAATTTACTTATTTATTTTTTATGTTATAATATTGGGTTTTTATATATCTATCGGATTTGTTATATGATCAAAACCTAACCTTATAACCCTATAGTGCTTTTACTATATATTTAAATCTAACTCTAAAACCTTATAGGGTTGAAACCCTATAGGGTTTTTAATGGATTGGGCAAGTCAGAAACCTTGTTACGGCCTAGTTGGTTACATCCCTAATTATGATAAAACCAAGCAAAATACCTAGATAAGTTTGGAAAAAAATAACAGTTTCTTCAATGTTATTTTTTGTTTTAAGCTTAAGGTCAAGTTTGGTATTTAAACTTTCATCAAATGTTGTAGTTAATTACCTATAATTTCAAATAGTCAATTTAACACTTAATTCAATATTTCATTTATGCAATTAATACAGAATATCACCCCATTATCTCTACTATCTTTGTTGGCACATTTGGTTAGTGGCATGATGACACATATCGTGCTAGCTTAAAAAAAAAAGATTTACGTTAGATTTTGCATGATTTTTACTGAAATAATGGAAAATAAAAACTAGAAAAGAGAAATAAAAAAAGATTTTTTTTAAAGTGATATGTCTGACTTTAAATCTTTAAACTTCTCTATATGCATTAAATGGTCATAGCATGATTATGAAATAATGAAAATTGTTTTGAAAACAACCATTTTCATAGAAAATGTACAAATTTAGAAAGAAAAAATTAACTTCCTCTCACTAATCTTCATCTTCTCCTATTGATCTCTCTACTCCTTCCTCTCACTAATTAGAAGATACCAAAATTACCCACCACAGCCTTTGAAACAACCATTAGTTGACTCCTCACACTTCCTTTAATGCAAATCCACCATTTATTCGCCCCTAGTTACTAGCCAACACTACCAAAAACATTAACTAGCGAACTTCGATTCTTATCCTTTCTTTACTTCCACAATACCTACCACTTAAAAAGCACCACTAGATCATCACCACCACCACTTCTTTCTACACTGACCACATAACCTAAAGCTACCTTCTTTTTGCACTCAAAACCACGATTAGACATCATCTTTATCACAAGCCAATTTACCTACCATACAATTGTTGACGACCTTTAAAATTTGCACTAACCTTGCAACATTGCCACCGTTGACTTAAATCTTCTCACCAAGTTTGACTAAACCAATGCAACATTACGATGAAGAGACAAGTTAGTAATTTTCTTCGCGTGTTTTCTCTCTCTACATTTTTTAAGTTTGAGAAAATGTAGAGAATGTCTTTGACAATTTGGAGTTGTCCATTGTGGGTTGATTTTGCACTCCCTATCCTCCAACAAATTGGTGTAAGGGCTTCTTTAACATTAGCTTGAGGATTGAGGTTTAGGGATTATCTTTTTCTACTTTACTTCTCTTCGTCTTTATTTCTCCTTTTTAGGCTTTGATTTTTAATTATTTTTGTAAAAATTATGTAAAAGCCAGTGTAATGTGACAACATGTTAGTCGTTGATCCGCTTAAAATGAATAGGTAAAAATAGGTGCGAATAATACCAGCAAGTATACTGGATCGAATCAAGTAATACAAATGTGAGTCGAGTATCGCTCCCATAGAGATCAAATCAACTACTAAACAGTATTAATTTCCACTAATATTCAGGCAATCAAAATTTAAGATTTAACTAATTTTTCTAAAATTAATTCTATTTATCTAATCAAGAAGAGTGCAAGAGTGTTTTCTTAAAAGTATCAATTCAATGTGGGAAGAACAGAATCCACCTTAGTTTCACTAATCAAATTACCATCCTGTTACAATAACAATTAACTCTATGAATATTCATATGAAATTATCAAGATCTAAAAATCTTTTAACACCACTAATTAAACCTTAGCTTTTGCTACACAATTTAATAGTGAAATCAAAAATACAAATATGAATATTCCAATTCTATATTTGTCTAATGATCTAAACCAATTTCCCCTAATTCCTTAGTGAAAAATTGATTTAAAAACATTGCATTAATTTCAAAAGACAATTTCCAAATTAGATTAAACCCCGCTACTTTTGCAATTGCAATTTAACGTAGATTTAAGAATTCCTCTTGAACCCTAATTTCTTTTCCAAGTAATCAAGATTCTTATAAACATAGTTTGACAATCAACATGATTTATAGATGGAATTACGACATGAATATTCCATAATCTTAATATTTTTATAATAAGATTACAAAAAATCATCTTAGCTATCTAGGGTTTCATCATATTCCCAAAATAGAAACTTAGAAACTCATGGATTGAATCAAATCAATAAAGAACATAGAATTTGCAGCAATATAATTCATCATCACAAACAAGAATTGAAATTGCATAGTAAGTAAGATCAAAATTAACCAATTTCAATTAACAAAATCTTTGTTGCAAACTTCAACAATTCTTGATTCAATCTCCAATCAATAACAAGACTTCAATTGATAATTGCTTCCAATCCCAAAACAACTCTTACAAACCAATTTATAATTCTAATCTATGTAAGGTGTATCTGCTAAGTGTTTTTCGTGTGTCCATAACAAGAGAAACCCCAAATTTTATAAACAAAAACTCTTTCAGAATTTGAAACGCTTCATTTGATTTCTTGAGTTACAAAACATACGTCGACCTTTTCAACTTCTACGCCGGCGGTGTATAGGCGGCGCACATACATAAGCCGGGTGAACACCAGTAGCGACAGCTTTAATGTTTTATCTTCTATGGATGACCTACATTGCTCCAACACTGGTGGCGTAGGGTTTCAAGAGGCTGGTGTACAATGGAAACACTAAAGGCTTGCCAAATCTAAATGAAAGCTGACAGTGCAAAGGACAACGTTTAAAATTCGCATTTTGTGAATGCTCAGTACCATCTTAACACCGGTGGCATAGCTTCAAGATTTTCTGACGTATAATTAAATTGCAGAATCCATCCTTTCTTTCTTCCTACATTGGCGGCATTCATGCCAGTGCTTAATTTTTAACTATTGATCTCCTTTGAATACCACCTCAAGGTCGGCGGCGCAAATTCCAAAATTGCCAATGTAGCTTCAAAACTTTCAAGGTTGCTTGATTTCTTCTTGAAAGCCGGCTGTGTTGATGCCTGATTTAATCTTTTGTATTCTGTTCCTCAACAAGGCCAGCACAATGCCAACGGTGTATCTGGAAAATTTGCTAGCGTTTGGTTGAAATATCCAAGGTTGGTGTTTCTTCTATTGAAAGTCGGCAGTGCTCCTATTCATTTGGCCAGTGTTCAATGTTTTTCTTGTCCGAAATTGCTCAAACTTCTTAACTTTGCTTTTTATATTCCATTTTGACTTGAAACATCAATTTAAGCATGTCCAAGTACCAATTCTTGTAATTTTCATAAAGATTAAGAGAAATTATGCACCAATTGCCTTATGAAAGTTGTATAAAATATGACTTTATCAGTCACCCAATGTATCAACAAGGCCAATAGAGGTAACAAAGTTACATTAGGTACTAAATGCGTACAAGAAAAGTTGAATTAGGTATTCAATTAATTATTTAAAAGTACAGATACTTAGTTCCAGAGTTGACGAAAGTACCAAATTTAACACCAATCCTTGGTTTTGTGATTGAGGACCATATTTTACAAAAAATAGCAATTCATTTAATTGAAAAGCAAACATGAATTCTTTAATTATTTTTATATTATATGGAGTATATATTCCTTATGTTAGAATTTTTTGCAAACCAAATAATGAATTAACTCCTTGACATTAATAAAAGCATAATGATGTATACGATGTTATAAATTATATGTGTAAAATCTTATTATTTATTTGGGTATTTCATGGGAAAGATGATAAAGATCAGCAAGTTTAGTTCATTTATTGGATGACATGGGGAGATTAGGTTTGATGGGCTCAAAGCGAAAATCATTTAACCGATTTGTCCACATCTAAACTCTCTCAAGTAGGTTTACACACCATGAGGATGATGAGTTAAGTAAAAAGACAATAATAAATAAGTTATATGGAATAAATGGATTAAGTAAAACAAAACCACGGGTAGAGTTGTGGGCTGGAAATTGAAAATTAAGGTTCTTTCAATCATTTCTATGTAAATTCAATAAATAACTTACACTCTTGATGTTGAAATGCTTTTAAGTTGATAAAAGCGTTACTTTTATGACAATCAAGTTAAGCTTTTCCTTTTGATAGGAGTAACCGCCTTTTGTTGGTAAGAACACTCTTCGTTTTTCATTCAAATCTTAACATGATTCAAGAGTGCAAGGGATGAAGCTCATTGATATGGTATCTTCATCACTCTTTCAAGCTTTACATTTTTCTTTTTTTCAATTCTTTTGCATTGCATGTTCTAGTACTTAAATCATCTTAGTTTAATTTGATGTGGAAATCATGCTATTGAAGCTTCAATCTATAAAGTAATTCACAGTTGAAATGGCTTAGTCAAGTGGGTTAAGTTCAATGGTAAGAAGATTCTTAACTTAATTTGTTGGCTAAACATATTGGTTTTTTAAATTGAAAAGGCATAAGTCGGATTATTAAATTTTAAGAAATTAGGAAAAATACAAAAAACATTACTTGTGTTTTAGTATTTTTACAAATACGTAACTTGAGTATTGATTTTTCACAAATACATGACTTATGTTGTGGTACTTTTGCAAACAAGTGACCGGAGTTTTTTTTTTCACAAATATATACCTGTGTTTTGGTACCTTTGCGAACAAATGACTTGATTTTTGATAAATACATGACCTATATTTTTCACTTTATGTAGATTCGGGACATGTGACTTTTTCTTATTAGTATATATTATTAAATAGATTTAATCAAATAATATAAAAACTATTTTAATTAAATTTATTTAATAATATTACCAACCAATAAAAAAAGTCATACGTCTACTATTTATTATGAACACAAAGTAGAAAATATAGGTTATGGTTTTGTTAAAAATTAAAACTCAAGTCAATTATTTATAAAATTATGAAAACACATGTTTTATATTTGTTAAAAATAAAACTTAGGTAATTTGTTTATGAAAGTACCAATACATTGTATTTATCAAAAAACAAAACTTAGGTCATTTACTTATGAATGTTACAAAAACACGTCATGCTTTTGTATTTTTCCTTCCAAAATTCATTAAGTTTATGGAGTAATGGACTGGATTTTCATGGATTAGTTAGCTTAATTCCTCATTAAGTGATATGAATGTAGAGTTGTCACTTTATTCCTCATACACTTCATAATAATCAACACCAAAATATGTAGCTTAATAATTTGAGTTTGTATTAGTTTTATTTTTGTATAAGAGAAAATTGAATGCAAATTTAATTATAATCACAAATCACAAATCACAAACAACTAAAAAGTGTTTATTACTTCTTATCCGAAATGCTCATATTAGGCATTAAATCGACATAATGTTTATATTAAGTTTTTTTTCCTCTTAACTATAAGGGACTTATATTGACTAATATTCCATCTTGGTTGATTGAAGCTTGGTAGAAGGTCATTTATAATACTACATCAAGTTCGATGATCTAAGTAATTACATATTGTGAGAATCAACTTCGGGCTCCAAAAGGTTGATTGGATGGAAATCCTATCAATTGTTTAAGTTCAAGAAGCCACATTGAAATTTCTTTCATAAGTTAGTCGACTAAATATATGGCCTGATTAACTGCTGTAAATGTTAAATATAGGTTTTCTTATATCTAAATGAAACTTGAAAAGGCTTAACTTGACTTTCTAACATCAAATTTGGTTTGTTTAGGGCTTCTTATTATGTTTAAATCTTTTTAAATTTACTTTTACCTCAGATTTATCTTAGAAGTGTTTTTATCCAATTAAAGATCTCATGATAATTTTAATTTTGAAACATATTTAGATATAGTTTAAATCTTCATTATCTTCCAAAATGATGATTTATCATCATTGGATCAATTTCCTTATCTAATTAGGCCATCATTTAGTTATTAATTTATTTAAATAAATGGTTATTTACAATAACCAAGCCCATGTGTTAATTACATTAGTAAATGCCATAACAAAATTGAAAGTTAGAGAACTTATACTAAACCTACTAAACCTTTCAAGTTCTTGGGAAACCTTCTATTGAAAATGGGTTCTCTTAAGTATTGCTATTAGTTTAAAGTTTCCATTAAAACCATTAAGTTATAAGGATTGCATTACCTACACCATACTTAACTATTTACACTTTTCCTCATGGTGTTGATTTTTTTTATAGTAAATCGTCATTATGATTTATCTTTAAAACCTGTTACGTATTTAATAGATGGCAATTGCAGATGGTGTTTTCTCAATTGGACCTATGAATTTAAGATCGACCCATTAAAGGCCCCCTCTTACATGAATACGTAGTAGGTCTTCACCACCTCAGGTAGTACTATATAAGTGGAGACCTCCATTAAGTTGTTTGCTTTAGGATATGCTCCCCATTACCTTGTAGATAGTAGAGAATCAAAGGGATGTGTTTGACATAGCATTATTCCATCTCCTTCTATAAATACCCTTATAATGTGCAAAACTGTAAGGTCATATACACTAGTAACCAACATATATTCACTAACCCTTAGTCAAGGTAAGTAACATAACTATACTCTCTAATATGATCTTTGTATTATTGATACATTCTCTATTCTTTAAAAAGCCTTCATTATTTCATATATTAGAGTGCTTACGTTAGGGCCAATCCTAATACCTTTTAGCTCATGTTTTCTTCCTGAGTTGGCTTGTTGCAATCATAGTATTAGAGAACCCACTAGACTGAGCCTAGGTGATTGGCAAGAATATAACACGAACAACTACCATTTAGGAATAGAAAACATATGCCTTTATTTTATAACCAACATTTACTTTGTAATAATTTAATGCAAATTGGTGTTGCATATACTTTGTTTGAATCAAAATTCAATAACGAAGTTAAGAATATTAACTCGTTATTACCACAATAATGTGGCACACTAAATGATAATTCACCAAGTTGGTGAAATAAGGTTTGTTCATTTGATAATGTAATTACATTTCATCTCATTTTTAAAGCATATTACACAGCGAATTAGCATGAATAAACAAGAACAGTAATCGAATGTTCTAAAATGCACTCAATTGCGAAAACATGCAATTTTTAAGAGAAAACTCTCTCAATTAGGGTTTCAAAAGTGTATGAAAAATGTTTTAAATCTAAAGAAAAGTTTTTAAGGCTATTTATACTATGACATGAAAAACCTAAAAGATAAACAAGAAACAAAATGTGCAAGGTAAGCTAGCATAGTAGGCTGGCTCAAGGCCGGTGGTATAGGCCAGTAGCTTAACATTGTAGGCTGGCCCAAGGCCGGTGGCTTAGGATGCTTACCTCTGCTTCCCTCTCTACTTCTTGGACGATTCCATCTTGCTTAAAAATGTATTTGCTATATCATTTGCATCATTATCTCCCACCTGTAAAGAACTCGAACTCGAGTTCTCTTCTAGATATGATGGAGAATCGTCAGAGTAGAACGGGAAAAGATAAGCTACATTAAAGGTCTTGGAAATACCCATGCTGTTAGGAAGAACAACCATATATACATTGTCATTGATCTTCCTCATGATCTGATAGGGGCCATATTTCTTGGGCTGTAACTTGCTATACTTGCCCACTGAAAATCACTCCTATTTCAAGAATACCATCACCTAATCTCCTACCTTAAACAACTTTCTTTCGACGTTTGTCTGCCGCTTCCTTGTACTTGGCATTGGCTTCTTCAATTCTTCCCTTTACTTTAGCCGTAGTAGTCTGCCAGGCTCAGCCATGTTCTTAGCGGCTATACTAGTCTTAGGTATCTTGAGCAAGTTGATCAGGTTTAATGCATGCTGTGGTATCTTGGTGTAGAATATAGAGAATGGTAACTTCCTGATGGTCTTATGAATAGCATTGTTGTAGGCGAACTTTGCTTGGGCTAGAGCCATATCCCATAGTCTTGGCTTTTCCCCACATATACTCCTAATTAAATTACCAAGAATCCTATTGATGACTTCCATCTGCCCATTTATCTATGGGTGAGTTGTACTGCTGTAATTTAGAGAGAAATCAAACATCTACCATAAGGTTCTCTAAAAGCGACTAAGAAATTTGTTGTCCCTCCATGAAAGTGAACCACTTCTCTGAAGAACAACCTTGTAATTACTTGTGCATCTGTAGTCTTCCTGCATGAAATAAAGTGAGCCATTTTGAGAACCAGTCAACAACAACTAATACCGAGTCAACATCTTGTTGGATATAAGATAAACCTAATATGAAGTCCATAGATAGGTCGTATCGTTTTCAAGAACTGACAATGGTGTGTTAAACCCAGTATTCTAGGATTGCCCCTTAGATATTTGATAAGTATAGCATCTTTGCAAAATTCTGCTAACATCCTGCTTTAAACCATAAAATCTGTTAGCTACTGCTGCTATGGTCTTGTCTCTACCTAAGTGCCCAGCTAATTCTCCACCATGTAGATCTCTAATTAACTTTTCTCTTAGAGAAGATTCAGGGGATACACAGTTGGTTCCCTTTCATCATATATCCCCCATGAATATGAAACTTAGCACAAGGTTCTTTTGCAATGCATTTCTCCTAGATCTCCTTGAAGTTAGTGTCATCTTCATATAACTCCTTCAAACGCTCAAATCCAACAACCTCATTGCTTATAGTCACTAACAGATTAGCTCTTCTACTCAAAGCATCTGCCATTTTGTTCTGTATCTGAGACTTATGCTTTAGTTTGAATGGAAACTTTTGTAGGAATCGGATCCACCTAGCATGCATGTCTTTGTTAATTCGGGTTTGATTGCTCAGATGCTTTAGAGCGCCATCGTTTGAGTATAGAACAAATTCCTTCCCAATCAGATAATGCTCCCAGATCTTCAATACTTTCACAACAGAGTAAAATTCCTTGTCATAGGTGGACCAACTCATCTTGGATTCATATAGTTTCTCATTAAAGAAAGTAACTAGTCTCTTTTCTTGTGACAACATAGTTTCAATTCCTACCCCACTAGTATTACAATTTACTCAAACAATTTATCAAAATCAGGTAGTCCTAGTATAGGGGTACTACATAACTTCTCTTTTAGCTCTGCAAAACTAGCCTCAACCTCTTTACCGCATCGAAACTTCCCTTTCTTCAAACACTTAGTTAATGAAGCACCAATAGCACTAAAGTGTCTGCTAAAACGCCAGTAAAAACTGGCTAGAAAACTCCTCAGCTCAGTTACAGTCTTCGAAATAGGCCACTATCTAATAGCTTTCACCTTCTCTTCATCTACTATAATCCTGTCACCACTAACTATAAACCCTAGGAATAACAACTTCTTAGACACGAAAGTACACTTCTTCAAATTTACATATAATTTGTTCTCTTTCAATACAGTCAATACACCTCTCAAATGTTCCATAAGCTCCTTTTTAGACTTATTATGAATGAGAATGTCATCAAAGCAGATCGCTACAAAATGACCAATGAAAGGTTTCAATACTTAATTCATGACGCACATAAAAGTGCTTGGCATATTATAGAGACCAAATGGCAACACTAGCCATTCAGTCAAGCCCTCTTTTGTCTTGAATGTGGCCTTTCACTCATCTCCAGGCTTGATTCTAATATGATGGTAGTCACTCCTTAAGTCAACTTTAGAAAACACATTTGCCTTGCTTAATCTGTCTAGCAAGTCTTCCAATCGGGGTATTCAATTTATACCCAATAGTGATTTCGTTGATGGCCCTTCTGTTAACACACATCTTCCAACTGCCATCTTTCTTTGGGATTAGTAATGCAGGTATAGTACATGGACTCATATTCTCCCTGGTAAATCCCTTCTGCAACAACTCCTGTACTTTCCTCTGCAAAACTTCACTCGCTTTGGGACTCATCCTGTAGTATAGTAAGCTAGGTAAACTTGCCCCTGGCACCAAATCAATCTAATGCTGGATGTCCCTCATAGATGGTAATCCTTCTAGCAAGTCTTCAGGCATGACATCCCCAAACTCCTCCAATACCTCCTTCACTATCCCTGGCATATCACCAATTCTCTCTCCCTCTACTGTCATGATTTGCTTCACTATGAACGCATGTACAACTTTAGATTCTTTCATGGCCTCCTCCATCTCTCTTCTCGAATGAGTGATAGTTAGAAAAGAGCATCCCTTTGCCTTGATGGTTTTGGGATGAGTTGTCATCTTCAAGGGTAGTAGAGTATACTTCACACCCCTTTTCTTTAACCTCTACACATTTTCCTTTGCTGCATGTTGGGCATTCACATCATACTGCCAAGGTCTCCCAAACAATAGGTGACACGCATCCATGTCCACTATGTCACAATAAACTTCATCCTTATACTTACCTATTGAGAATGGTACTCTGCACCTTATCTTTAAATCAATCCTCTCAGCTGCTTTAATCCACCCTATATTGTATGTGTTAGGATGTTTTTCTACTAGTAATTGCAATTGCTTCACAACCTCCCCATCAATAATGTTTTCACAACTTCCACTGCCAACTATCGAATCAAATACTTTCCCATCTATTATGCATCAGGTACGAAGAAACTAATGTCGATGGGTGTCTTCCTCCTGCTTAGGTGCTAACATCAACTTCCTAACAACACATGTCTGCTCAATCTCCTCCTCTTCCTCATCATAGTACTCATCTTCTGCATTAGGTTCACAGCAGATCTCTCCATCTCTCTCAACAATATTCACACTTTTCCTACTAGGACATTTGTTAAATCGATGCCTCGGCTAATTACAACGTTAACACTTGCCTAAAAGAGGCCTTGCATATGGATTTCTTGCTTTGCTTTTGAATATCCTTAACCTCAACAGGTTTCTTGCCCACAGCTTTATCCTCTCTCTTCTCACTATTCCTACCTTGCTTCTCCTCAACACCCTTATTCTTTTCTGCCATAGTTTAGCTGCTGCTTGATCCGCCAACTCCATATTTTCTATTGCTCCCCTCAAATATGTTATTCTTCGCCTGTAATATCATCTCAGCTTTAAGGGCTATATTTTTAGCCTTATTCAAAGTCCGAAGAACATGAATTCTGATTTTATCTTGGATTTGCAATTTTAGGTCATCTACATACCGCGCCACTTGTTACCCTTCACTCTTTCTCAGATCGTTTCGCTCGGCTACTCTCATGAATTCAATCATGTAATCATGAACTAAATGTGGCCTTTGGCAACAACACTAATACTGTTGAAACAAAATCTGCTCATAATTAAGTGATAAGAAATCCCTTTGCAACAATTGTTTCATACGGAACCACATTTGCATAAGTTGCTTAACGTCACGGTACCTCCTATTCTAAAGCTCTCTAACAAAGCCAATGTAGCACCCTTCAATTGGTACGCTACCAATTTCACTCCCCTTTCCTCGGGGATCTCCATATATTCAATGAATCTATCTACGTCTGCAAGCTAATCAATGAATTCTTCAATATTGAGATTGCTGTTGAAATGTGGGATATCCAATTTTAGGTGGAAATCACCACTATCTCCTTGATCATACCCATGGTAACCCCTTCGTTATCCATCACCACCAACACCGCCTCTCCTTCGCAATTGCCTTTTTTCATGCAAAATTGCATCTTTCTCATCGGATTCCTCATCTAAATTATGAAATCTTTGATTTTCGAGCTACAAGTCGATTGATTGGATTGCCATAAGTATCTCTTACCCTTGGTCATCTCCTACCAACATCCCTGTCTCTATTGGTATTGGGTTCCATTACATTAGATCTTCAAAACACTATTCCAAACATCAGATTCTCTGATCCATGGTGTCCAATACTGCCCTTTGAGCCTATGACTCGATTTTTCAGGGCTTCCACATCCCGAACAATGTTGAGGATGTGACCACCTCCTAAGTTGTTGTATCCTAACATCTCCATAGGAACTTTTCCCGCTATGATGCCACTTTGATGAACAAATTAGCGTGGACAAACAAGAACACTCACTGAATGTTCTAAAACACACTCAATTGCAAAAACATTGAACTTTCAAGAGAAAACTCTCTCAATTTGGGTTTCAAAAGTATACAAAAAAAGTTCTAAATCTAAAGACAAGTTTTTTAAGACTATTTATACTATTACGTGAAAAATTTAAAAGACAAATAAGAAACAAAACGTGTAAGGTAAGCTGGCATAGTAGATGGGCTCAAGGCCGGCGACACTTAACATTATAGGCTAGCCCAAGGCTGGCGGCTTAAGATGCCTAGCGTTGCTTCCCTCTCTGCTTCTTGGACAATTCCATCTTGCTAAAAGATGTATCTGCTATATCATTTGCATTAGCATACAACAATGTTTAAAGTAATAGAGGTAAGATTTCATATCTCCTCATGATATTTGTATAATTAAATTATACATATGTTTAACAATTTCCATTGAGAAGCATGTGAAATAAACAGCTTAAATGTCAAATTATCCAAAAAGCAAAAATGAGAACCAGAAAAGTGGTAAAACTGTTGACAAGTCAACAACCCAAGAGCCACTGATCTTCAGAATTGGCAAGAAATCGCAGCTAATCAGTCCTGCTCTGATTTTCAATTTAAAAATTAAGAACCGGTTTTAATTTCGATTCGGATTCATTCTTAACGAGGCCACCATCTATCTTCATTTATGTTAGCCACATAGATAATGTCGTGTGTAATGAATTATTAATTCACAGGCCAAAAAAAAAAAAAAACAAATTATTAATTGAAGCTTAATAAAGCTCGGTGAAACTTTGGTGCAAGGAAATTTTGAAAGTATCACGATTGAGACTAGTCATTGGATTTTCAATTTCGAGATTCATAAATTCTCTGGCGTTAATTTTGCTCAGTTCCGTGCGTGTGTGGTGTACATTTAAAAATAAAACAAACTTCTATTGTAATTTTGATTCATTTGAGAAAAGAAAAGGCATGGGGATCCCATCTAAGACAGGACAAAGGAAGAATTAAACACGTTACAGTAAAAAGTAAGCAACTCAAGAAACGAAGTTTTTACAGTAAAAAGACAAACTGACACAGAGGTAAGGTAAGGTATGACCATATGATGACAGAAAGAGAGAGAGATGAGTGAGAGAAAGATTGCTTTTATTTTTGGTTTCCTTTTATATTCTGTGCTTGCTTTTCCGTTGATGGTCGCTGATCAAGATTTGTATATTCCAAAACATGATATGATAGAAAGGTAGTTTTTTCACTCTTCCTTATTATTTTCACGTCTTAATTTTTAAGTTAGGTTTATTCTTAGTTTTCGTGGTGGGATTTTTTGTCGGTATCGATAACTTATATTGAAATAGTATTGGTTTGGTTTGGTATGGTCAATTTATGAATAAAATTATTAATTTTTGTTGATATTATATTTATATTAGTTCGGTTTGAAAATAATATCAGAATGATACTAAACCAATATATCTCAACAGGTTTTTTTGATGGATGGGTGTGCTCTGTTTGAGATATTTTTCATTTTTTAATATTTTTATTAATATTTTTAATATATTTAATTTCGAAAAGTAATAATTTTTTTTTTACAAATTATTAACAAATGCTCCCAAAACTTATTGATTGGAAAAAAATATTATCATTATAAGCGTTAACACATGTGATTAGACTCTATTACAAATGAGCTAAAGCTCGGCTCAAGCCTAATTAGTAAATGAGCTAAGTTCAAGTTTTGATTTAGACTCGTGAGTTAACTCTTAAACAAACTTGTTAACAAACTCTTAAACAAGTTTGTTACCAGACGAGTGACTTTTATATTTATGCTAACCGTAAATAAATATATAATTAAAACAACATAAACTAATTTTTATTTAATATATATATATTTAATGATCTTACATATTATTTTTATGTTCTAAATAATTTTAAAAAATATAAATTTAAATAGAAAATAGCCTATTTAAGTGATGCGAACTCAAGTTTGGTATCGGCAAAAAAAAAAACTCAAGTTTGAATTTTAGATTCAAAATGCTCATCCAATTTGAACTCAATTTATAAACTAACTGAAGTCAAGCTTAAATCTAAAATTTAGCCTTAACTTGAACTCAAACTTAATAATTTAAAAAAAAGCTAAGTTTGAACTTTGGACTCAACCAAACTCAACTCTTTTATACTCCTAAACTCCTAATTTGAATCAACTAAGAATAAATATTAATCTATTTCATAAGTGATGGTGATATGACATTTAACGATACTTCATGTAATCTTCTTAAGAAGTGACATGCCCAGTTGATGACTTTTCTAATAAAAAAAATAATAAAAGCTTTCAAAAAGTAATCATATATGAGAAAGATGAAATCGTTAAAAAAAACAAAAAAGAGAAAACTTTTCCATTCTGCTAGTAGTTTTCATTCCCTACATGGACTTTTTCAAATATCAAAGCAACCTCTTCTTTTTTTCTCCCGAATCAAACTACTTCTTTAAATGGCTGTTTTTCTATGCCCACACGCGTACACAGCTAAATTTTCGTGCTTTGTGCCTGTCCAGCAGTAGCATTTAATGAGCCTAGCTAGTCTATTGTATATTGTAGTATTTTACTTAGATACAGCACTCAATAGGTCAACACTAGACCAGAGCACTACTGCTGAAAAAAAAAAAAAAAAAACCGTTAGAGCACTCCACATTAAAAGAAGAAAAAGGAAAAATAAACATAGCAAGGGGGAGAAAACGAAATTAATATACATACATATAAAAAAAATTATAAAAATATTATTCAGATAAAAATAATCTTAATTTTGGATGAGTTGAACTCGTCTCTTAAAGAGGTGTGATAATAAGTGACTGACCTTATCTATTCAAAAGATGAGTTTAGTACTGTAAAATAAACTGCATCTCTTGAAGAGATAGGGTTTATCGTGTCCTCGTGTCTTCAAAACACGAGATTAGTATATCATATATTAATCTGATCTCTTCAAGAGACGAGATTAATTAGTCGCAATCTCGTCTTTTTAAAAAATGAGATAAAATTATTTATTTTTGGGATATCTTTTTATTTAACAGATTTGTGTAATTTTTTAAAAAAATGTTATTTTTTTTCTTTAATCCTATCAAGGGGCATACGAAGGTATTTAACACTTACTGGCCAAAGAAAAAAGGTATTCGATACTTTTTTTTTTTTCCATATTTTAGTGTTTTGATTTTCGCTTCAATATATTTTAGTCTTTATTTATTAGTTAATTTATTACAATATATATTTAAATTTTCTTAATTTAATATTTTTTAAGCTTCAATACATTTTAGTGTTTATTTATTTGTTAATTTATTAAAATATATATTTAAATTTTCTTAATTTAATATTTTTTAAGCTTCAATACATTTTAGTGTTTATTTATTTGTTAATTTATTAAAATATATATTTAACTTTTCTAAATTTAATATTATTTAAAAAATTGAAAAAATTTACGTTATTATTTTCAATTGTAAATAACATCTAGACCAGCGTTGGGAAGCTCATAAGACGTAATTATTTCAAAAAACAAGATTTTATACTTATGTCTAACTATTTGGACTATTTAATATTTTACATGGTTATAAGCTTCAAGCCAAATATCACTTAGCCTTGAAATGCAAATTTTTAAATTGGTCAAATAACATACTACCACGTAATATAATACTTTGCTATATTTCTATTTGTATTCCAAAATTGATTTTTCAAATTCTGTGATTCCGTCATTTGTAAATACACATTGTATGGATGTAAACCTATAGCTTTTTGAAAGTTAGCATTGCAAATTATGTTAAAATTGTTAATTTGACGTTAAATTGTAGTATTAAATATCATCATTTTCTTATATAGGCTTGTCATTTTTTTTATTCCTTTTCTATTCTTATGGAATTTCCAAAAACAAATATCCTTGATCATCGAATTTCTAGATGAGATATTTAGGGCCCAAGTCTAGTTCAACGAGACTGTAAGATACAAGTAAATAATTTATAATGAAGGGTAAAAAGATAAATTCATGTTGTTTAAATGGATATTTTTGTCGTTGAATAGGTAGATTTAAGCTCGGGAAAGAGGTACGCGAAAAATTAGACAAAAGGGTTTAGGTTGATGTAAGGGCCGCCAGCTTTGAATTGAAGGCTGTCGGCCTATATGTGAAAGCCGTTGATGAAAAGCTCTTGGATCTTTTGTGGAAATGGTGAAAGTCAGCACATAGGCGGCCGTTGTAAGTATGTAGGCCGTTGAGGTTAGATTAAAGGCCTCTGGCATAAGTGCCAACTTTTCCTACCCGAAATCCTTTATATAAATAGAAATTTAGGGTTTCTATTTCTCATATGTGTTTTTCTCCTTTGCCATCCAAAGAGTGTTTTTAGAGTGTTCTTGGAAGAGAGAATCACGTGGAAATCGGATTGGATCAAAGAGTAAGTAATTCCACCTTCCTTTATCAAGATTTTCATATATCGATTCGATTCCTTATGGTTTTATTTGGATTTGAAGGAGTTCTTTGGAGAAACCATATATATATCAATCAAGATCTGATCTTTTGGGAATCAACCGGAGAATTAGATTGAAACAAATAAGTTATATCTTTCTTTTATCGTAGATTCATATATGAGAAGAGTATATTAGATGAATCATGCTAGTTCTTGCTGGCTTATCAATCTAGGGTTTTGGAGAAATTTGCAATTTTGGGGTTTTCGTCCGATTTTAATTGAGAAAAACTAGAATTTGGACTCGGAAGAGAATAGAGGTAAGTTTTATCTCTTTTATCCATAGGTTTATTAAAGGAATGATTCTTGTTAGTGGATTTATGTTATTTTTGGATAATTAGGGTTTTGGGAGAAATTAAGTTTTGTGGAGTTTGATCGAAGGAGGTTTTGCAGTTGTGGATTTCTTATAAGGTTAGGGTTTTGGATGATTTTTTTTTTTTTTTTGAGAATTGGATGAATTGGTGTTTATTTTTGAAGTTTATGATTTATAATTATTGTTCTTATTATACGTTTTACTTAGGAGATTTAGAGATTTGTTGTTGTTATTAAGAATTTGTGGATTTTGAGAAATTGTTACTGAAATTTGAAAAGGTACGACCATTCCTTGTTTGTTGTTTTTGCATATAGGTTTAGTATTGTTTGCTTGATTGTAGGAACAGAAAAATAATTAATCTAAATCTATTTAGCTGAATTAAACTGTTTTTCTGGTTGTGTTTGGCTATGACCAGTAAAGACTTGGCAGACATTGATACTGGTGTAGCACCTTGATAATCTATGTATGAGGTTATCCCGAATGGATTCGTGTATAGAGATGATTCCAGTAGATTTAGGTGATTTGGTAGTATGGCCGTGGGTGTTTGGGGAGTACCCATTCACTAATATATGTATATAATTACTTATTTTCAAAAGAGTTGGTTGATTTCTAATGAGGTTTGAGTTACTTTGGGTTTGGGACTAGGAATTCATAGTTCTAAACTGTGTTGATTTGCTGGCTTAAATAAGAAAATAAATTGTTGTTTGCATTAGAGTAATTGCACTATATATACATGCCGTTTGTGCATATGCATTTGTTTGTGGATTGATGTACTGGGTGTTTTCGCTCATTACTTTCTTTTTCAGGTACATGTAATGATGAAGTTATTTATGATTTATCAAGTTATGATCTTTTCGTTGATTATAGAGATATTAATAGTGGTCTAGACTACCCTACAGAAGAATATGATCGAATACAGGATTTATGCAAAACCTTTTCCTGAGATATTGAAGACTTTTGGAAAAATATTTTGGTTATTTATCTTATTAAAGATTTCTGGATTTAAGTATTTAGATTTATATAATAGTTATAACTAAAGGATTTTATGTCATTTATTTTGAAGATAGATCTTTTTTGGATTTTTTTTTGTTGGCTATAGTTTTGCCAACATGGATCTGTTTTGATAAACAGGAGATTTCAAAGTTATTAGATGATACAGGTTTTATATTTTCTGATGTACCTTATGAGAGTATTATGGAGATTATGTTTTTATATTATGGATATAGAGCCTTTGCATGTTCTATTTAAAAGAGGACACGTGGCGGATTGTAATCGCCTTAGTTTAGGGCGTTACAACTTATTTGGTATCAGAGCTTAAGGTTTGAATCTTTTAGATTTAAGAAATTGACTCCATAAGACGATGAGTATTGATGAGTGGGGTAGAATAAAATTTAGGATGTTTTTATAGTTAAGTTTGTTGTTATCTTTTAGATTTTAAGTTTTGATCTCTAAGTTGGATACCCTTTTCTGATGTTGTGGTGTTTTGTTTATTTTATAATGCCTACTAGGAGAAGGATTCCTGAAGTTAGTCCCTCCAAAGCTGGAGAGGAGGAGGTTAACAGTGGGCAGAATGAGCAACAATAGCCTCAGAATCAGGATCTACTACCACCACTAGTAGTTCCACCTGTAGGACAGCAGGTTCCTATTGATGCTGCACAGCTTATGCAGGCTGTGAATGCTTTGCTGGGAGGGGTTAATCTGCAGCAGCAGGATATGAGCAAGACATGCAAATGGTTCAGGCGAATGCTGAAGCCTAGAGACTGGAGACTCAGAGGATTAATGGGAATGGATGCAATAGAGTTAGGCATACTGATGTTTTAAGCTTCAATAAGTTTGTAGATATGGTCTACAAGTTTGAACCTACACTCGGTAGACCTCTGGATGCACAACTATGGATGGAGGAGGTCGAGAAGACATTTGCTGCTCTGGACATTCTAGAGAACAAGAAAGTAGAATATGCCTTCTATTTGCTGATAGGGAGAGCAAACAATTGGTGGATGAGCACCAAGCGTTATATGCATGTAGTTATTATTTAGCAGATGTTCCAGTAGGCATTTTATAGAGAGTTCTTTCTCGACAGTGTAAAGTATAAGATGCTTCAGGAGTACTATACCCTATAGTAGGGAAAGATGATAGTAAAGGAGTATGAGGCTGAGTTGCATAGATTGATGAGGTTCCTACCGATCCATTAAAGGAAAGTGAAGAGGCTAAAGTTAGCAGGTTCATTACTGGATTAAAGCTTGAGATCCCATATCAGGTGGATCTAATGGATCTGAATAACTGTTCAGTAGTAGTGAGCAAAGAAAAGACAGTGGAGCAGGGGTCGAACAGGATGAAGAGTAGATAGCACTAGAAGGGTAAGATTTTCTTGGGCAAGAGGCCAGTAGCGAGTATGATGACATAGGATAGAGGAAAAAGACTTGCTTTACATCCTTTCAGGCCATCAGTACAGTATACAGATAAGAGATGCCCTAGATGTTTTGGTCCACATGATCTGAAGGACTGCAAGTGGGTAGAACTTGTTTCTCTTGTGGAAGAGTTGGGCACATCAGTAAGTTCTGCACAGAGAAGATTCTTCCTCAAGTATTCTGTTTTAAGTATAAGCAGAGAGGACATAGAGCTATGGATTGTAAGGATTCTGGGAGACAAATAGTCCTAGGAGTTCAGATTGGCAGAGCTCAATATTCTAGCCAGCAACAGCGAGCACCAACAAAGGTATACGCTCTTCAGCGTAATGAGACATCCAGTGTGGACACTATTGTGGGTATGTTTTTCTATACTTCTACGAAGTGCATATGTTTTGTTTGATACTGGTGCCAGTTTTTCCTATATTTCATAATCTTTTGTATCTGTATGTGGTATATCTGTTGAGTTTATATCTGAATGTATGTCTATTAATACACCATGGGGAAGTGGATCTATGTTGAATAGAATTTGTAGAAATGTGGATATTGAGATAGAAGGTAGGCATTTGCTTGCAAATCTTGTAGTGTTGGATATGTTGGACTTTGATGTGATTTTGGGAGTAGACTGGTTAACTAAGTATAAGGCTGTGATTGATTATCACAATCTTGTAGTAGAGTTTAGTTTGCTTGATGGAGACCATTTTGCTTATAAGTTAGTAGTGCAAAGACCTCCAGTTCTACCTACCTATGAGCTGTGGAGGAGATCGATGTTGGCAACTATGATGAAAGAGGATAAGCAGAAAATAGATGTATCTAAGATACCAGTTGTGTGTGCGTACCTATAAGTTTTTCCAGAAGATTTACTGGGGTTACCACCAGAAGGAGAAGTGAAGTTTAGTATTGATTCGGTACCAGGTACTACACCAATTTCTAAGACTCTTTATCACATGGCTCCTATAGAACTTACAGAAATTAAAGCACAATTGAATGACCTGCTGAAGAAAAAGTTTATTAGACCCAATGTTTCACCTTGGGGATCTCCAGTTCTGTTTGTGAAGAAGAAGGACGGTAGTATGAGACTGTGTATAGACTACATGGAATTAAATTAGGTGACAATCAAGAAAAAGTACCCTCTGCCAAGAATAGATGATTTATTTGACTAGCTGGCAGGAGCTTCAGTGTTTTCAAAGATAGATCTGAGATCAGGATATCACCTGCTGAGAGTTAAGGCAGAAGATGTACAGAAGACTGCTTTCGGGACTAGGTATGGACACTACGAATTTGTTGTCATGCCTTTTGGTCTTACCAATGCACCAGTCGTGTTTATGGATCTGATGAACAGAATTTTTACAGATTATTTAGATATGTTTGTTGTGGTGTTCATTGATGATGTGCTGGTCTGTTCTACGTCTAAGGAAGAGCATGAAGAGTATCTAGGATTGGTTTTGACCAGATTACAAGAGGAGAGATTATATGCTAAGTTTTCAAATGCGAGTTTGGTTGGAACAGTTTCTTTCTTGGGCCATATAGTTGATGGAAATGAAATTTCTGTTGATCCTGAGAAAGTAAAAGCGGTTGTTGAATGGCCAAGACCCAAGACTATGTCAGAAATTAGAAGTTTTCTAGGAATGGTGGGATAATATAGAAGGTTTGTAGAAGATTTTTCAAAGATTGCTAGTTTATTGACTAGATTGACACAGAAAGGAGTTAAGTATGTGTGGAGTGAAGACTGTGAAACTAGTTTTTAATTGTTAAAGAACAAGTTAATGTCTCCTCCAGTGTTAGCCTTACCAACGAGTGATGAGGAATATGCTATATATAGTGATGCCTCTATACAAGGTTTATGATGTGTGTTGATGCAAGGAGGTAAAGTAATAGCATATGCTTCTAGATAGTTGAAGCCATATGAGAAGAACTATCCTACACATGATTTGGAACTAGTAGTTGTGCATGCTTTGAAATTGTGGAGACACTACTTGCATGGGGAAATATGTAAGGTATATACAGAACATAAGAGTTTAAAGTACATCTTTAACCAGAAAGAGCTGAACTAAAGACAGAGAAGGTGGTTAGAGTTGATCAAGGACTATGATATAGACATTCAGTATCATTCAGAAAAGGCGAATGTTTTAGCAAATGCTTTGAGCAGAAAGAGAGTGGAAAATCTAACAGCTATGATTATGATAGAACGTCATTTGATTGAGGACATGAGGAAGCTTGAGCTGGAGATAGTTACAAGATAAGTAGGTGAAAGATTGGCGAATTTGAGGATACAGCCTACTCTTGTGGATAGAATCAAGATAGCTCAGATTGATGACCAGAGTATCATGGAGATTAAGCAGAGAATGAAGATTGGTAGGGCACCGGAGTTTCATATTGATGAGGAGGTATCCTGTGATATAAAGGAAGATTATGTGTGCTAGATCAAGGAGACCTTAAGAGAGAATTGTTGAAAGAGGCACATTATTCAAGTTATTCCATCCATCCAGGAGGAAATAAGATGTATCAAGACTTGAAAAAGTTGTATTGGTGGAATAATATGATAAAAAGAGATAGCAGAATATGTATCCAAGTGCCATACGTATCAGATGATTAATTTTGAGCACATAAGATCAGCAGGTGAGTTGAAACCTTTGCAGACACTGCAGTGGAAATGGGAACACATCACCATGGACTTCGTTTTTGCTTTGCCTAAGACAAGAGATAAGTTTATATTCTATTTGGGCGATTATGGATAGACTCACTAAAGTTGCTCATTTCGTACCGATCAAGACTGGGTATAAATTGGAACATTTGGCACAATTATACATCAAAGAGATAGTGTGTTTGTATGGGATACCGGTAACTATTGTGTCAGACAGGGATACCAGATTCGTTGGGAGATTCTGGAAAAGTCTGCACCAAGCTTTGGATAGCAAAGTAGTTTTTAGCATGGCTTATCATCCTCAGACTGATGGACAATCTGAGAGGACCATTCAAATTCTTGAAGATATGTTGAGAGCATACGTTTTGGATTTTAAGGAAGTTGGGATGAGTATTTACCATTAGTAGAATTTGCTTATAACAATAGTTATCAAGTGTCGATTGACATGCCTCCGTTTGAAACTCTTTATGGCAGAAAGTATAGATCACTTATCCATTGGGAAGAAGTGGGTGAAAGACAGCTGTTGGGACCTGAGCTAGTGTAAGATGCAATTGATAAAGTTAAGTTGATCAGACAGAGATTGCAAGCTGTTCAGAGTCGACAAAAGAGTTATGCTGATAAGCGAAGAAGACCTTTGGAATTTTAGGTGGGAGAACATGTTTTGCTATAGATATCGCCGACAAAAGGGGTTGTTAGATGTAGATTAAGAGGAAAGTTGAATCCTAGATACGTAAGACCATATGAGATATTGGAAAAGATAGGAGATGTCGCTTACAGATTGGCTTTACCGCCTAATTTGGAAGGAGTACATAACGTGTTCCATGTATCTATGCTCAGGAATTATGTTAGAGATCCAATGAAATAGTAGCTCTTGAACCATTGGAAGTACAACCTACTCTCTCGACAATTGAAAAGCCAGTCAAGATTTTGGATACAAAAGAGAAAGTCCTGAGAAATAAGGTGATTAAGTACATGAAAGTGCAATGGACTAATCAGATGGAAAGAGAAGCAACCTAGGAATTGGAAGATGATATGAAGGCAAAACATCCAGAGCTGTTTCAATAATTCAGGCAACTTTCGAGGACGAAAGTTCTTTTTAGAAGGGCAGAGATATAATATACAAGTAAATAAATTATAATGAAGGGTAAAAAGGTAAATTCATGTTGTTTAAATGGGTATTTTTGTTCTTGAACAGGTAGATTTAAGCCTGGCGAAGAGGTACCCGAAAAATTAGACGAAAGAACTTAGGCCGATGTAAAGGGCACTAGCTTTGAAATGAAGTCTGCCGGCCTATATGTGAAAGTAGTCGGTGAAAAGCTCTCGAATCTTTTGTGGAAATAGTGAAAGCCGGCACATAGGCCGCCACGTAAGTATGTAGGCCGCCGATGTTGGATT
Source organism: Combretum micranthum (assembly GCA_024138025.1). NCBI lineage: Eukaryota > Viridiplantae > Streptophyta > Magnoliopsida > Myrtales > Combretaceae > Combretum > Combretum micranthum. Next base: position 362,712 of record JAMXBD010001248.1, read on the forward strand.
AAAGGCCGCTGGTGTAAGTGCCAACTTTTTCTGCCCAAAACCCTTTATATAAATAGAACTTTAAGGTTTTTGTTTCTCACATGTCCTTTTCTCCTTTACCGTCAAAGAGGTTTTTAGAGTTCTTGAGTGTTCTTGGAAGAGAGAATCACGTAGAGATCAGATTTGAATCAAAGAGTAACTAATTCCGCCTTCCTTTATCAAGATTTTCATATATGGATTCGATTCCTCAAGGTTTTATTTGGATTTTGAAGGAGTTCTTTGGAGAAACCATATATATATCAATCAAGATCTGATCTTTTGGGGATCAACCGAAGAATTAGATTGAAACAAATAAGTTATATCTTTCTTTTATCGTAGATTCATATATGAGAAGAGTATATTAGATGAATCATGCTAGTTCTTACTGGTTTATCAATCTAGGGTTTTGGAGAAATTTGCAATTTTGGGGGTTTTCGTCCGATTTTAATTGAGAAAAACTAGAATTTGGACTCGGAAGAGAATAGAAGGTAAGTTTTATCTCTTTTATCCATAGGTTTATTAAAGGAATGATTCTTGTTAGTGGATTTATGTTATTTTTGGATAATTAGGGTTTTGTGGAGAAATTAAGTTTTGTGGAGTTTGATCGAAGGAGGTTTTCCAGTTGTGGATTTCTTATAAGGTTAGGGTTTTTGATGATTTTTTTTGGAGAATTGGATGAATTGGTGTTTATTTTTGAAGTTTATGATTTATAATTATTGTTCTTATCATATGTTTTACTCAGGAGATTTAGAGATTTGTTGTTGTTATTAAGAATTTGTTGATTTAGAGAAATTGTTCCTGAAATTTGAAAAGGTACGACCATTCATTGTTTGTTGTTTTTGTGTGTAGGTTTAGTATTTTATTTGCTTGATTGTAGGAACAGAAAAATAATTAATCTAAATCTATTTAGATGAATTAAACTGTTTTCCTGGTTGTGTTTGGCTATGACCAGTAAAGACTTGGCAGACATTGATACTGGGGTAGCACCTTGATCATCTATGTGTGAGGTTGTCCCGAATGGACTCGTGTATAGAGATGATTCCGGTAGATTTATGTGATTTGGTAGTATGGCCGTGGGTGTTTGAGGAGTACCTATTCACTAATATATGTATATAATTACTTATTTTCAAAAGAGTTGGTTAATTTCTAATGAGGTTAGAGTTACTCCGGGTTTAGGACTAGAAATTCATAGTTCTAAACTATGTTGATTTGTTGGTTTAAATAAGAAAATAAATTGTTGTTTGCATTAGAGTAATTGCACTATATATACATGCTGTTTATGCATAAGCATTTGTTTGTGGACTGGCGTACTGGGCGTTCTCGCTCATTCCTTTCTTTTTCAGGTACAGATGATGATGAAGTTATTTATGATTTATTGGGTTATGATCTTTTCTTTGATCATGGAGCTAGTGATGGTGGTCTAGACTACTTTGCAGAAGAATAGGATCGGAAACATGATTTATGCAAAACCTTTTTTGGAGATATTGAAGACTTTTGGAAAAATGTTTTGGTTATTTATCTTATTGAAGATTTCTGGATTTAAGTGTTGAGATTTATGTGATAGTTATAACTAAACGATTTTATGTCATTTATTTTGAAGATAGATCTTTTCTGGATTTTTTTTTTAGTTGGCTATAGTTTTGTCTACATAGATCTGTTTTAATAAATAGGAGATTTCAAAGTTATTATATGATACAGGTTCTATATTTTCTGGTGTACCCTCTGAGAGTATTATGCAGATTATGTTTTTATATTGTGGATTTAGAGCTTTTGCGTGTTCTATATAAGAGAGGACACGTTATGGGTTGTAATCGCCTTAGTTTAGGGTGTTATAGAGACCTTCATTTAGAAGGAAGATTCAATTTAAAATTTTAAATAGATGGCAACCATGACTAGACTTATGTAGATACAACAATTTTTAGGAGAAAATATAAAAAGAATTTTTTCTCTTTGAGGTAAGCCAACCAATATAATTTTCTTAATTCCAGAGAGAACGTTTTGAACAATCTCATCAGGGCTTTTTCATGAACACTATAAAAAAAATATCTAGAAGAATATAAGTACTTTTCTTTTCAAAATAATATATCAATTAAAAATTAAAGTTTAATTTTCAATAATTAATTAGTAAACAAGTACCAAAATACAATCAAAACTAAAGTACATACACTAAAATATCAATATATATATCTATAAGGATGGTTGATTTTCTATTGTTGGAGATACTAAATTGAAACCATATAAAAAATAAGCATTAAATCAATAACAGTAAAAGTTTAAATACTAAATTACTATAAATTATGAGTAAAGGTACTTAATGTGCCTTTATCCTAAATTTGAATGAACATAAATTATTAAATATGATCACCAAACTATTGTAGCGATATGGGCGTTCGATTTGAAAGCCTCTGCATTCGAGTGAACCTTGATTCATACTGACTTGCCAACAATGCTAGAAGTGAATGAATTAGAAATCCTAATGCAGGATTCATACATTGTGCTCCTTTTCCTAACATTTTGAGGATATTGAACCCGACGACCTTTATGGGGGCAATGAGAGTAATGCTAAGAAGTCTAAAGACGAGGCACATGAGGGTGATGCTGATGGTGCACATGCTGATGAGGCTTTCGCATAACACCCTCATTCCATTGATCAACTAGCCTCTGCCCTTACTGCCCTTCAAGCGAAGCATCAATAGTTTATAACTAAGGCCAACTAGCACATTGATACCATTATTAAAACCCAAAATCAGATGCGCTTCAGCATAGATGAACTAGTTCAACACTTTTATAGCGTTCATCCTCACCTTCCAGTTTCTATTGATCCTTAGGATCTTGTACTCTATTGTCTTTATCTATTTGTCCTCTTTGCATGTTTCATGAACTTGGCCTTTGGCCCTTTTGTGATATGGTTGTAATCGCCTTTGTGATCTTTTTTTTTCCTTTTGTATAATTATGCCTATCTATGACTCCTTTGCTTGTTACTTCTCTTGGTTATAATTATAGCTAGCTCATATTTAAGCTAAGTTTGAAATGTTGAAAGAATGTGTTATTAATTGATTAAAAATGTGTTAAGAATATATATTGAATGATTGATTAAAAACATGAAAGCATGTTTTGAACAATGAATGTGCAATACCTTGTAACTATCCAATTCTTTAAAAAAAAAAAGTACGTAGCCTTTATGTGCTCAACTCGACACTTGCAATACCAAGCATTATCTTTTAACATATACTTGCTTTTTATCTTAAAAATTCAATGCTTAAATTGATATGGAGTACTAGGTTGAGGGGAAGCATGTTTTGTCTACATAAAAAAGGAGAAGATTGCTAAACCACATAAGTTCAAACCAACTTTTGATGAGAACAACATGTATTAAAGCAAATGATGAATGATAAACTCCTTAATTGTTATGAAAAAATATGATGTAAAGGATCTAGCGTTTGGATGATATCTTTAGTAGCATCCAAACGCCAAGCACTATAATGGTATCTTCTAGCTAAGCAAAATGGTGGTATACTTCAGTTATCATCCATATGTTAGGACACAGCTAGGAGGTAGCGTCCAAACATTAACATATTTTATCAAAGAACATAATGTTATGTTCCTGTACATTTTTGTATGGCATTTGAACACCAAGGCCTAGCATCTGGATGCTAGCCTATTTAACTAAACCTTTCTTTTAGATGATACTAAAATACAAAGTGGCATCTGGACGCCAGGGTGTGGCGTCTAGATGTTATGGCTGTCGGAGTGCATTTAATGCAAAATTAAGCTTGAGAATTTACTGTCCAACATCCATATATTTGCACATCAATATTTAAGAGATGGGTAGACTCTAAAATAAATTCTAAAGCTTTCATTTTCCATCAAACAAAGTCATTAAGTGTTCCTTTTGTTTGTCTCTTTATAAATTATTAAAAGCCCTAATTAGTAATTGAAAGAATGCGGTGCCTCGTTTATCATTTTGTAATTTTTTGTAAAGACCATTACACTTGTATTTACCAAGTGAAACACTTTGATATAGCTCATTTGAGTGTTGATTTGTGAGTGATCAATATAGTGAGTGTAAAGTCCTCATTAGAGGCATTGGGTGACCCTAAAGACTAGGAGGTAGATCGAACTCCACGTTAAAATTTGGGTTTGATCTTCTTAACCCTGCTCTCCTTTATTTTCAGTACTTTACATTTTCTAATATAATCATTCATGTCACTTGGTTCGTTTCAATTTATCAATAAAGTTGCAAATTTGGGTAAAATTGCAAAAATACTCAATTCACTCTCCGTTTGAGTATTGTTTCTAGTGTACTTAGTTAAATTATAACTACAACATATTCATTTCATGTAACAAATAAATTATAATATATGTTTATATATAACATATGAATTATTTATTAATAGCTTATGGATTTTATATAGGTATAAATAAGTTATATACACACACATGTATCTATTGGGTGCTATTAGGCCTTCTCAACCCCAAAAACTAGCTCATGAGATGAGACTTTCCCTCACACTTATAAAGTAGCACCCAGTCCCTTCCACAACTTATGTGGGATATCCCCAACATCTCTCTCTATCACACATCAGACCATGGGATTAACTGTCCATGTCCGGCTCTGATACCACTTGTTAGGGAAAAAGATCCAATCTTTTTCCTCTTGCCAAAAGGCGAAAACATGCAATAAACACAATTTTATATGTTTTTCCTAAACCTAGAGAGAGATCTAGAGAGAGAATTGTTGTAAATCCACTGGTTTGTGGTGAGATCGTATGATCCACTAGTGGGACTAGTGAAGATTGTGTTGTATTCTATTATTTTAGATAGTGGAGGATTTGAGTGCGGTAGTGGTCCCATGATTTGTCCCTACATTGGGGTTTTCCTTGTTAAATCCTGGTGTTGATTGTTTTATTTTTGTTTGAATTATTTGTTAATCGCTTCGACTAGAGAAAAAGAATCAAGCTTTTCCTAACAATATCTTATAAATGTTTATTATATAATATATATTATCATATATAATCTATCCACTTTATACATATTTAATATGCAGTCTATATTTTAACATAGATATTGACATGAGATGTTGTATGTATAACTTTCATTAGACACATCAATTATGTTTTTATGATCGATAGATTATCTATTCGTGTTTTGTATATTTATTATAAATATCTGGTTTACATACCATATGATTTATATGTGAAGTGTATATATGAATATGTGTCATGTGTGTAACAAATAAGTTAAATGTGTAATAATATACACATTATTCATATTTCATTTGCTCAATATGACCTATATTTTGTATATGTTATATGTATAGTTTATGATATGTTATGCATATAATTTGTTTCTTGTCTTTGGATACTTTTGCTAATTTGTAATTTAATTAAGGATAAGATTGTCATGTTATTTAACTTTTATTCTATTCGAGAGGGAGGAATAAAAGGATTTAATTATTTCTCATAAAGGGAATAAAATAATTATTTGCAATGAAAATTCCAATTCAATTTGTAGGTAGACAAGGTAATAGAGTACATTTGTGAAAGGATAATTTTATCCTCTCTTTATTATCTCTAAGTAAATGGGTTGCAAGAGTAACTGTTACAAAAAAAAAAAAGAAAAAAAAAAGAAAAAAAAAACCTACCCATTCAATGTTTATTTTGTGTAAATTTCCAATATAGGAATAACTACTCTAATTGTAAAAGTTCATTTTATTTTTGTTTTTTTTTTTAAGTTTTACTGGTAATTATCTTGTAGATTTCTACATATTTTTCTAATCGATAAACAAGTCAACATGTAACGTAGAGCAGAATTATTGGTTAGGTTTTTATTCATAATAAATAATAGTTCATGTTTCAGATTTAAATAACTTAAATACTAATATGTTTAGGCACAGATATAGGAACATGAATTACTTGTGGCTGCTTTAATACGAAATATTAATAATATTTTAACTTAAAAAGGGTAAAAAGAAAGAAAGAAAAAAAATCCATGGGCTTCCCTCCTGTTATTTTAGCTTAGATTATTTTTAATAGCATTTTTACGATACAAACGTGATCATCACTTGGACCTTTGATTAATTATCATTGTTTGTTTGATGCACCCCCTCTTTTCATTCCCAGATGGTCAAATTCAGATTAATGTTCAATCATGTCAGTGTAATTTTCGGCGAAACCTAAGTAAGATTACAAGAATCACATTTTATTGGATTTAATGCTTCGAAATGATTTCACTGGATCACAGAATGGGTTTTGATTTAAAGCTCCAAGCCGGCCTTATAGCATACGTAATGGTAAATATTTTATTTGGGGTTTTGAATGCCATATTTGCTTCTTAACAATATCTTTCTTATGAATCCCTTCAACTTATCCAAGGTTTTTCAATATTTTATTTCAGGTTTTGAAACGCATTATTCGCTATGTTAAGGACACACTGCATTTTGGCCTCACTTTTAGTCCATCTGCTGCTTCTAGTGCTTTAGTTGCTTACTTTGATGCCGATTGAGCAGGATGTCCTGACACTCGTTGCTCTACTTCTGGTTATTCTATTTTCCTTGGCAAAAACTGGGTTTCTTGGAGTGCCAAGAAGCAACCTACTGTTTCTCGTTCAAGCTGTGAGTCTGAGTATCGTGCCCTCGTTCTCACTGCCGCTAAACTTCTTTGGCTCACGCATCTTCTTCGTGACCTTAGAATTTCTCTTCCACAGCAGCTTGTTCTTCTCTGTGACAACAAAAGTGCAATTTTTATGAGTTATAACCCCATCTCTCATAAGCGAGCCAAGCATGTCGAGTTAGACTACCATTTTCTTTGTGAACTTGTTATTGATGGTAAACTTCGCACTCAGCATGTGCCCTCTCACTTATAGGTTGCCAATATCTTCATAAAAAGTATACCTCGGCCTCTTTTTCAATTTTTGCGCTCCAAGCTTCACGTCTGCTCAAATTCGACGCTTAGCTTGCGGGGGGGTGTTGAGGATTCTCTGCCTTAATCTAAAGCGTACCATAAATGCATTCTTTGACCCTCAATTAAATGCACCCTTTAACCAATCATTTATAGGAGTTTGAATGGCTGATTCTTTCATTTATTTTGTAATCAATATTTATGTGTATTTATTCTCTCGTACCATTTGTAAACATATATATATATATATATATATATATAAATGAAAGGCTCTCACCACAAAATAGTATGGTGGTTTCAAAACACTTTCATCATCTAGTTTTACTTTTAATTAGGTACCTTTAATTTTTTTTTTTGGTTTCATTTGTGAGGAGAAAAAAAAATGAAAAAAGAAAAACAACATTTTGCAAGGATCTATAGTTACAATGCTAAATAACCTTAAAAAAAAAAAAAATGGATTCTTTGTTTATGAAATTGTATAAAACAAAAAAAATGGATTCTTTGTTTATGAAATTGTATAAAACATTTTTATTGAGCACGTTTAGCAAAAGTTTTTGAGATTTTACAATATCAAATAATGATGTAAAATGCTTCCGTTGTATATGTCTAATAAGAAAATTTCACAACATAAAATATCGAACATACCCTTTACACAATCTACGAAAAAGTTGTATAATTTACAATTTAATATTTACCAAGCACCTAAGGCCATATATATATATATATATTTAACAAGCACCTAATACATTTTCCATTCAATAGAAATACGATATTACTATTATCAAAAAAATAATAACTTTTAAAAGATTCTACGTATATTATATATGCGGGACAAACATGCGTATCTCTGAGATCAGTGCACTGATGACAAATACCATGCTAAAATAAATGGACTTAATGGGCCCGATTTATTTATCATGCAAGTTCGAAAAGAGTTCCAATTTGCAATAGCATTGCTGGCTTCGCTCAGAACTCAAAAATCAGAACTCAGTAAGTCAGTTTTAAGAAGAGCTGTCCCTCTCGAATATTAAAAAGATTTTCTTACACCCTGCTGAAGATAACAAGTCGTGCCAGAAAAATGGCGTGTTCTTGAGCATTGAGTCATAAGCCTTGTATTAAATACTTGGTCGCTGTCTCTACCATCTTTCTGTCATCTACCATTAACAGCAGAGTAATTTAGTAAAAATATATTTAGGGAAGTAACGAAGGTAGAGAAAATGAGAGAGAGAGATCAATTGCCAATTACAGTCAATAATAACAATGTAGTTGGGGTTGCAAACAAGCCGAATGGTTTGCAAGCTATTTGAACTCGGCTTGCTTTAAATTTGGTTTGGTTTAAGTTTGTTTAGTAAATGAGCCGAGTTTAAGCTTCCAAACTGGCTTGTGAACGCATGAATCGATTTGCGAGTAAGTTTGTCAGTAATTTTTTAAGTTATATATTTATGATATATTAATACATAATTAAAACAACAAAACTAATTTTTACTTAATATATATATATATATATATATTTAGCAATCATTATATATAATTTTTAGGTTAAAAAAATAGAAAAAAGGGAATATTTAAACAAGTCGAGCTTGAGATTCAAATTCAAGCTCGATAAAAGCTCGTTAGACTTAATAAAAAGCTCACTTGGCTCGAACTCGATTCGTAAACGAGTCGAGCTTGAAATAAAGCTCGTGTAGTTAAACGAGCTGGGTTCAAGTATAGATTTCAGGCTCGATAAAAAACTCGGTTCGAGCTCGAACTTGATAATTTTTAAAATATATGGATTGAGACTTACATATTTGTTGCAGAGCCCTATCTTTAAAATGCTTAGCTCGACTAAGCTCTTTTGCAGCCCTAAAAGTAATATTTGCTATTTTGTGGATAAGTAGGAGCTTAGGACAATACTTTAGAACAACACTAACATCATGTTTGGTTCACTTAAATGTAATAAGACTGAAAAAGAATAATAATTCTTTTATTTTATAAATCCGAATATATTTTAAAAAAATATGTTTTTATATGGATTGGCAATTTCTTTATCGAAAAGAATAAATATGAATTCCTTATTCATTCCTCGTTACATGAAACAAACAATTTTTACATAGAATTCTTTACAAACCAAATCAAGAAATAACCATTCCACCGTAATAAAGTATGGATATAAGTGTTATTCCTATCAATTAAATACGACATAAAATAATAGTAAATCATTAGTGGTTTTTTTTTTTTTTGCCAGTAGTAAATCATAAGTTTCTTAGTATAGTTAGCGTCGTCATACTAAGTATGATGAAATGATTTTATTATTTATTTATTTATTTTTAGATGTAATATATTATATATACGTTACGTATATATAAGCATTATGATTTTGATAGTTATACAGCTGTATGCCACGATACCAAGGGATTTGAACAGTATGCCATATTATCCTAATCCACGTACTCCACATTTTTCATACTAATATATTCTCTTTTCAACAATTTATAATGCCATAAATATAAATCAAGTGAAATACTACATCAATTAAACTATTTGAAAAAATCTTTTGCTTTTTTAAGTAACTGAACTTGAACGGATAAGATGGGTTGAACACATGTTTAGGGTTGATTTAAAAAAAAAATACACAAATATAAATTATACAAAAAAAATTATCAAAATAATATTCCTATATCGCATCTTGGAGTGAAGATACAAGTATTTATACTTGTATCACATTTTCGAATAGAGATATAGCAACCTAGGTAAAAAAAAAAAAAAATTTAAGTGCTTGAGTATCGCATGTTGATTATGCGATACTCGTCTAACCTTATATCGTATAATCAACAAGTGATTGGTCATACGATACACATGTAAGTGTATTGCACAACCAATATGCAATACACTTATAATTTTTTAAAAATCTGTATCGCATCACCAAGATACGATACAATAACGCTACTTTTATAATTTTTTTTATAATTTTGTTTTATGAATTTTTTTTGAAAGCACATGGTACATGTAATTTCCTCGGATAAGACAGGAAATAATTTATGGAAAATGAAAATGTTGAGTATGATTTATGAAGCACCATTAAATTAATAATGATGGCTATATATATATATATATATATATATTTGATTATGAATATTTTACATGCATTTCTAGAGTTTGATGCGCTTCTCAAGTACATGTGACACTCAAAGGGATGCCAACATCGAATTAAATTAACTGGCGTCTCTTCTTTCCCTACTCCTTGCTTTGTTTTCTACTTGATGCCAGTCATTCATTTGAAAATCTAAATATTTAAATTATACAACTTGTATGATTTAAGAATAGGATGGAAATCTGTTCATCTGGGAATATTATCCCCATTCTATCTTGATCAATAACTACTTGCTATGTGTTTATAAAATGATAATGATTATAAATATTTTATTTTTTAAAATTTATTTAATATGTGTTGAATGTTTATTTGTTAGGATATGATGGTGACACAATTTCCGATACAACAAATATTTATCCTTCAAGAATATATTAAAGCTATTAGCAGAGAGACATTTTGAACCAAAAGAGAGAAAAATACTCAAAAAACTCTCTTAATAAGAGTTTTATGATTTGTAAATGAAAAATTGGTCAAATTATCTTATTTATGGATGAACTCAGCGAATATGCTATTTCCATCTTCATTTGGGATTCAACGTTGATTTTCTTTCTTCTTTTTATCATTTTAATTGTACGATCTTATCACTTTACATAAGATGCATACAACAGCTTGTAAACTGCATTGATATATATATATATATATATATCTATTTATATCATAAAGAGTTTTATGCACTTGGGTCATGGGTTTTGAAGTGTGAAGTATGCCAAGTGAGACTGTAAATGAGCCGAATTGAGTTTATGAAAACTTGAGTTCAACTTGTTTAAAAATTATCAAGCTCAAGTTCGAGCCAAACTTTTTAACAAGTCTAAAATATAGGCTTGAGATGAGCCGAGTTTGTTTATCAAGCCTGAAATTAGAATTTGAGATCGACTCGTTTAAATTTTTTATTTTCTATTTTTTTCAAACCTAAAATTAATATATAAAAATTGCTAAATATATACATATAATTTAAGTAGAATTTAGTTTGATTGTTTTAATTATATATCGATATATCGTAAATGTAGAAGTTATACATTTGCTAACGAGTTTGTTAACAAGCCTACTTATAAGCTTGTACATGAGCCTGTTCACGAGTTGGCTCATGAGTTTGAATCAAAGTTCCGCTTGACTTGTTTAGATAAACGGATTTTATTTTATGCTTGAGTTCGACTTGTTTACTAATTTACCTTGAGCCAAGCCGAGTTTAGAGCGAGTCGAGCTTGAATAGCTCGTGAGCAGCCCGGTTTGTTTGCAGTCCTAATGCGGAGCGTATAAACTTATTAAAGTTTGACTCTTCTCCCATAATTCAAGTTTGAATTTCAAGCTTATTTGATGAGCCAAGTTGTGGTTAAAACCTGTTTGTATTCGCTGGAATAAGTCCCCTTCACCTTCTCAAATCGATCCAGTGCCCTTCCGTCATAATCCCCGAAGCGAGTTTTAATTGAATTGATAGTTAGAGCTAATTACAATGTAGAACTCAATTGATGAAGTGACCCCAGAATTGCTGATAATGTTATTTTAATTGTTAACAAAATGTCACACTCAGGACACATCGACCGGACACACAAAGCACATCCTGATATCTCAATTCCAATAAATCACCCGAAAGGGAGTTTCCTTCTGCTTACTGAGCCATCAGGCAAGAACTTTGAACCTGAAACGTAGTAGGGATGTTCAGACAAAAGTATCCGAAGACGATAGTGAAAAGCCGTGAAGAGGGGGGACCCTTCAGACAGACCCTATCCTGAACTTAGCAGCAACGTTTACTGTTTCCTTTATTCCACTTCATTTGTACACATGTGCTTTCAAACACTTCCGTCCACTGTTGACCACAAATTCAAAAACTCCTGATAATTCTGGCACAATAACGAAAAGTTTATAAGCGCATTAGCATAATAAGTAAAGAAAGCTCAAAAGGAAAGTATATATACCCTCTTTATCTTTTTCAGGAATTATAATTTTCAGGGTGTTTCCCTTTTTTTTTTTTTTTTTTGCGCCCTAGGAGTTTTGTCAGTCTGTAGTGTCTTATCTTGTTGATCTTTGCCCACGACTTACGTTGTTTGGATATTATTGAAAATTGCAGACAAAGGAAATAGTTAACTTCTTTCTCCATTTAGGTTAGTGGCATAACATTTGGTCTTGCAGAACCTTAATCATTTCGTGAATCGTGTTAAAGCTGTTCCGATAAAATTTTTCATGCCCAATCGATATGTTTATCTGCATATTTATACAAACATGTATATAATACTGTGCCAATTGTTCACTTTTTCTTTTTTAATACTGGCTGGATAATGCGCCTCCTGTGCATGTATCCCGAAAATGTGTATAATTAAGCTTTTATGATGAATTGGAAGTTATAATATGGAATGTGGCATGACCTATAGAATTATCTAAGTTTTGAATGAAAAAGAATGATGGTTTGAATTAAAAAAAATAATTGATGGCATACAAAGGATAATAACGGATTTAGTGGCTTAACTTGCGGAATAACCTATTATAACCCACTTGATGATTTTATGTTTTGGTATGGAATTTGATAATTTGTATTAATGGGTTATATTCTGTATTTGGATATAAATTCTAAATAAGATAATATTTAAAATCTTAGATTATAGAAAATTTTTGGTCCCAAAAGGCAAAAACTATATATATGAATATAAGCCTTTAAAATAACAGATTAATTTCATCCATTACAACTAGTGTTTAAGTTCCTACACTCCTAGCAATTTAAGGAAATTCATATATATATATATATATATATAGTTATTGAGGCCCAATTTGAAAATAATGTTTTCAATATAGTTTCATAATGCATACTACCATAATTACATTGGAAACTATTTAGTACTTTTTCAAATAAGTGACATGGATTTTGATTTTTTACAAATGCATAACTTGTGTTTTGATATTTTGATAATCAAGTACATGAATTTTATTTTTGATAAATACATTACATGTGTTTTTGTACTTAGTTTTGCTTTTTTACAAATATATAACTTGTGTTTTGATATTCAAACAATCAAGTGAAATGGGTTTTATTTTGACAAATATATAACTTATGTTTTGATATTTTGACAATCAAGTGACATGAGTTTTATTTTTGACAATACATAATCTGTATTTTTGTACTTAGTTTTATATTTTTCAAATATATAATATGTATTTTGACGTTTTGAGTTAATAATAGAATAGGGTATGTGGCTTTTTCTTATTAGTATATAATATTATTAAATGGATTTAATCAATTAATGAAAAAAAACCATATGTGTCTAATCTATTATTATTAACACAATATGACAAAATATAAGTTATATATTTGTCAAAAATAAAAACTTAGACTATTTATTAGTAGAACAAAGGTAGTGTATTTATCAAAAATAAAACCTAGGTTTTTTTATTGCCAAAATATCTAAACTCGGGTTATGTATTTGTCAAAAATCAAAATATAAGTTAATTAACTATTAAAACACGAATGATATTTTTATAATTAACCTTAGATTAAATGTGCTGATAAGTCCAATTGAAACATTAATAACTCAAAACCGTAACCATGATTCCAACTTTTTATGTATAAAATGATTAACTTAATCAAATATTTTGTGGTATAATTACCATGTGGGATGCATCATGTAACCAATTTAAACAAAAGCTTAATAAATACAACTGACTCAATTTCTACTTGTCTCAAGTCGTATACACTAATTAGGTTGAGACAAGTATGGACATACGCACGGAAACAAAACTTAAATTGTATAAATACTACAGCATGGAACTAAAATATAAATCTCCATCTTCAATGGCTGTTCTAAGTCTAAAAACCTAAACCCAAACATGAACACATTTGTAAATGAGTCAAAGTGGGATAATTTTTGTCATCAATTATTTCAAATTTTACTTAAACAAATTTATTTGTAATCATGTCATATTGTTTTACATTGCGGGCCGGTATCAAATAAACAAGGCTAAGATTTAAGAAGGTTGAATTTATTAAGGAATTGAAAAAATCAACCTTAACCTTTTTCCTTTATAGATTAAATGGGCGATCCCATTAGTAACCATATCATTGACATCAAGTAAAATGACTATTATTATTTATTTAGACTTTGTGGGACAACAATGATGTACTTATAGCATTGGCAATATAATAATTGTTTTTACTGTAATTATTAATAGATAAATAGTCTAATGAGAATCTATTTGGTTAGCTATTTGTTTTTAACTTATAAAATTAATTTTATTAGTAATGTTAAAAGGAAAAAGAACAAAGTAAACTTATTTACAAGGAAAAATGAACCCATAACCTCTTATTTTATAAAAGATATTCATTCAATCACGACTTCAAAATTTTAGTCCTTGACATACACACACGCAACCAGACACACAGAGACACGAGCTTAGGTACCAGATCCATGGGTCCCCGTGTGCCCGCCTCTGTGGGCCCGTCCTGGTGGAAAATTCTTCGTGAGGAACTGTGAGTTTGCAAATGCTATGAGTAGAATGTGATAAATGATAACTGATAAGCGAGCTATTGTTCAACCGGCCTTCTAGATTTTTAGTTATTAGCTTTTCCCTGGCCACGGGCCTAAATGGTTGATTATTCCGAAAGAATACCATCATTAACTTCAACATATGAACAATGGCTTTTTCGGAAGGCCCAATTTTAGGTTTGTAGGTAAGAAGTGGGCCTATCTTCTTCTTCTTCTTGGTTGTAATTATCAAATTTTTATTTATATTTTGCCTATTGTTATAATTAACTATAAAAATATCAATTTGTTGTTTAAACTTTATCAATTTTTACAATTACCTATTTGAATTTTGCTGAATTTTACAATTAGCTATTTGGATTTTACTTATTTTTGCAATCAATTACCTAATGCATGTACCATAAATAAACTCTAAAAGTTCACACCTTTAAACCTAAGGTGTTAATTGCACGAAAAATTATACAATCCTGTAGCAGTTACGATGGAATTAGTCTCATTATATCAATGATGGTCAAGATCTTTTTCTACTGTTATCGAATCTCTAAAATTGTTTATACCAGTGGTGGTATAGTTTAATAATGAAACTGTAGAAGTTTCCAAATTGCACAAATTAACAAGTTAAATATTAAATGTTACATTGTCCTTTCCTTGTTTGCCTAAGACCATATATAAAAGCTAACATCCCAATACGTGTGTATTGGTCCATAAAACAAATCCATTGCGACAATTGAAGAAACTTGGTAGGGGCAGCAAGCAGGCTTAGTAACAATCGTGTTAAAGAGGAACCTCTTTTCTCTGCCACGGTCTGGTTTTTAGAAGGAGAGAATAGTTATTTTTCATGTAGAACACAAAGGCAAATTGGCCTCTATAGGTTCGTCTTTTGACAACAGGCATAACTAAGCAAAAATTGTAATGAGTTGACAAATGATCAAGCTTATCAATCCCTTTCCTAAGTTTATCACAAAAAGAGTTAATGTCATGATTGATACTTGTACTTTGATTAAATATATAATTAAATCAAAATTTTATAACAAACCAATTAATATCTGGAATAACTTCAAATAATAGTGAATCACCCTTTGAAGATACTATTGAGCATCGTATGACTTTTGGTTGAAAAAAAATTACTAGTTTTGTATCATTGTTTTCAAGGTTTGTGTTTGACAATGAAAAAGTGGTTTAGGTAAAAAAAAAAAAAAAAAAAAAAAAAGTTTAAAAGAATAACCATAGGAAACAAAAGAAGACTTATTGGGTGTATAAAGAATCTGGATTGGTTTAGATGAAATTTGAGAAAAAAATTGCTTCAAATTTTCTCTCATGCAATTTATGTAAACTCATTGCATGTAATAAGCTTGTAAGTTGAGAAGTAAAAACTTCTTATTAGATTAATGGTTTAAGGCCAGAGATAAAACAAATATTAAGAAAACTTTCTAAAAGGCCACTGATCTTGTTAGATAAATTTTCAAATTCATGTTGATAATGTGCCACATTCGATGTCTGCATTAATTTTGAAAATTTGTCTCAATAATCCTCATATTGATATGGTCCAAATTGATGTTTTAATGCATACATAAATTGTTGCCAAGTATCAACTAATTGATTGCTATGCATCCATTGAACCCAATCATTTGCGTAAGCTTTTAGAGAAAAGGAAACCAATTTGGTGCGATCCTCTATAGGTTAATCATGATAATCAAAGAATTGATTCACTTTGAATATCCACCTACTTGGATTTCCTCTCAAATGCTTTGGCAACTCTAACTTAATATGCACACTATATGAATGGTTATCAAGATGGAAATGCTCATTAAAATGTGATGAAGAACAATTGCCTCCGCCATTTTGATTTCAATGATGGGAATAATGTGCTTGTAAATATTATGAAAACATATTGAATGGTCACATCAAGGCTTGTATGTTTCCTTTGTTCCTTTGATGGAATCATGAAGACCATTCGTTTAAGTCACCATACTATGATGAAAGCATGATTGAGGAATTCTGTGGCCTAAGATATACAAGAAAATGTTCTTTATACGGAAGAACAACAGATTTGAAAAGAAATTTGTGAGAGATATGGGTAAAGTAATACAGCTCGACTTTATAAAATAAAGATTTGTTCCAAAAAATGGGCTATCCTTACTGAATATTATGCCAATTTTAAAACTTTGTGGCTAAAGCTACATATCTGTTTTTTATCGTAAATGTGGGGTAGCTATAGGATCGAATAGCAGTTTTAATTGTTAGAAATTCAATGTGTTGTTTATGGGCAGCGGTTGATTGCTTAATAAACCCAATGTGCTAAACTCATGCAGATTCTTAGAAAAACAAGTAGCAATATAACCAACTATGGTCTTGCAGCCTCAGTTAATTTTGCTTGCAAGAATTCTTTCTTTCGCAACCATTTGGTAGTAAATAGTGGAGCCTGTAGCCATGTGGTTGGAAATGAATTAATGAATCCTAAAACTAAATTAACTTTTACGATTCCATGTTAAGATGAAACTAATTTTAGATCAATTTATGTGAATTCTCAAATCTCTGTTGAGTTTTACAAGTCTTTTACATTAAAAAAAAAAATATTTGTTGATTATAAAATAAGAATCATGAAATTAAATAATTAAAATTTCAATTAATTAAATATTGTTATATATAGTGAATTTATACATTGGCTAGCGACTAAGTTATGCCTTAATTTTAGTTATTGAAATTTGGTTCATGATTATGACAAATACAATACACAAAATTACAAGATACACAATTTTCAATAAATAACTAAAATATAATTTCTTTTCCATCTTAGATAATTTTTTCATGTTCCTTGATTTTGCACGGCCTTGGATCAAAACATAATGCAAAAACATAAATCTTCACCAAGCAAGACAAAACTATGAAACAAAACCAAAGTACATCACAAGATGTCCGATACATATAATTCAACTGCCTTTGTTTATACAAATATTCATTGAAAGATATTGAAATCTCTCTCACTTATACACCTATCTTTATTAGAATTGGTTCTACCATTTATTTTTAATTTTTTACTCCACCTATATTTGCCTTAATTCAGGCGCAGTATGTGATACTGGACTTGGAGAGTGCCATTGACATGTCTGGACCGTAGCTTGCAGTTTATAAATTCCTGGAGCGTAGACCTTGATGAAGTGGGGATTTGATGTGAAGCACTACCGTGATTTTCTGCTAATTTCATTGACAACTTGAGCTGAATGCTGATGGCTACTTCAATCAACGTTAACATGTGGCTGGCAACATTAATATGGCGTCATTTTCTTCTATTGATCGAAATTCCAAAGCGTTCGACTTGCTCATGGAACATATAGCTTCTTTGTTTGTTGGACATGTGGGCTTTACATGGACCGATCCCATTACCTTTGTTACCCAAAATGACGACAAGTGGGCTTGGCAATTTGGATGGGCTTAAGATGCGGAGAACAATTCAACATATTTTATATTTATTCTATCATCATTCTAGTACATATCTATTCATCTATACCTGTATTATTTAATTCATATGCATTTCCTTTTGGATTTCCTCCTTGAAAACTATTAGATGTATTCCTATGTTGCCTATTCATGATCGTCTATTATCAATCCTACTAGTGCTAAGTGAACTTCAAAATGTAGCTAGTGACTTAACAGTATAGATATATGGGTAAATTACATTAAAAGGTATCAACGTTTGATGGTAAATTTATTTAAAATATTAACGTTTTAAGTTGTTTAAAGAGAAACCAATGCTTGAGGATAAATTAAATTCATTTAAGGTATCATCGTTTCAAGTGGTTAAAAAGAAGTATCAACGTTTTGCAAAGTAAGTCAAATAAGATATTAATAATTGACAATTAATAAAAAATTTAGGAAACTTAATTGAAAACTATTTGAAACATTAATACCTTAAATGAACATTGCAAAATGTTGATATCTTATTCAATTCACTTTACGAAATATTAATATATCTTTTTAAGCACTTAAAATGTTGATACCTGAGATGAATTTACCCCTAAACATTGATATATTTTGGCATAATTTACCCGTAGATATATTTTTGAGTAAACTCAAGACGACATAGTATACATATATGGATATATAATAAAATTCACAATAGAATAGATATGAAATAGGTGAATTTAACTATTATAACCTTTTATATTGGGCATTATTAGTGAACATAACATTTAAAATTATATAATAAAGAAGTGGAGAGGGATACTCCACTATTGATTTATTTAGTATAGATAAAAATGTTAATGTTATTATTTTCTTCTTCTTCTTTTTTTTTTTTTTTTTTTACTAAGCCTCTAATGCTAAGGCTGTTTCATGAAAGATCATCACTAAAGGACAAATTATACTATCAAAATCAGTGGCACCACACTAAAGACTATCTTTCATTACCCTTATTGTAGCTCGTGTACCCCATTATCTTGTAGGGTTCAAAACGACAAAGCGACATGTCCCTCTCAAGGTTAGTTTACTTCTTATTTTATGTACATTCATGGTGTACAAGGTAAGGATTGTCTTAGAACCTTCTCTTATCTATAGAGACATAACCTCCACTTTCATTAACCAAACCTTTGATCCAAGTAACTAAGACAACTTTACTTTTTTATACTCTTCCATTTAATGTTGATGTACACACTCATTGACAACCCAAACAACATCACTAGAAGGTTAACTAACCTTAAGGACAATAACAAGCTTAGCTTGCTCTATTCGTATGACATTGATTAATTGAGTTTCACATGATTTGGAAGTGGATTGATCAACAAAAGGAGTAATTTGTGAAGGACACGAGATGGACATAACTGTGTCCTCTAATATTGTCATTTTCATAATCAAATAATTAAAGGAATATCTTAATTTTTTATATGTTGAGAGTTATTCAAATAGGGACATAACTATGTTAAAGTTGTGTCCTTCATGGTTCTTAAATTTGTGATTTTCTCGCCAAAAGTGACTGATACGACATAACTTATTTGTATAAGAAACAAACAGAAGCCGAGGCGGCTTAGTGACTATGTTAAATAGTCTATATACATGTACAAAATCAAGATCTAGTTAGATCTATTCATATTATAACTAGTATTATAACTAGATCTAAACAGAAATAACTGAAAGTAGTTTTATCTACTTTGTACATTTATAAAAGGAAAGAGATGAATGGAATAGGGTATTCACCCAACTTAAAGTTAGCTACTCAAACAACTATGTAATACCTCTCAAATATAGATGATGTAACTCTAATCACAAAGGCACTTTTTTGGTGTAATGGCTTAGAGTTTATCAGAACTCCAAAGTTAAGCGTGCTTTGGATAGAGTACCAGGATGGGTGACCCCTTAGGAAATGTTGGCACCAAAAGGATAAAATCGTGCGACGTGTGACTAAAGCAGATGATACCTCGGTGGATAGAGTTTTGAGTCTTTATATAGTGCCTCTGGTGTCCTGGTTGTGCATGAGGGTACACTGGAAGGGCCAGTGTATCTGGCATCATGATCCCTGCCCAAGGTGGCCTGAGGGCCTAGGGGCACCTCCTTCGCTGTAGTAGAGCCTAGGGTAGCAGGTCGTGACAAATGGTATCAGAGCAGTGGTTCTGGACCTGTGTAACAAAACTGACGTAGACGTCAGTTTTATAAGTGATGGAGTATGTAATACCCCTCAAATATAAATGGTAGAACTCTAATCATAGAGGTGCCTTTTCGGTGTAATGGCTTAGAGTTTATCAGAACTTCAAAGTTAAGCGTCCTCTATGCAAAGCAATCCCAGGATGGGTGACATTCTGGGAAAAGTTGGCACCAAAAGGACAAAACCGTGCGACGTGTGGTTAAGACGGATAATACCTCGGTGGGTAGAGTTCCGAATCGTTACACAGTGCCTCTGGTATCCTGGTTGTACCTTAGGGTGTGCTGGGAAGGCCAATGTACCTGGCATCACAATCCTTGCCCAAGGTGGCTTGAGGGCCTAGGGGTGCCCTCTCCGCTATGGTGAAGCCTGGGGTAGTAGGTCATGACAAACTACCTATAACAAAATCTCAAGAAAACATGGAAGAAATAATGTTAGTGGGTTATGCTGTCTTAAGTATATATTATCATTTAGTGCTCTTATGCATACTCATTCGTCACAACACCTATAACAAAATCTCAAGAAAACATGGAAGAAATGGATTACATGAAAAGAGTGTTAGCAGCAATTCAAGAAAGTTTAGGGAAATGAGTCAAAGGTTTGAAAAAATGGAGTCGAATCAAAATCTTTCAGCTCAACATAATAGCATTCACAATGAGCAAGATTCATCATCTTCAAAGGATTATCCTAAATATGAGAATTTACTTAAAGGAATTAAGCTAGAGATTCTTAGGTTCTCATAAGAAAATGTTCTTAGATGGCTGTTTAAAGTGGATCAGTTCTTTGTGTTTCATAACATCCTTGACAAATAAAGAATAATAATAGCATCATTTGCACTAGAAGAGGATGCATTAAACTAGTACTAGTGGATGTATCTGAACAACAACTTAGTTCACTAAAGTATTACAAACATGGTTTAAATCATTGGGTTATGAGGACATTCAAGGGAAACTTGCAAAATAGATGCAAACATCATCGGTGGCTCAATGTCAATCTCTGCTCGAGGAATTATCCAACAGGACTATCGAATTGCTTAAGTCATTCTTACTTAGTTGCTTCATATTAGGATTAAAGGCTACTATTAAAATTAAAGTACAATTTTCATGACCTAAAAATTAATGGATGCTATATGGTTAGCTAGGATGCATGAAGATAAATTGAATGACCAATCAGGTGGATTCAAGAATTTCAATCAAAATAAATTCATCAATAATAATTTTGCTTCATTACAATTTGCAAAGCCACAACAAGTAAATGCAAACAAACCAAGTCAATTAGGTAATGCTCCATCCAATACTATTAATACATTACCAATTAAAAAAATTGACTCCTAAAGAAATGCAAGTACGAAGAGAGAAATGTCTCTGTTTTAAATGTGATGAAAAATTCAGTAGAAATCATAAATGCAAGGCAAAGTTTCTTTTATTACTTTATGAGAAAAAGAATGATGACAATAATGAAATATACTTGCATAAGACTATAAATGAGGATATGGATTGTGATATGCATTATTAGTTATCATGCTCTGCATGGAGAAATAATTCCTAGAACACTTAAATTTCAAGGAATTATAAATTCAAGAAAAGTTTCTTTGCTTGTTGATTTTGGTAGCGCACGTAATTTCATGCAAAGTTGGGTTGCAAAATATTTGGAACTTACAATAGTACCAGCTTCTTAATTTAATGTCATGTTAGGAAATGAAAAGAAGTTGAAATTCCAAGGTTAATGCATGAATGTAAATGTGATTATCCAGGGTTTTACCTTTAATGACACATTTTATATTTTAAACATACATGGGGCTAAGTTTGTATTTGGGGTACAATGGTTGCTAGGATTGGGACCTGTAACAATTAATTACAGTGGGTTAGTCATGGCATTTAAGAGTATCGGATCTTAGATTACCCTTGCGGTGATTAAATTGTTCCAACACAACTGATTTGACATAATCAGTTAAGGCGACTTGTAAAAGTGGTTGCTATAGCTTCATGTTACCATTTAGTGCCTCCGATGGATTCTATTTTAGTGAACACCACCAGCAATAGTTCTATTGAAAACCTATTAGGTAGATTTTCATCAATTTTTGAGCCATCATCATCATTGCCTCCATTGAGATCAATTCAACATTAGATTCATTTAGTAAATGAGGTAGATGCCATCAATGTTAAGCCTTATAGATATCCTCATTTTCATAAAGAGGAAATTGAATGTCAAGTAAGAGAGATGCTGGAGCAAGTCATTATACAGTATAGTAAAGGTCCTTTTTCATCCCTAGTCTTATTAGTTAAGAAAAAGGACGGTCCATGAAGATTTTGCATTGACTATAGGGCACTCAACCTGGCCACTATTAAAGATGAATTCTTAATTCTAACTATCGATGAATTACTTGATGAATTACATGGAGCTGTGATATTTTCAAAGTTGGATTTACACGCTAGTTACCATCAAATAAGGATGGCACTAGAGGATGTTTCAAAGACTGCTCTTCTTGCTCACAAGGGACATTATGAATTTTTCGTGATGCAGTTTGGCTTAAGTAATGCACTGGTTACACTTCAATCTATGAAGGTAAATTTTGCTAGAAGTTATTAACGTTTAGGGGTAAGTTCATTTGAGGTATTACCGTTTGAAGTGGTTAAAAAAAGGTAGCAATGTTATATAAAGAGGGTCAAATAAAGTATCCTCAACTAACACCGTTAGTTGATTATTGATGTGGTAGTTAACTATCATGTGGAAATTAAAAAACTGGGATTATTAAAAGAAAAAAGAAAATTTCAAAAAAAAAAAAAAGAAGAAATTGTCCTCTTCTTCCTTAGAACACTTGTAACCCATCAGCTACTGATTTCTCTCACTAGCCACCGAACGTCGGTGACCATCTTCACCAGGAAAAGGAAGATGAGGAATAGTCATACACCATCTCTCTCAATCTCTCTCCCTACAATCTCTCTCTCTAGAAAGTCGCATTCTCTCTCTCCTCCCCACTCAACCTTCTTCCTCCTCTATCCCAACCCTCCTTCCTTCTGGCTCCCTTTGTCATCCATCATCTCTCTTAAACCTCCTCCAACACACCTATACCCATTACTAGAGCTGAGTAAACACACATAAACTACCATGAACAATGCCGCCACTAAACAGAAACACAACTACATACTTCCAGAATTCAAACCTAATTGCTCACACCAATTGAAACCCATACTCGAAAACACAACATCATAACTCAACACAATCACCGAACACCCATTTATCATCCTTTACTCCAAACAAGCACAGACATTAACTCTAACATGCATTAAACCAAAACGAAATCAAAACCACCATTAATGCCAACCTTAAACCCATTTTGACCCACACAATTAACGCTAACCTTAAAACCCAGACAAATCCAACATCATGCCAATTGAATAGAGTGAGAAAGAAAGAAAGAGTGAGAGACATCAGCCTTGTTCATCCCCGACTTAATTTGCAGTTGTTAAACTTATCCCAGTCCAATATCTACCCCTTTCCATTACTTATTTGATTATTCTTTTGCTTAATTGTTCATTTATTTGTTATATTATTTGTTTAACTTTTTTATTTAATTATTTGTTTACTCCTTCTCCATCTCCACCTAAAGTCGAGGTCTCCATGGAGAAGATGGTGTTGAAGTTTTGATGATGATGGAAGAAGAGACTTTTTTTCTTTCTTTTTTGAATTTTTTTTTTCTTTTTTTAATTTTCCTAGTTTTTTTAATTTCTTCTTCCAAAATTTTTTATATTATCTTTATGTACTTTTTAAATGCCATGTAAGTGCCATATGATAGTTAACTGCCACATTAGCAATCAATTAATGGTGTTAGTTGATGATACCTTATTTGACTTCCTTTTATATAATATTGCTATATCTTTTTAACCACTTTAAATGTTGATACCTTAAATGAACTTATCCCCAAACATTAATACCTTCTTGTATAATTTACCCTAGTCTATGATGAATTCAATCTTGAAACCTTACTTATGAAAGTTCACACTCGTGTTTTTTCATGATATTCTTGTCTATTATAAGTCTTTGAAGGATGATCTTGCACATTTAGAGCAAGTGCTGACCACATTACAAGCTAACACCTTATTTCTCAAGAAATCTAAGTGTGTTTTTGGACAAGATTCAATTGAATACTTAGGGCATGTGGTATCAAAGGAAGGTGTTCAAGTAGAACCGAACAAAATTGCTGCTGTTCAAGCATTGCAAACTCCCACTTCCTTGAAGCAATTGAGTGCTTTCTTAGGAATTTTAGGATATTATTGAAGATTTATCAAGTGCCATGCTTCAATAGTAAGCCCTTTGATGGATTTATTAAAGAAAGATGCCTTTAAGTGGTCATTAAAAGCAGCTTTAACTACAACACCTATTTTAGCACTTCTTGATTTCACTAAACAATTTATAGTGGAAATAGATGTGTCAGTAATAGGGATAAGAGTAGTATTGTTGCAGCAAGAAAGACTGATAGCTTATTTTAGCAGGAAACTTCCACAACATCTTGTGAAAGCATTGGCTTATGTAAGAGAGTCACCTGCGACTATTGAAGCTGTTAAAAAGTGGAGGCAATATTTGCTAGGCTTTAAATTCATTATCAAGACCAATCATAAGAGCTTGAAAGAACTGTTATCTTAGGTTATTTCTACACCTGAACAGCATTGATATTTGACAAAATTATTAGGAAATGACTACATTATTGTGTATAAGGCTAGACGATATAATATTATAGTAGATGCCTTATCTAGACAACATGATAATTCTTTTACTTACATGGCATTATCCATGCCTATATTCCACATTGTGGAAGACTTAAGGAAGGAATATTGTTACTATCCCATCATTTATCAAGCTGACTAACAAGATGAAGAGTAAACAACAACTGTAGTGGCCATTATATTAGCACAATGAGTTGTTATTGTACAAGAACAAATTATTTTTGGTGGCAACATCCAAATTAATTCCTTTATATTATTTGATTCTCATTATATACCATCACTAGGTCATTATGGATTATTGAAGACATATAAAAGGCTAGCAACTCAGTTTTATTAGCGTAGTATGAAGGAGGATGTTGAACTTTTTGCTTAAGATTATTTGGTTTTCCAATAAACCAAATACTCTACCCAAAGTCCAACTAGATTATTGCAACCTTTGCCAATACCCAAAAAAGTATAGGAGAATATTTCTATGGATTTTAGGAAATGTCCACCTAAATGACATGGATTTTCCACAATTTTCATTGTGGTAGATCAGTTATCAAAGTATTGTCATTTAGGAGCTTTGGATTCACATTACACAACAACCAAGGTGGCTCATTTATTTTTAAAATGGTTATTAAGCTCCATAGATTTCCAAGGACTATTATATCAAACAGGGACCCTATATTCATGAGTTCATTTTAGAAGGAATTATTCAAGCTCACTAGCACTAAGCTTTCATTTAGTAGTGCAAATCATCCTCAATTAGATGGTTAAACCGAGGTGTTGAATAGGATAATTTGACAATATTTGCGAAGCTTTGCTATGGATGTTTCCTCTAAGTTTTGACATAGGTGGAGTTTTCTTATAATACATTTTTTCACGAAGGTGCCAAGTTGATTCCATTTGAGGTAGTTTATGGAAGGAAGCCACCATCTATTCCTATGTACATTAGGGGAGCTTCTTCACTAGAAGTAATTGATATGGAGTTGTTGAGTCGAGATCAAATCTTTTCTCTTTTAAGGGATATCTCAAGAGGGCGCAAGAGAGGATGAAGAGCTATTGTGATCAACATCGTACGAATGTATCATTTCAAGTTGTTGATTTAGTTTTTGTCAAATTGTAGCCTTATAGGCAGACATTTGTTGTTGGGACTATTTTTACTAAGTTGTCCAAGACGTATTATGGACTATTTTGAATTTGTTGAAAATAGGGTATGTAGCTTATCGATTAGATCTTCCTCATCATTCTAAGATACATGATATTTTTCATGTCTCTTATCTCAAGACAACACATGTTTCACATAAAAATCATTAGCTTTGTCCTTAGATGCATATGATAACCATCCTTTACTTACACCTATTTGCATTATAGATTCTCGAAAGATTTTAAGCTAAGGAATTGAGGTGCCTCACGTTTTAGTACAATGGGAGGGTGTACCGTTATAGGATTCTTCTTGGGAAGAACTAGACAATCTTTGATAAATTTACTCAAGTTTTAACCTTAAGGACAAGACCTTATCTCAAGGAGGAGAGAAATCTGATACAACACAACTTATTCGTACAAAGAACAAATAGAAGCAAGGTGGCCTAGTGACTATGTTTGATAGCCTAGATACATGTATAGAATCAAGATCTTGTTAGATCTATTGATAATATAACTAGATCTAAAAACAAATTAATAGAAATAACTGAAAGTAGTTTTTTCTACTTTGTACATGTATAAAAGAAAGAGATGAATGGAATAGGGTATTCACCCAACTTAAAAGAAATTTGAGTCTTAAAGTTAGCTACTTGAACAGCTACCTATCTTCCTTGTATCTAGATTCATTGGCACTGCATTAGCAAAGTATGAATCACCATAAACATTGAGAGAAAGAAAGAGTAGAGTCTAGGAATCTTAGCTTGAAAATAGTTTGAGAGAGGTGAAAGAGAAGCTAGGGTTAAGAAAAGGAATTTTATAACAATGTTAGTGGGTCGGGCTATCTTAAGTAGATATTATCAATTTTACACGAGAAAAACATAACCATGTCTAAGCTGTGTCATGCCCAATACTAACACGAAATTTATTTTAGTTTTAAAAGACGAAAATTACTTAATTTGAGGAAAGAGAGTGTCTCTTAGGGCTATAATAGGAAAGTCTCAAGATCTAAATCCTCCCATTCATGAAAGAGATTACTTTCCTAAATAAAAAATCTTTCATTACTTTTTTAAATATTTCACTTTCCAAATCAAGAAGATTAACTTTCCACATAAAAAGAAGGCAACTTACCTATTATAAGAAGAGGAAACTTCCAATTTTAGTAAAGGTGAAGCTTTATATAATGGGGAAATTTGGAGAAGCATCACCTCACTCCATGTTATGAATTTTATAGACTAAAAGAGCGCAAGACAAGATCTAAGCTCATTCCAAGTTGCAAGAGGCCTTTGTAATAGGGGTCAATTGATTTATTTTTATGTTTGTTTATACTCTTGTGTTATTATTGTTAAATTCATGGATAAGTGAAATTTTAGTCTATATTTTGGTGAGCCTGGGTTTTTCTTATGATTTTTTTTATCTTGTTTCAAAATTATTGATTGATTTTCTTGCATCTAATTGTGTTACTATTGTTTCTTATCTTGAATTGATAAGTCATAGTATTGATTCTTAATATTAATTTCACTTTAGTTATTTGGCTGATTGCTTTACTGAAAAGATTGGCACAATTAAGGAGTTACATGGACTTCTACACATATGACTATGTAAATCTAAGGATTAGGTTCCAATTTAATAAAGGGATTTCAAATTGATAACATTGTCTTAGAGGTTTCAAATAGAAAGATATTTAAATTAATCAACCTAAAATAAGAATGTGATAATCTTGACAAAGTCATTGAATTAAATTAGGAATTTATACCGTTCAAGTGCATTAATAATAAAAACTTGAATTATCTTGCATGTAAACACATAAATGCTTAGTAGGGATTCAAGATTAGGAGTTCTTGTGACTTGATATCTATTAAAATCTTTTCTTGTGATAATTAATAGTTAAACATTAATTACTTTGATTAATTTGATATTGACGGCTAAACAATAAGAAAACGATATGTATTAGTATTCACTGATCTTTTTGGGACAATACTCACACTTAATCCTACGCTTCAATATCAATACGTGAACTTGCCTTTACAATTGTAGTTTGGAATTAAGTTTGAGATTTTAACTTATTATTGATTTTGCTATGGCTTGCGATTGTCATACCATCCACTCATAAATTAATAAGGGCTTGACGAAGACCTAACATAGCCTAGCTTACCACAATGAACCTCCTCTAACTTTACAAGGCTCAACAAAACCTAGAATGGTTTGACTTGTAGTAGTGAGCCTCTACTACTATGTATGGTTAAGGATGCAACTGGATGGGTATATAATGGGTCATATAATAGCTAGACTTGACTCGCTTCCCAATAGGGCCTTCGAAACCTGACCTAAACCCTATAGGGTTTTTATTGCTATACCTAAATCTATCCCTATAGGGTATCGGGTCAACTTGCCTTGCTTTATTTGACCCGATTGAGGATAATCTAAGTACATAATCAAAACAAAAATTAGTCTAACTTGAAGAATGAATAATGAAATCTAAGTCAGGCTATTAAAACAAAAAAGAATATGTTTAAGGGTCTGTTTGTTTATTGGTAGATTAGAGATACAAACATTTTTTTTTAACTTTCTTATAATAAATTATTTATAAAGAATTAGATATAGATAAAAAAAACTTGATAGTTTTCATTAAAAGATCAAATAGATTAAATATAGATAAAATATAAATGTAAATCGGATATATTTACACATATCATTTTGAAAAAAAAATACAAATACAGATGAAAAACAAACTATCCAAACATACCCTAAGTACTGTAAAAAAAAAAAAAAAAGATCTCTCTCATTTTCTAGACAAAAAAAAAACATATTATTTATGAAAATTCAAATTACACATAACATAACCAACAATAATGTACTACACACTATGAATATTAGTTTAACTTAGATTAATATATAATTATGTGTTAGGTTTCAAAGATCATATCACAATTAATATGAGTTGAGAGAGTGTGTGTGACAGAGATTTTGATTCTTTGGGTTTTTCTTTTGAATTTGAATTGAATTTTTACTTAATTTTATATTTTAAATTTTATTATATTTTAGCGGCTTAGGTATCCCATTGGGTGATATTTATGACTCACCACTTGATCATAAACCCAAGAGGGTTGCAAAAATTTTTCCAAACTCGACCTTAAACACTAAAAGGTAAACCCCTTTAAGACTTTTAGTGTGTTAAGTATATTATAATGGTATGGCTCAATAGACACTTGTGATGGTTCAATTCGCCATAACAAACCACCTATAGATAAACTCAAGCATAGCAACAGCCCTTGCGTTCAATATCACCATAGCGAATCATTGGCCAACACCCTTGCTTAAGAGCTCATTAAATGTTAAAATTGGCTTTAGCTCGTCCTTTCATTAACTTACTTCAAGTTCATTAGCTTGGGAGCTTAATGCTTGCTCAGCTTCAACATGTACTATATGAGACCGACAACTTAGCTTTGCTTGTGGATTGGACTAAGCAACCAATTTAGCTGCAATAGTCAAATAGCTACGCATATCTTCTCGGGGTCCAACAAAGACCCTGTCTTATTTAACACACTCTTCCACATGGTACTTCATGGCTCCAACTCTCCAATAAGATTAACAATTATTGTTTCTCATCAATGAAGTCTTGTGCAAATAATTTGGTGTGCCACCAACAAGTTAGCTACCTTTGGATCGGACTTCTTTAGTAGGGGCTGTGATATGATAAGAACACTTTGATACCAAAATATGATATACTTAGGAAGAAAACCACTAAGTCTTCTATTTATAAATATGACATGAATAATATAAGACACCTGGGAAGAATAATCTCTAGGATATCTAAAAATTGACTAAACAATTAACTTAATTAAATCCCTAAATCTAAAGATAAGAATTAAGGTTTCTTGAAAAGAAAGGTAAAACCTTTACTTACCTTGGATATGATGCATTAAGAAAGAAAAGATAGATATGACACTTGCAAGTAATTGGTATTACGCACAATAACTCGCTTGTGTTCACACTCGCCACAATCAAGAAGATTTATTGATAATAGTTAGGGTTAAAGAGAAAGAACTATCAAGAAAGAATAATTTTATTCAACCTAATAATTATCTTGTTTACATAAAGAAGCTCTTTTATACTCATAACTTAGGTTAAATGGTCAAATAGTCAATAACTAATCAAAACTAATAAAGATAACTAATAAAATAAAAATCTAAACTAATCAAAACTTCATGTCAGCAATCTATGGGTTATAGCATGGGGTATGGAACTCTTAAACTAGCAACCTAGGTTGACATATACTCTCATACGAGCCATGGGATAAGGTGTAGGATGCTCTATCTTCAAGACTCTTCTATTTGGTTGGCACAGCTATTGATACAGGCCATGTGACACCATAGAGTACATGACACGGGCTGTGGTGCTCAACATATCCTACGCTCCTTCCTTTAGTATGATCCATGGTCTCTAATATTGCTAAATGACAGGTCGTAGCATGCATTGTTCTCCCTCTTAAGCTATTTTCGTCATCTACTCAAGCATAAAACAAACTATATCCACTTGTACAATATACAGAATTGCTATTGAGGAAATTCCATTCGTCTTCACATTGCTTTCTAGTTAATATCTACTGAACTAAATTCTGCAAACCTTTAGCTCTAACTCTAATAATAGGTCCTCTAACTTGATTTCCATCATCTCTTATAGTTTGATCTCCATTAGGTTAAATGTTCGAATCATGACTTGATGCTTTTGTTTTCCATTGGGCTTTAAGAGGCTTGAGTTGAACAAAATCTCATTGTTCAACAAATGTCAAAGGCGTTTTCTTGACCAGACCTCTTAGCTTAAGACAAGCCTTAGAAAACCTTTTCTTTAGAGAATGAAATATGTCATCACAATAGGTGATACCAAAATAGAGGCTATCTTTCACTAACTTCCTGCATGCAAGATGCATATCCTACTACTCTATAGAGGTCAAAAAGATAGAATGACATGACATTCCCAAGATTGGTCCACCTCCTTTTATATATACCTCAATAATGCACAAGGCAAAAGACTTTCTTAGTACCTTCTCCTCTAACTTTGTGCAGACATGACCCTAATTCTTATCAATCAAACCCTTGATTGGATGATAGAGACAACTTTATTTCCTTGTGCCTTATCTACCTTTGTTGATGCTATATTTTCTATTCTCTTGTATATTCCACTAACTTGAGCATTATGTTAGTTATCTACGCCAATTCACTCAACTGAAGGTATTAGAGGACCTACTAGGCCAAGCTTAGGAGACTCTTGGCAAAAATATAATAAGCAACAACAATAATGGATATATAGATAACATTGATAGTAAAATAGACATGGAACGTATGAGTTAAACGTTGCAACTTTTTATAGATGAGAAAAGTGAATGAAAATATCATTTAAATCTATATATTAAAAATGTGGAAACAAACTTCACTATTGATTTAAAGAGTATAAATTTTCTTTTCTTCATTTATTGTTAGTTTATATAATTAGATGACATATAATCTTTACTACAAGAAAATGGAATAACAAAGTTAGTGATTTGGTGTAACTGCCAATTTATGATAGTAACTTCTTTTTCTTTTTAAAATAATTATTTATTACAACATTGTTGTTCCTTATTATAGTTGGAATTTATATACTATAAGGACTTTTTCCAAAATCTAAAAACAAAAACCATTGCATTTTGCAGCTTTTTTCTTTTTTTCTTTCTTTTTTCCCCCCTTTACATTGTACCTTTTCAAAAGTGTCTTTAATATACATGTTATAGTTATAATAAGGAGGAAAAAAAATTATTGTATAATAGATGTTTACTAAAAATTAGATTATGACTATTGTCTTGCTTGAATCCAATAGAAGTTAGATCGAGGTAATTTGGACTTAGACTGATGTGGAGAGGATAAAGCTTGCAAAATAGAAACTGGGTTAGTGGCACATTGGGCATAGGCTCGATATGACAACTCTGATGCTTAAGTTAGAGGTCATTATAATAAGACCATACATTGTATGAATGTAATCAGTTGAGTGAGACATTGCTGTTCTTTAGTGAGGACGGTGAATATTTATAGGTGATCAACATGATGGCTGTAGACGTGACGGGTGAGTGGGTAAGTAGGTGGTTGGTAGCAATCGTGGAGTTCATGGGGTAAGCCTACTACTCCACTATGGGATGCCCGATCTAACCAAGCTACCGTGTTTAGGAGGCCGAGCGAGATGGGGACAACCGAGCGAATGTTATTATTGTTTGGGTGAGGTTTGACCTCTTATTATGATGTCTATCATTAGGGTCTAGATCTAGCAGGGTAGCTCATCTTATTAGTGTATTGGACTCAGCTTGGGTGGCTTAGGTTCTGATTTAGATCATCAACAACTATAAATTGGCAACTTAATAGGAATTACTCAGAAATTATAGTCTTAATTGCTCTATTTTCTGATCACAATTAAGCATTTTAGATTTTTCTTATTTGAGACAAATGTATTGGATACGTGAATGAAGACGGCACGTGAAAGACAGTAGTTCCAATTTTTAGTGCTGATCATCCAGCTTTCATGGAACATGCAAAGCGGGACAACCATCTAAAACATCTCTACCCTGTGTTTTCACAACCCCACTGTCCCAAGCTATCGAAACTTAATATACATTAATGAATATGAGAGTTGCCCTTGTCCCTTTACGTTGCATATACATTACCAGAGGCAGAAATCTCTTCGAAATTCTTTTCAACGTCAAACAAAAAAGAAGACATAGCAAGACAACGTGAAAGCAGACTTAATATTGGCCAAAAAAAGAAAGCAGAATTATGATTTCAGTTCACGAGATCCCATCAAACTTTAAAAAAGTATCATATCATATCTTGCGGACCACAAAAATTAGAATGTGGAACAAATCATTAGCCATTATTGAACAAACCCGTGACTTCAAATAACGCCAATGCTCAGTCACGGGCTCACCAACTGTATAAGACAGTTGTGATCCGAATTTTTATTCACGTCGCATCTATATTTCATACCACCACACAAAAGAAAATGGGTTCGTTTGATCATCATCCTCCCGATTTATATTAATTTATAAATTAATAATTGGGATTACTTAAATTTTTAAATTACCTTATAATATTATCATGATGTTATCTTCTTTCTTACAATGTCAACTTTAAATTATATACGAAAAACATTTAAAAGAAATAAATTAATAGAAATTAAAAAAAAATACAAATAGAGTGACTCAATCAAATTAAAAGGAAAAAAAAAACCTTTATATTGGAATCGACTCACACCATACTCAATTGTAATTAAATTACAAAAATAGTTAATATTTTAATTATTATATTTATTTTAACAGTTAAATAGTTTATTGTATGGAAGCTCCTTAAAATTCAAGAGAAGATGAATAGTCAGTAATTAAGTTTCGATCTGAAATATTGGTTACAAAATACAGAACAATCAATTGAAGGATCAACAACAAGTAAACAGAAATAAATAAACGACACATAACGTTTACAAAGACAATTATACCTCAAAATAGATCAATAAGGGTAAAAAAACTATAACCAAAAACGACATCAACCCACTACACCATCAACAATATAGTGATTGGCAGACAACTTTAAAATATCCAATTTCTCCAATAAGTTCCTCAATTTTTATGCGCTATTATATATATGTGTGTGTGTGTATGTATTGCATAAGATAAGTCTCTAAGCCCCAATATACAAAAAAAGGAGTAATTTAGACGATAAGAAGATGGATAACAACAAAGTAAAAGATTTTTCTCGTATATATATATATATATATATATATATATATATATATTATCCATACTTTCGAACTCGAGTCTCGTATAAAGTTAAGAGTATACTCATTATCAACAATGATTTATCTATAGATAGAATTGTCTCCGACACTCTGTGACTTTATTTGCCAAATCCATGCCCTTAGTCTAATTTGTTCATCAATAATGCAATAAACAACTGGTGATGAGGATCCTTTGTTTTCACATTAATTTCCTCCATATCTATTTTTTTTCCTTTCAAAATTGAAATCTTTTTCCTCTCTGCTTTTTGACTTTTATTTTCTCATTATCTTGCAAATATTTCATATTAAATATTAAAAAAATCAATTACTCAAATATAATGTTATGCATCATAATTTATTTATACATGTATTTAATTATTGTTATGTAATTGTAAGATATTTGTATATGTATATGTAGCTTATATATTAACATAGAAAACTTTAACAATCCAATAGTCTATTATCCGATCATTAGAATAAATATAAAAATCAATTTAATAAGTATTTTAATGGATCAATCTTGGTTATGTATAAATATGAGTCATTTAATATATAATTTATATATTACCCCATAATATAGAGAATGAGACCATAAAATTTTCGATTAAGGGATAAAATTTATGATTGAAATGTAATAATAATTTAGTGATATGGGGTATGAGCTAGAGGCATACTTGTTGACGATTTTGTATCTTGCATTTTCTTTAGACAATGAAGTTTTTTGGTACTAGTAGTTGATTGTGAGTTTGATTATTAAGGGAATTTGTTGATAGATGAAGAATGTTTTAATTAGAGTATTAAATTTTGTTTGCTAGATTATCAATATTTGATTAAAGGCCAATTGCAATATTTTATATTTGATCAACAATATAAAATCTATTGTAAATTTTGATTAATAATAAATTTTTAAAATATTAATTTTAAGTGAATAAATATAGGATGATTTCCAAATAGCAAATAAAAGATTTTACATCTCACTACTTTTTCCTACTAGTTTCCATGAGTCACCACTCTTACCATTGATCACCAACATAAGATCCAACAATTTAGTATATATGTCATATATATATCATATAAAATATATGTTAAAAATATTACCTATATATATTAATTATAATATATGTTGTGCTATCTATAACTTATACATATTATAATTATGTTGTGTATGTTATACACTACAATGTATAACATTATGTTTTGCCATAACAACAACTTATGACATACATATTAACATGATGAGTGTCACGGTAAATATAATTAACAATATAATGTATATATTGTGTATAACATTATATTTGTGCATCTGATTTCTTTAATGAGTGAGATAAAACATAGTGTTTAACATATATGTATTATACATGATGTTAATATATAGCATACATACATATGTTATTTATCAACTAATAACAATAAATATAAGCATAATATATTATATTATATATGTTTAACATGATATTTGTGTGATTGAATCTTTTAATACTTGATATGTAATATTTATGAGATAATGTGTGAATAAAATTTGTAAAAGGAGATTTGAATTTTGGAGGATTCCATCTAAACAGTAAGAATACTTTATCATCGGGCACTTTCATTTTCCATCACCTCTTTTTGCTCCTATAAAAAGCACACAACCTACGACACATGGTTCCAACCTCACACCTCTACAAGCCCTTGTAAGCCAAACAAAAAAGCCTTAGAACACAAAATATGGGTGTGATGAAGATGATTTTTATGGTGGTTCTTGTGGTGGTGTTAACTGAAGGAAGGAAGGCATGGGTACATGGGGGAATGGAGCTATGCAAAATGAATGAAGATGGACTAACAGCATGTAAGCCAGCAGTGAACAAAGATAACCCAGTAGACCCAACCCAAGATTGTTGCAATGCACTTTCTGGTGCAGACTTGGGCTGCCTATGTTCTTACAAGACATCACCATTGTTGCCTGCTCTTGGGATTGATCCTGATCTTGCCATGGGTTTGCCTTCCAAGTGTCATCTGACTCCTCCTTCTAACTGCTAAGTAAGATTTATAAACAATCCACACCCCGTATTTCCCATGTGGTTTTTCTTAGAAATCAATACCGGTTAAATGTATGTATATTACAACATTATATTAACATAATAAAAAAGATTAACGGTTGTTCAATCATTAGTTAGAACCCTCAAAGGAGAAAAAAAAGGGGAAAAAAAGGGTTTTGTACCATTGTATATTTGTAAAACATAAAAAACGTGATTATAATCTCAAAGGCCAACAAAATCCATTAATATCAATCTCTTATCCTTAGTTTCACGAAATTGAGCTTTTGAGCTTTACAAACGATCGGAAGCCACATATAGGCCGTCACCTTGATGGGGTCATAAATTAATCTTGATTTTTTATCTATAATGTATACAGGATTTTACATGAGCTCATTTCTTCTTGTAATTAACTTTCTGAAATTGATGGTTATTAGACTTTTCTCCGTGAATTTCATTAACACCCTTTTGACATCACAGCCATTTAAACAAATGGTAATAATAAAATCGTTATCATGATATATATGAAATCGGTGTTGCTTTTATAATTTTAATTATAATTTAATCTATATATTTTAGTAACTTTTACTTTTGGCCGCAAATGCTTAGCTTAATATACGTATGATTATATGAAACTTAGCATGCATAGATATTTGAAGAAAAATTACTTTTGTTTATAATGTAGCCTTTATGAAGCATGTTGGTTAGTTTATATTCTGAGAAATCAATAAAGAATGTGACAAGGAACACACACACACACACAGAGAGAGAATATAATTCACATATTTACATCGTTATCAAATTAAAGTTCATATAAATTAAATTTTATTTCATAATTTCTTGAAGCCATATTATGAGATTGCACCATCTTTAAAAGTAAGTATAAAGAACGAAATATCTGTATATACAAGTATCAACGATTATATGATTGATCGTTTCATTTATTTTTGTCTGATTGTTTTGTTCTTCTTTCAGACTATCCAGAAACCAGATGGATGTCCAAGCTTTTGGCTTTTCTTCCAGGCTTTGTATGATATCATAGAAATGTCACTATGCCATTATTGTAATAGTATCTCATTATTGCAAGGCAATAATTCCGTGCTATCTGTTCCTTTTTTTAGTGGATATATGTATGACACTTCATTGTAATAATATATAAAATTTTAATGTTTTACAAAACAGGATCTCTATGCCATGCGAAAAGATTTAATGACAGGAGTAAACAATTAAAGTGAAGATAGTTAACTAGTGGAGTAATGTTTTCTTTAGAAAATACACATCATGCCCATGCCATAACCCATAAGACTAAAATATGATAACCTCTGCCTCAAACAACCTCATCAAAGAGATTTTTAGGTCGGCCCTTTTGGTGTAATTTCTAAAGAAATTAGAGTTCTACTACCAAGTATGGTGTCTTAATCTGTTTACCCATACAAATGACAAGGATATATAATAATTTACATAGTAATTAAACTTTATTGAAGAAACAAGGAGTAGAAAAAAATTTCCGAAAATAATATAATAAGGTTCATAGGATGAAATGGCCTTAAGTTGTATGCTTATTCGGTATATTTTCATAATAGGTATTATTGCTGAAATATTGTATATAATATGTGATACAATGGATTTGTTAATAGATCCTTGAGAATATTTGATGTTTGAAGATTATGACTCTTAGATATATAGAGTACATCAAAAGGTATAAAACAACAATTGAAGGATATAAAAGGTTTGTAGAATACGTAACAAGAGACATATAAAGGTTGGAAAAGGAAAAGAGAAAGTTAGAAATACAAATAAAAGGATTATATCCCATGTGACTTCAGGAGTTTTGCACAAATAAGACACAAGCACATAGAGAAAGTAATCATTACAACGAATGGAGAAAGAATTTATTATGAAGGATTGACAAATAGTATGATGGTATAATGCATGATTATGCTAGGTATATAAAAGATAGGAGATCAAGAATAAAAAGGCTAAATAAATATATGAAAGATAGAGAAAAGGAATTGGACTATTGGAAAGTAGATATAAAAAGAATTGAAAAGGCATTAGAAAAAGGAAAATTTTAGAAAGAATCTAAAGAAAAAGGACTTTTAAATAATCATAAAACAACACTTTAGATAATAGACCAAATAGAAAAGGATATAGAAAGGATAATTCAAAGGATAAATTATTATGAAGGTTTGGTAACAAGTATAACATGATAAGCAAAAGTTTTGATAGGATCATAGGAAGCAGCCATTATAATGAGAAGCTTTATGATTTATTGCAACTTGTAGATAATTTAGAAATTATAAGTGTAGAAATGGTTGAAGGCTATATACATGAGTTAGGTTTAGAGATAGAATCTAATCTTGTAGATTTAAATGAAAGGGTTAAGGAAGTTGGAGAAGATTTTATACACATCCACCAATTTCTAGCAAAAGATAGGTTATACTCAAGGAAGGTCTTGAAAAGGACCATACAGATTTAAAGAACAAAGAAGATAAAAATGGATTAGGAAAGCAATTAAGTCAGATTAGGCTAGTAGATCCTTGTATATTTCCTAGTATAAAGCTTCATGATTAGGAAATTTGATTGGCTAAATTTAGAAATTAAGGAGCATAACAGGATATAAGTAGGACATAATAGTTTCTCTCATCTTTGTTGTTTAAAGAATTCATCGCATTTCTTGCATTCAAATCACGGGAAATTAAATAGCATCGTAGATTTAATTATATCTTTTAGTACAATTGTTCATAAAGATTTAGACACTTTATACAAGGCTTACAACCATCAAGGAGAATGGATGACAAGGAAAGATAAACAAGTAAAGGAAATAATAGAAATAATAGATTATATAAAGGAGACACAGGTTGATATAGAAATGAAATTGAAACAATTAGAATATTTAAAGGCTATAAGACAAGCATAAAAGGAAGAAGTAAGGAATAACCAATAATTAGTAATAAAGGAGTTAAAGAAAGAAGCCAAAAGGTTAGCTAAATTAGGAAAAAGTACAGAAGGAATGATACAAAAAATAAAGAAGGCATTCTTAGGATGACCAATCATAATGGTTTAGATGCAAATGAAGATTATATATTTTCCTTAGAAGATACAAAGGAATTTGTACAACCACATATAGGGCTTTGTGGAAACATAACCAGTAAATGATATCATAAGGGCAATAATTAGACAAAATAATACAATTATAACATTACTAATTAGGCTTCATCAAAAGGTCAACAATTTAAGTCATTGCTTAGAAGAGGTTTTGAAAGGAAAAGGCATAGAAGGAAACAGTTACCAAAGGAGTTAGACAAGATAATAGGTAGACTAGAAAGGTTACCAGTTGAAAGAAAGGCATATAAACCCAAGACTTATTTTATAAAAGGAGAGTGGAAGTCTCTTTCAAAATGAACATGTTTCTAGAACCACAAGAAACTAAGGTTATAGAAGAAAGTGAGGAAATGAATAATAAGCAAGGAAATAGGTATAACAGACAAGATAATGCAAGGTTTTTAGACAGACTCAGACTATTCACAAGAGAATAACATATTTTATAATCCCCAAGACCTAGTATAAGTTCTATAGAAACAACTTCCTGGGTAGGAATACTAGATAGGATAAACATTGGAAGAAGAAGACAGGAAGATCATGTGATATATTTGGAAAAATCAGTAGACATAGACAAAGATGTAGAGATTTATTCGAACCATGCCATTACTCTTTTGAATCCCAGAAGATTATCCCAAGTTGAAATATTAAGTTAGAGAATAGGATTGTTTAAGTCAAATAGGGAAGAAAGGATTCCAGTCACAACAAGACCATTAAATATAAAGTTAGTCACAAAGGAATCTTTAAGGTAGTTGAAAAAGTCAGGAAAAACTTTAGTCCACCTTGGGCTAATAGTCATAGGAATTAGAGGGTTAACAAGAGAAAAGATAGGAGGAAAGGTTTCGGTAATATTGATGGATAAATCAAGGAAAGGTGATATAAGAAAGGCTATATTCGCAATCATAGAAATAGATGTAAATAGTGAAAAGGACTATTTTATTGTGCACCCAATTTCATGGTATCTATAAATAATTTTAGTAATATTGAAATAGGACTTCAAAACAAAGGATATGATGATCACATAGGAGAAAACTTGTTTATAGATATTGGTTTTATTTATAAAACAAAAAATTCCTATAAGCTTGATATCAAATGAATCATAGATGTAATGGCAATAAAAGGAATTAATATGATAGAGCCAATGGAAAGAGATTCTTCTTCTTTAAAAAGAGGAAGAATGGAATGTAAATAGGAATATGGTAAGTAAAACACAAAAAGTTTCTACAAGGAGTTTGATGTACTCAAACCCAGATGACACATTCATTGAGATTGAGATCTTATGATGATAGACCAAGATTCACAGGTGATGAAGACAATGTATCAGAAAACTTTAATCAAACCTTGGAAGAAAGGGAAACATTAGGAATGATGAATATACTAGAACAGATAGACACTTTCAGGATGGAAAGGGGATAAGACTTCAACTTCTAGTGTGTGGATGACACAATTAAAAAGATAAAGGAAATGGAAAAGTATCTTAATGCTATATACAATTCCTATGCACATGATACAAAAACTGATCAATTGAGTCTTAAAAAGGGAGAAGAGGATATAAATAAGGAAGAGTCTTTAAGAATAATCCAATATTAGGAAGATGGTTTTTTTAATAGGATACGAAGAAGATCTGATAAGCTTTCATGGTATGGGTAAACAAATTAAGGTACCATACTTGGTAGTAAAGCTTTGGGTTCTTTAGAAATTATACTAAAAGGACTAGCTTGAAAACCCTTTGATGAGGCTTGAGGCAAAGGTTGCCGTGTTGATTCTATGTCATGAGGAAAGACTTCATGGCAGGGGTACACAATTAAAGCAAAGATAGTTAACCAGTGGAGCAATGTTTTCTTTAGAAAATACACTTCATGCGCACGATACAACCCATAAGGGTAAAACATAACAACCTCTACCTCAAATGGCATCATCAAAGGGGTTTTCAGGTCGGCCCTTTTGGTATAATTTCTAAAGGAATTAGAGCTTTATTACCTAGTATGGTGCGTTAATCTATTTACCAATGCTATAAAACTTTATCGCATGATACAAAGGCCTAATAAGATTTTAAATTATGATTATTTTTATATCTTAAAAAGAAAAATAGCCAAACATGATAAAGGAAAACTTACAAAAGCTTTATTAAATATAGCGGAGGTCTATTACAATGGTTAGGAAAATTTACTACAGCTATTACAAAGACACTTTTGTAGAAATTAAACACTCAGAAAACTTTCTCTAGGACTCTTTCCCTAAAACTCTCAACCTGTCTTTAACTAAGAACGTACCTTCCTTTTATAGAAAAGTTTTGCAGAGTTTAGTGCTGCTACAGTACTATAGTTAAAAAAAAAGTGCTACAGTACCTACTGATACAGTACTAAACAGTGTTGCTACAGTATCCCCCCCCAAACCCGTGTTTTCCTTTTCCACATTCTCTATGTCTTCTTTCCTTTTTCTTCCATTATCTTCTCCTTTTATAAGATTTTTTCCTGTTTCCTTTATTTTCTCCAGTTTTGTCGTCTGTCCTTGTGATTTTTTTTTTTTTACCAATTTGCAATATTGTTTGTGTATTCATCGATTACAAACTGTCGTGTATAGTAAATTTTCGGGAAAATGGTAGGCACTATGCTTGTATTTTGAACTTTTGATAATTTAGTTATTTATCTTTATATTTTGGCAAATTAGTGCTCGTACTTTCAAAATCTGTATGATTCAATATCTTTGTTAAAAATATTTGAAGTATGTTTATTTTAATAACATTGCAAACCAAATATATGTACTTTTAATTTTTGACAATTTAGTACCACGTTTTCAAATTTTGACAATTTTAGCCACTTACCTATTATTATCTAGTCATTAAAATAAACATCCACCATATATTACTTAACATTTGCATATACTTTAAAAACATAAACACTAATTTACCAAAATCTAGTGATGGATCACTAAATTGCAAAAAATTGAAAATACAGTCATTTAGCCAGCTAATTATCATGTAAGTGCTCTATATATGGAGACCTCAAAATCTATTTTCCATCCAAATGGCGTTTTACAATTGTGGACGAAGCATTATGAAATATAATAGAAAGTGGTAATAATAATTAAGTGATGGGGTGTATAGGATGACTAAATGGAAGATATTGAACCTTACTATCAGAATTTTCGTTCTTCCTCCTTTACTTTCATCATTCAAACTCCTATTTATTTGTTTGTTCTATGAAGTCATGAAGCAGAGTGACACTAATTTACTTGAAAACTAGCCTTTTCCTGTACCTGCAATTTAACCTTTACTTTTACTTTACTTGCTAATTAGTTTATATTTCATTTGCACATTAATAACTTGTGTATTTTAGGTTTGAAAGTTATCCAGTCAGCAGAATTCTGACCTACAGTCTAACTATTTATATATGTCATTTGATTAACTCGTTCTAATATTGACGGTTTCAATCGTCATTTGACTATTTTTTCTTTTTTTTTTTTTTTTTTTATAGTAAAACACTTTACTGATTGAAAAATAGAAAGGGGTTGCAGCATTTGTTCTTGTATATCCTTTACTCGTGCAAGGGTATAATCATCTTATTTAATTTAAAATTTATTTTTAGGTGTAAACACGCTATCATAAGCAATATTCTTTGAAAATCTAATACACTTCGCATGAAAAAAGATTCAATAAACATAATACACCGGATATCCTTTTCACGAGTGATAGGTAAGTATAAATATATTTTAACCAA
Organism: Combretum micranthum; assembly: GCA_024138025.1. NCBI lineage: Eukaryota > Viridiplantae > Streptophyta > Magnoliopsida > Myrtales > Combretaceae > Combretum > Combretum micranthum. The sequence continues at coordinate 405,336 of JAMXBD010001248.1, forward strand.
GTAATAAAAATGACGTATACTTTCTTATAAAACTGTCAAGATAAGAAAAAAAAAATTGCTGATAATCACATATTACAAATCATTTTTTATGGGATATCACCAACTGAATAAATCTTTTATCTGCTCGATCGCTCTTTCTTTTGCCGTCTTATGGAATTGCCAGGGAAGAACGTGGTGAGGATTGTGCTGCTTGTTTTTATATTGGATAGTCTATTCTATTTTATCCTGAAAATGATATCAATCTAAATTTACATGTCGACGTGGCTATTAATCTGTTCTAAACTGAACAGATGAGCCATGAATCAGTACGGACCTAGAAGCAAAATAATATTTCACCAAATTTGCGGCAATCCAGCTCACAAGCTAGAAAATGTGATCATACATTATTGAAACGTATACATACTACCTCTTACGCCCAAACAAAAGGCTGTCCCGTATTAATAGGTGGCCGTGTTGTGGCTCAACTTGTTGATATTATGGCCAACGATATTAGTTAATGAAGTCATCTCATTATTTTATACAAGATATTCTGAAAAAATACAATAATACATAAAATAAATGAAGTCATATTTCATGAATAATTTTAGTCCATCTAAAAACATGAGACCCGTGGAGAAAGCTAAATGGCCGGGACAAACATGGAACACGGAGCCAAGGGACAGCCAATTTACGTCCCAAAAAATAGGATCCAAATAAGGCTAAAAAGTTTGATGATTTATCTACTTAAAATGTATAATTTTTTATTTTTTTTCCCTCTTGAGTATAATTGAAAAAGAAAAGGAGGAAAAAAAAAAAAAAAAAAGCGCACACACACACACAAAGGGAAAAAACATCTAGCAAACACCTTTAAAGAGCTAGCTAGTTGAGAATCATTGGCATGATAGATCAACAAGTGGCATAAAAAATATGCTAAAAATAAGATGGGATTTGAAATGGGTTATACATAATAAAAAGCAAATTATAAGACACTTCCCAACAAGTACAAAAATAAAGATATGTGATCGGAACATGGTTTTTGAAACTTTTTATTTCACTATTTAATGGAATTTTAAAAAAATAGTATAAAATTGTGTAAAATCAAAAAAATCAGGAACTTATGAATTTATATATATATATATATATTAAATTTATAATTTCACATAAAGTTCATACCTAAATAATTTTACATCTATTTAATTCAAAAAAAATTATTAAATCATAAATTTGTAAAATTGTAAGGTAAACTTGTGATTTTAATAATTACATGATTTGGAATTCAAACTAATTAATATAGCTTACGCTGGATTGAGAGTTGTGGGCTGAGATTAAAAGAACATATTTAAATAATGATGATTAAGCTAATAAGGTATGGGTCTAAAACTTTAAGAGAGGACATATACTACCATACTATTTGATATTAATTTAAAATGGTTCTATCGTTTCAATACTTTTTGAAGAAGATATCATAATAATTTATCATATGATATGTTGAACAAAGAATCTTGGAAAAAAGTCAAGGAGTTGTCATCGTCCGCCTGTAAGACAATACCACGGATGCGTGAACCTATTCATGGAATTCATAAACTTCGTACCTAATTCTACAATCCTTAAGCTGAAGCTGAGCTCCCATTCTTTTTGGACAATCACTCATTATCTGACTTCTTGCATCCATTAAACATGCGTGACAGCCATCTGTGTGAGCTTCCCGTTGCAAACTCCATGCCCGAATGCTTGTCCCTGTGAGACGGAGACCTGGTGTAACAGTTAAAATTTAGCTGTGGAGTCAGGTCCACTAAATTGTCGAGGACAAGTTTTAGCCCCTCCTCAAATGGATCATGCGATTCATACTGGATCACACTGCAAATTGCTTCGATGAAGGTCGTATCCGGATTATCACCGATGACAACTTTGCAAGTGACGATTAGTACTCCAGTTACAATTATGATAACGTTATCTCTATCAAATTTTGCCATTATGCGCGTCCTGTGTTATGTGTCATTCTTTCCTAGTTCCAAGTGTTTGTTGACTGTATAAAAAGGATTGTTATATTGGAAATCTCCGCCCAAGAACTCGATGTGAGAACTGAGAATTATTAGTTGTATTTATCTATTATATATGTCGTAACTGCATTAGGACTTATCACTAGGAATTAAACAAGAATAATGAATAATTGGAGTCTCTTTATCTATTTTGGTTTTGATTATTTTATTATCTTATTTTTATTATTTTTAAATATATATTTATCATGAAATAGATATAAATAAAAAAAATTATTTATAAATAAATCAAATAAATTAAATACAGATTAATGGACAAATATTTATATTTGCCATTAAGTATCGTTTATATGAAGATATTCCCTCGAAATTATGAGACCACATCGTATCTGATGTCACTCGATTGCATCTTACGAGGCTGGCAATAGCCAATAGGGAATAACAAGACGACAACAAAGAGAAGGGCCCACACAAGGGAGAAGTACAAGAGAAAAATTTTTCTTTTTTTCACCCCCTCTATGGACGTGCAAGCGGATTAGGATCCTGTTAATTTTAGATCTTTTGATTTTTCTTAATTTATAATATTAATGGTTTATATTACAAGAATTCTTCAAATATTAGGTGATATCATTATGATATTATCTTTCTTTTTTTTATACATATAATCTTAATTACTGATTACATATAATAGTATTTTAATAGGGAAAAAAGGGTCCATTTGCTGCACAAGAGAGTTATTATCCTACTTAAAATCACTAGATAATTCAACAATAGGATTTTGGGTGACTATAAAACCCTTTTACCATTTTAAGACGATTAATTTCCTTGACGTAGATATTGTGCGATATAACAAGCATCATCTAAATTTATTCCCCCCCACAATTTACATTAAATATCCTCATCAACAACCCCTCCCGATGCTAACATGTGGATTAATGTTAAATATTCATATGATCGAAGTTCATCAGTTCTAATGTTGCCAACGTATGGACCACTCATAAGTCAAAATTTCTTAAAATCTTTAGTGTGAAGATGGCAGCTGTCATGGGGGCCTCCGATGATTTCTAGCCAAGAGATAGGAATATTTTATCCCAAGAGATCCAGCCTCGTACACATCCTTACAACATTGTTTTTCTTGGTGAGTTCATGCAGCCATATTGGAGTATGTTTCATAGGGAGTCATGTTGATGGGATCATAAAGTAATTTTAATTTTAGATTTATGATGTATACGTGATTTTATATGTGCTCGTTGCATCTTGTAACTCTCAAAAATTAATGGTCATTAGAGTTTTTGCCGCAAATTTAATGAATATCCTTTTGACTTCACTCCTTTATAAAAAAATAAATAAAAATGAAAATCATTATGAATGAAATATAAAAATTTATTGTTGTTCCTATGATTTTTTTATAATTAACATATATCTCCTTTGCTGCATTTTTGCAAGCACTGAGTGTATAATCTCCTCGCCTTGTCTGGTAGTAAAACCAATTAGAGCCTCATCAATCTGGAAATTATCATAAAAGATACTATATCTTCCAAAATTACCATGCAAAATTACTTTCTATCCATGGAATGACACCATAATTAAAAAAATAATTAATTCCATGCTCTTTAACCAATCCAAATACTTCTAGAGAAGGGACAATCATGTAAGACATGAAGGACTGTCTCTTCTTCATTGCCACATCGAGAACAAACAGCAATGGGACATGTTAAGAATCCATGCACTACTAGGCTTGCTATTCGCATGCGGAAGTTGAAGTTACAAAGTGGTTTTCTAAACCAATTTTAAACTTACATAATCAACTATTATCTCTCTTGCCAATTATGCTCAATTCATATAATTTCAACAATGATAATAAAGAGATAAAAGAAGAAGAAGATCACACCGATATTTAACGTGAAGTTCGTCCTATCTCTTAGTCTCCATGTTTCACAAATGCCACACTTAGGACTTCACCTATTGCCTTAAACATATGAGGACTTTACTAAAGCACTCACAAACAAATTTGTGAATAGTGTCTTACCATATCAGTTCACAAATCTCACTATGATACTATTCACTCAACAGATATAAATACAAATGAAGAGAGTATTTTCACATAATCTATGCATATTAAGCTCTACTCTCTTACATAAAAAACTCCAAACACTTAATGTATAATCTCTCAGCATAAGCTAGCTGCTGCCCTCAAAACAGCCACCAATGGTCGGATTTGAAAGTCTGTAACAATTATTTTTTAGCCTAAACAAAGCATACTAGCAAGCTAGTCCGAATCGATAATAACGCTTCATAGATTCAAATGTCTGGGGGTCATCAAAATCTTCTAAAAGCAATGTGGTTTCAAAGATCTCCTATGAGCGAAGTGGCTCAATATCTGAATCCTTTGTAGATGATAATAAAATCTTTAGCGACAATTTCAATAATTGTCTCTAGTTAGGGCCCCAAGGAAATGGTGTTATGCATTTATATCTAATCTATATAGAGATATTGTACACATGAACTTGTTATTGCCCATTTTGCATGAGGTGTTCATTCTCTTTTTATGTTCTTGATTACAAGCGGTCTTTATCCTTATGTCTATTCCTTTCAATATTTCATGTTCAAATAATCTCTTCCATGTTGATATTATTCCTTTCTCGAGAAGACCCCTCTCTCTCTCTCTCTCTTTTTGTTTTTTAATCATAGATAGTGATAACAGCCACACATTCAAGGAAGGTTTGTCAAAACTTATGTATGATTTATGACACCAAATAATTTATTATGCTTTGTTACATTTGTTTATCCTTTGACACATATGATGTTTCCCTCTTTGGAGTTAAGAAGAGATAAATGGTCTGACATATCTAATTTTACGCTCCTTTTTTTTTTCGTGTTCTTGGTTAATGAAGTTTTAGTCATTTTTATTCAGTCTTACTACTCAATTTAGTGGAAATGTAAAGATAGGAGACTACTTTTCCAATAATCAAGAACTAGAAACTTTCACATGAAGAAAAGTTAGTTGTTAAAGTGGTATAGTCCTTTTATATTGTTAAGATGGAGCATTTGTTGAAAAATTTATGCTTTTAGATGCAAATAAAATGTAATAGAAGATGCAGTTTTTTTTTTTAACCTATATTTCTGCAAATATAATGTGGACAAAGACAATATATGAATAAAATAGGATATATTATAGTAGCAATTTATTTATTAAGACTGGGCGTACAAGCTGCATTACTGAAACGTTCATGTTGATCATGTGTTGTTGACTCATTCCATTTCCCTGGATATGCAGGCTTTTATATTGAAGCAAGCGTCAAAAGAACCTCTTGGTCATGCAATTACCATGATCACTGATGTCATAGACAATGTTGAGATTAATGGTGTCATAAATGCTTCACAAAAGAAAGCACTTCTTCAATAAATGGCACTTAGGCTATCGTAGTAGGTCTATAGTGCTTGCAATGTTTGTATATGTATTGGTTTGCAAAGTTGTGTCATAATTATCTTGTGAGTTTAATTGAATATAGAAGTTGCTTGTATTGTAAGTAGTTCAACAATGTAGGGGATTTTGTTTTCTTCCTCTTACTACATGGTATGACAATGACGATTTAAAGAAAAATTGGAGAGTACTATGTTGATGTCAGCTTTGCACAATGGGCACATACTTCTTTATTACGTTTTCCTTAGGTTTATTCTCTCTTGTTTTAAGGAGAACTAGCTTCGTGGTACATCTTTCCTCTAAATTTGCAATACTTAAAGAAAAATGGAGAAAAGTTATGTACATTCTCCTTTTGGTCACGCTTAAGCATAACAAACTTAAACTAACTTAGTAAAATAGACACTTTTAAATGTGGCTAGTTTACATGATTGGTCACATTTACAGATTGCAAATTTAGCATAATAGTTACGTTTAGTTGTGGGAAATTTAGTTGGTGGATAATGTTTACTAACACAAATTTAGTGTAACACTAATACTTAAATGTGGCTAATTAGCACTATTCGCCATGTTTCACAATGAAGGTCTATGTCTTATGATTAGTCACGTTTAAATGCAGAACATTGCTTAAGCTTTTCAAGCAACGTCTATTTTTTAAACGTGGTAAAATCAACCCACGACACACCTTTTTTGTCATCTATTAGCCACGTTTATTAAAATGTAACAAATTTTATTTGGCTACGTTAAATGTACATATAACCATGTTTTTTATACCATTTTTGTTGTAGTACCCAGATGAACTAGTTCTTCGAATGGGTAAGCTATCGACCATAGCATCTTCCTCCACTACCACCACAACCATCGTGTCAGCCCTTGAGCAATGCAGATAGTTAAGGCAATTAATCATCACATTCGCATTATTTTTTTCTAAAATGAGAATAATTTTGTTTTTTTATTAGTGGCAATGTAAATAATAATATAATTCATATTATTGTTAAAACGTTAATAGATTTAAAAATATTGCTTCATCAATCTTCTAAATTCTATTTATGTTAAGTGTATAATTTATCTATTATATTTATTTAAAACTAATATGAATAATGATTTTAATTAAAATTCCAAAAACCATAAAAAAAATAAATTACGATCAGAAATAACAAAAAAACCAAGCAAATCATATGAAACTAGACTCGATTAAAGGTACACGAATCGGCACGTGACGTGGTAAGTGAATAAATAGGCAGGCATGTGGAAATAAAAGCACGCAAAGTACGACATGTGAGCACAAATGGGCTAAGCACGCGAAAGCACTTGGCACGAAAAGTAAGCAAATTTTGGCACGCGAATGGCATGGCACAGCACAACCCACTTACCATGCTTGGGTCAAGATAATAATTGGAATAGATATGTCGAAATGAGTCTTAATGTTCCAATGATATTTCTTCAAGAGGAAGCCATACTCATTGTACTAGGATTTACTTCATCTAAACTCCATTCATTGTAATAACCCTCATATCCATGATACATAGTAGTTATAGTATAGGATGTCCAGCAACTACTTGTGTTAGTGAATCCAACGATAGAATAATAGTGGCTTATATGTGTATGACATATGTTAAGTTCGACTCTCAACGAGAGAAGTAAAATAACCAATGTTATTAAAACTAGACTGGGCTTTGACCTAGATATACTAAGGGGTCAGGGGTCGAATTGGGTTCTACTGGAGGTTGAACTAAGGTCAATAAAAAATAAAAATTATAAGTTATATTAGTTATGAAAGACAAATAAATAAATTATACAATTAAATCTATAATTAACTAATTTTATTAGTTTTCCATGAGTCATTATATTAATAAAAAACTTGAATCTAATCCAAATTTATTTAAAGAAATATATTAGTTTTATAGGATAATAGATTAGATTGGCTAATTAGAAGGAGCTAGTCCTGCTCCTAGTATAATTCCTAAATGCTCACATCCTGCCATGCTTAAAGAAATCTAATCAGTTGTGGGCCCGGTTCAGTATTTTTATTTTTATTTTTTTACTTGCCCGTTAGCTCAATATTCATATAAGTCATTACTTGCTTGGCCAAACCTAAAAATAAAAATAAATAAATAAACAAGGTACAAAAATCAATTGTACCACAAATTGTAACCTAAAGACTCTTTTTCAATGTGACTGCATGTGCAAAATTTTTATGTGCTTGAAAAGGAGTAAAAAAGGAAAAAAAAAAATTAAACTTTAAAAATTTTAAAAGAAGATGTAAAGAACATAACCATACCCCTACCTAAATGTCTAAACTCATTCCTTTTGATAATTAATAAGTTACCTCCTCTGGTCCTTAAACATCAAACTTCAGCTTCTATTCTCCAGAAAATGTCTCTTGGTAACATGGGGATGGGGAAAACAAGAAGAAAGAGACGACATGAGTATCATGACCTCTACATGGTAGTGAAGAGCGAAGACTGAAGATGATATCAGTGTCATCATTGGACATAGGGGTGTACAAGGAAGGACAGATACTTTATATACATGAATATGGAATTTCTTTCTTTTGGTTTTTTTTTTTTTTTCTATCCATTCCAGTCCGGTCGGACCTGGGTTAACGGTTTTCTTGGTTAAACCGACCGATTTGTTGGTGCAGTATCGAGTCTTAGCAAATCCTGTTCTTAGGCAAGGATCAAACCGGCTTGAAGGCTAGTTCACGATTGGACCTGTTACATTATCGATCCAGTCCGATTGTGACTATATTGAAAATAATAAGGTCCAATAAACTAATGTTGTGTTTGGTTGATAGAAATGGAAATGATATACTATCTTTATTATTGCATAATATTTATTCTCTCATTTAGTTTGTAAAAATTTGATCACAATAAAACCTATTCCGTGAAATGTGAAATAGCTAAGGAATTTCATTTTCTTTCACAAAAAAAAAAAAATTATTTCTTATGAAAAGCATCTTTTTTCCCAAAAAATACCCCTAATCATAAATCAAAGGAATTACTATTCCTTTCAAATTTATTTCATTCAATTGAATGAAGCATAACCTAAAAGTCTAATTGTAAACTCCTAGAATTTTCACACTATATACGATAATAAAATAGAAAATGTGAATTAGATAGTAAACTTATAACTCAATAAAAATCTTAAAATAGATCTATGGGTAATAATGAACTCATTCCTAGTTCAAAAATCTGAATAAAAATTTCTTTGACCTTAATAGAACCAAAAAATAAGATTTTATATCTTGAGCTGATAACTCAAGATATAATTAGAAGTAGCCCTAGATTTCAAACCCGATAAAATATAATCTATTAAAAGAACTTATTGGTATAAAAAAATAATCAAAGATGAACTACTAGGATTATAAATACAGTAAATACTAATACAATCAATAATTACAAGTCTAGATCTCAAATAAAAATTTCAAAACCCACTGTTATACTTGTTAGGAATTCTGAATTCATTAATACTTAAACCCTAATTTGATCTATTGGACTTGTAAAATTTAATCACGTAAGTTAAAATACTAAAAATAATTAATCATGTAAACTTTAAACTAAAAATTTAAATATATAAACAATTTAGAGATTTTGCAGAAACTTAGATAATTTTTTTAAGATAAAACCATTACCTAACTATTATAAACATACGCCCATAAATTGATATTTGTTAAAATATTTTAGTTAATTATATGAAGTAAATAATTAAACAAAACAAAAAAAAATGAAACTCGGTGTTGGAAATGGAAATCACGGTTCCAGCATGCAATTTACGTCCAACAACTGAGTAACTTTGGACACCATAATTCAACAAGAAAATGACCCTCCAACCAATCAATAAACTACACATTTGATCGCCATTATTCTAGCCAAGAATAAATTGTGTAATAGTTACAAATTGGGCATGAAATTTCCGTGGAAGCAGTTCCATACACACAAATCCAGCTCTGATTTGGACAAAAATTGTAGGCTTAGTTGAGTAGACTTTTTTTAACCAAATAAGCACCAATGAGAGGCCTCTAAATAGACACTTCAAGCACCAACAATTAGTTAAAAATTAGATAAAGAAATCTGTCCAAAAATCCATGAAAAACTGCAGCAAAATTTTGAATTTTCAACCTCAGTTTCCAGCCGATTTTTATGCAACTTGAGCCCTAAATTTATACCTATAAATGACCTTAATTAACTAGCAAACAAACATAATAAATGCACTCCAAAAAGTCACAAAAAATCTGTCCAAAAACACTTCAAAAATGTCCTCCAACACAGCTGATTTTCTATACAAAAATTCCAACTACAAACATGCATTTTTCCAAGCCCAAAACACCTTCCCTAGCCTCCTAACTTCAGCCTAATCTTAATACATATATATAGGAGTAACTTAGCTACAAAATCAAGTCATAACTCTCACAAAACCCAATCTAAAAGTTTAGCTACAGTGGAGTTGCAAACAACCCTCCCAAACCTCTGTCATTCCTTCACTTGGACAACTCTCAAGGAGTTCTAAAACAAAGCATAACCTCTGTTTGCTCCCTATATTTTATCTAAGTATCAAACACATCAAAAACACCAATTCCCTCCTTTAAACAACATCAAAAGCCAAGCCAAATAGCCCTTAGTTTTGTCATCAACCAAGCTGAAATTCAAGCTCAACAAGGTAAGAAATCTTAGTTAAATTACTTAACTTCTAATCTAGCTAAAACTCACTATCTAACCTTTGATATAGGTTTGGTTCTTGTCAAGAAAAGGAGTTGGGTATCCTTTTCTACATCAGACCAAGATAACTCCTAACCTAACATTAAATTCTTGTTACATTTATGTGTAGATATTAGGTTGAAATGAGTAGTATTAGAGAAGGTTATGTGTTTGGGAAAAGTAGTTATTCTATTGATGAATTCAACTAGATGAATTATTGTTGTATTAGAAATGCTTAGATGTTGATGGCTAAGGAAACATCAACTAAGAAACTTTATAAATTTAAGTTTAGAAAATTCAGATCTAAGATTGAAGGAGCCAAAACCATGCTCAAATTTCAACTAAACTAGCTTGAATTTATGTTTAATGCCCTTAGGATCTAATATAAACATAAAACTTGATAAAACAAGCCTTAAAAGCATGATTAGGAGTTCTACATTAGAAGAAAAATAATACGAAACAATTCTTAGAAGTTACCACATGTTGATAATTTCACAAGTTGCGAAGGGGCTAAGGAAATGGATAAAAGATTAGATAGTGAAATAAGATCCCCTAAATAATACAAATTCTAATTAAAGAGAGCAACTAAGGTTGACAGGCAAAATAAAATAAATAAAAGACTATTACTATTAAGGACATTAAACAATGTAAGACCAAATAGAAAATTAATAGAAAAATTCAATTAAGTTCATCTTAGATGGAAGAATAAATGATAATTTAAATCAAAAGAAATTCGATGATGAAACTAAATATTAAATGATAAATACCCTTTTTCTATAGAATCAATACCTTACGAAACTAATATAAGCAATAGGAATTATATCAAATATCAACATAGGACACTTAGGCACCCATAGGAATATAATATTCTATTTATAAGTATTATTGATGAATATTTTTATCTCAATAGGTAATTTTGACACTATTGGGGACTTTTCAGTCGATTACTATGATTAAATAGTATAAACAGGTAAGTAATTTAGACTTATTATATTGTTTGTGTTTGTAGTTTAACTACATTATAAAATAATAATAATAATAATATAATAATAATAATAATAATAATAATAATAATGAACTCATGTTGTATTTGAGGTTAAGGCCATTGCTTGTTGTTTGAATTACTTGGTTGCTATATAATACTAAATAAAAGTGATAATGGAATACTTGTGAATTTGATGTATGTATAGCATGTTGATTGTCTGAATGAAGTTTGAGCACTTTTAACCTGACTAAAAATTATTGGTATTTATAAATAAAATAAATATGCATTGTATAAATTGCATATACTGCATTATGACTATATAATAGCCTACTACGTGTTAGAATTTCAGTTCTCTGGTAATGCTTAGTTTTTCCAGGCAAGAGACTATTAGTTCTACAGAAGATTACCTTTGTTCTGTCGGTTCCATGGGAACTAACTGGTAATGAAGGATGCCACCTATGGTATCGTTGTGAAATGTCCAACACTTAATGGAGTTTATAAGGCTTAAAATAGGAAATGAGTGCCTAAGACAAAATTAACATAAAGAGATAACTACTGTAAGGATTGTGGCTTTCCCGTGTACTTAGTTTCTCCTGGGTAGGTGGACCATATATCGGATTTCCTTCAACCCCGATGAGAAGGCGTAAATGTCCATTGTAAGCCCTTAGATTTTTCGATAATATAAGCAAACCCTAAGAACCAGAAGTCAAAATGAAACCCTAAAGTTAACCTAGTTTTATGTTTAGTCTGGTAAGTCTAGATCCGGCAATCCCGTGTTCTTAAAACCTAGAAAACGAAATTGAGATAATTGTGGAATATGGTTCGTAATAACATAGGAAAGCTTAAAAATATCAGATTCTTAATTTTCTAGTGTCTTTCGGATCCGAACGGGATCAGTTTTCAAAAACCGTGCCTTGGTGCACTGGATAGTGAAAATATTCTGACAACACCAATAGACTCGTAAAAATATAAGGTTTTTAAAAATATCAATTTTAGAATTTTTCAGTAACTAAAAATATCAGATATAGGCCGTTTACGTGTATTTTCTTTACTATCGGTATTTTAATTGTCTAGTCTACTATTCATCTATCTTTATTTTTTCTTATACTCTATTTTTACATACTATCATACCTATATCTTACAATTTACCTTCCCTATAAAACTTTAATCACATCACACTTTACATATTACTTCTTTTATTACAAAACAAATATAATAAATAAATTTCTCCTCCCTCTTACAAGCAAACCGGCGGCCCCCCATGTCCTCTCCCTTCCATTTTTATTTCAATTTCAATTAATTTTAATCACACTAATTTCCACTCCAAAACTCTATAAGTATCCCCTTCCTCTTTCATTCTTTCACACAATTCATTTCCTATTAAAACTCTCCCAAAATCACTCCATAAAATCCCTCTTCCAAAATCTCTCCCAAGTTCTTCCTTGTCTCCATAAAACCATTTTCTACATAATACTACAACCCATTCCATTCATCTTCAACAAACACATAACCTTAGGTAAAAGTTTCTTTCACATACTCATCATGTTCATACAACTTAACATGAGTTTAGTGTATGTTTCTTAGACTCATGAGAGTTAAAGAAGCAACAATATATTCATGTTTCTATTTTTCATTATGTTGTTATTATTGTTATTATTTATTTCTAATCTAACTTATATAATGTATTATGCATATTATGTATATATATATTTATTTAGAGCATATAAGCTCATTTGTTATTTATTTATTTTCATGTCTTGCAATTTATTTATTTACTTGTTTTATGCAATTATTAAGACTAGTCCTTCTAGTCTTAGACTTGTCCATATTAAGTCAAAATAATTTTCTTTCTTTGCTTTTCTTTTTTTTTTGGGACTAGTCTATTCTCCCGAGATACCTTGATGAAGCTAAGGTTCCCAATACTTGACTTTACTTTTATGCTCTATATAATTTATCTTATTATGTTGGTTTTATTATATTTCTCATAGTTACGTATTCTCATTCATGCATGAACATGTTAATATTGTCTCAACCATAATGAAAATGAGTTTTCTTAAGTAATAAAAATAAACTCTATTTAAAAAATAAATTTTACCACATAAGAAATTATTTTTCCATAAAGACTTAAAGTTTTATCTTAACAAATATTTTCTAAAGTTAGATAAGTTTAAGCCCAAGTTTTAGTAATAATACTATATGGTATTTTGTCAATGAAAATAAAGTTATCACAAACTCTCTTTTTAAACCAATGAAATAAGAAAGATTCTTTAAACTTAATTCTTTGTTTAAACAAAAGTTTTCTTAAACTCATATGTAAAGTTTTCGTCAACATAATAAGGTTTAGATAAGTTTTATAAAATTATTAAAGAATAACTTTTCTAAGGATAAGCTTTACTTAGGAAATAAAAAAATAAATAACTTATAAGATCATTAATAGTAGTCTTAATATCAAACTTTAGAAAAACTTTAGAACATATAACTATGAAATATTTAGAAAAACTATATTTTCCAAATCACTAGAAATAAAGTTATGGGAATCTTAAAAGATTAAAATTTCTTTTTGAAAATGTAATTATTCTCAAAATTAAGAAATGGAGTTAAAAGAAGAAAAAACTTACTAACAAATTTTCCAAACAAAACTAAAAAGGAGATTTTTAAGTCTTAGCTTTTATCACTTTTAAGACATATTGTTTTACAAAATCATTATTGAGACAACACCACTAAATTCATGCATATAGTTTGAGTCTATCTATATATATCCAAAGGATTTTTCAAACATACAAAATATCTATATTTTTGTACAAAAGCTCTTGAATGAAGAAAAGTTTGAAAACTTTAGTTTTGAAATTTGGAAAATTCGTATCAATTCTGTATGTCACTATTCCGAGCCTCATATAACTTTTTTTTTTTTTATAAAAATAATACTAAAATAGATAGATCTTTTCGAGTAGGTAGAAATCGGTACATAATATGCGAAGTTCCGAGTTAAAATGAGCAAGTTATGGCCATTTTAAGTTGGGATTTCCATTCATACGATTTTTGACGAATTCAATAAGATAGAATTAGAGAGATTGAGTAGATCTTGCATGAAATATTCACTTCGGGTATTTCTTTTGTTTAGGTGTTGAGGATCAAGATCTTCTCTTCCCCGAGGATTACTTCGACTCGTAGAAGAACGCTATGAGTGAGTAAGTTTCCTTTACGTTTATATATTCGCGCATGTGCTTGTAGAATAGAGCACTAGATGTTAGGAAAAGATAAAAATTGATATGCATGTGGGATATCATGGGAATTATGTATGTGAATTGTTATGTGCGATTAATGAACGATAAGTATATCGAAACCCGATCTGTAATTGATATAATTGTTGCTATGTATGTACTGCTATATGTGCATTTATTGCTTGATCGCTTTAAATGAATTAATGTCATACCGAAATTCTTATATAATAAATTGCTCATGCATATCACTTAGAATATCATTTCGAAATTTTGCTACTACTCTTTAGCGTGGGGCCGGAAAGGTAAGCTGCCTTACTACAATCTTGAGAGTTTAGGATGTTCGAGGAATATGGTCTCAAGTTGTAACCGAGTCGGATCGATCGCTTTGGGTAAGGAAAGCCCGGGGACTAGTAGTTCGATTCGTTGGAACCCCAAGACACGCGCAACTTTAAGAAGGTTGTTTGGGACCCAGTTCAAAGCATTCCCAAACCACCGATGGAGGGGTAAATCCATCACACATGCGAAACCGGATAGTCGTATGTACTGTTTGACTATATGGTTATTGCATTTCATATGCTTGATTAATAAACTTGGTCGATTGCCTGTTATGAGTACTTTTGCGTAAGGAATATCTCACTAAGCTAGTTATGCTTATACCCCTATAGACTTTTGATATTGCAGGATTATCTTGTTGCACCCGAGTGTAAAGACCGGTTCCTCTAAATCCCGAGACTTAGAGTACTGAATCCCCAACCACATATAACGTTTTCACATTATATGTAAGGTTGTCCTAAAACAAACAGTTTAGGAAAATTGTTTGATCAAAACCACTATACTTTGTAAAGAACTTTTAAACAAAACAAGATTGCTAACAAAAGCAATCTATACATACATTTACATCATATAAACATTGATTATTGCCAATACAAGACACTACAAAATTTACGTGTTTTCTGACATCATAAAGAAGCCTAAGGAATCTTAAGGTCTTTACAACAAATAGGCTTAACTAATAAGCCATCTATACATAACTTTTCCTTAGCAAAAAGTCTTCCAAAAGTCCAGGGTAATCGGATCCTATTCGTCCCACTCATCCAGAAATCTCTCGAAATCGGACCCATAGCCCAAGTCATCATATAACTCGTCTCCAATACCTGCAAAGCAACAAAAGTGAGCCAGAAGCCCGGTACACAATAACCAATGCAAAACAAATCATCAAATCAATGTAATGCATCAATAGACGGTGATTATCTTTATTACACTTTCTTTCACAAATCAACAAGAGGGTATTCAAACCCCGGTCACGCTTTGGGAATTCAGGGATCCTGAGTAACAGCAGCTGCTCAGGGGGTTGATATTAGCAGTTCGAATACTTATATTTCCTATATCTATTTCATGAAGATAATAGCTTCATTTATGGTTTAAAAGCCGTTGCCCGACTCTACCTAAACTCAGTCCATAATATGAGCCTAGTTCACAAGTTCCCATAAACTTTGAACTAAATCATGGTATTTCCCCCTAAGTTTAAGCAAACGTTACACAGATACTATTCCCCCCTATTGGCTACCCACTTAACCAAAAAGAATCGCTATTGCATCATAGCGTACCATTGCATCATGATAAAGTCATTGCATCATGACTTGGTTAAGCGCCTAGCTAACATGTCATTGCATCATGACAGGCTTGCTGCTCCTCGGACCAGATTAAACAGCGTAATAAACATCCAATTCATTCAAATGTTAAGTCAAATCGATTTAAATCAGATTAGGAATGCCTATTCCTAGCAATCATCAAAAAGTTATTGCGTACCTGAACCCGTTAGTATATAACTAGGATCTCTCGGTGATGAACTAACCGAAGAATCCTTAACTGAAATAGAAATATCACAATAATCAATAAATCAACAAGTTTTAGATTCCATTCTCACAATTATACACATATTATATCTATACATCACAATTAATCAAAGAAATCCAAATAATTGAATATAAAGTCATAAATAAGCATTTAAAGGTCCTATTATATCGCAAATCGCTTAATAAATACTCAATTGCTCAATTAACAAACTTCGGAAAATTTTAGAAAATGTTTTTAAAACTCAAAAGCACAGGGGATAGGCCGGCAGCCAAAGCCGGCGGCTTTGGGCCGGTGCTCGATTCTCTGGAAATCAACACTGCCAACGCTGGCAGTGTTCAAGGGTACGCCGTCAGCCTTTTTATCCTACGCCGGCGGCCTTGAGCCGGCGTAGAATCCAAAACCAAAAATTTCAAAACGTCCAGAGAGGTCTAAGTCGTCCGCTTACCCAGATACGCGGGCAGCTTTGACACATACACCGGCGGCCTTGATTCCTGCTGCCAGCATACAATATGAAGGAAAGAACGCCGGCTGACTTTCCTAGCGAAAGCCGACGGCGTAGAAACCCAGATTGCCGGCGTACGTTCTGAAGAACAAACGCTGGCAAACTTTTATTGTAAAAGCCGGCGGTTTAGCAAAGCAGCGTTAAGAGATTTGAATCCAACGCTGCCTCTACGCCGGCAGCGTTGAATTCCCAGGTGCCGGCGTACGTTTTAAAAACAGACTTAAACGAAAAACACAAATCCCCTGTTTTTCTTACTTTGAAAAATTCTATCCTAATACACTTTAAACCTTCCTCAACTACACTTCCAACTTCATATACTCACTCCTATCTCTACTAATCAATCCTAGCGACTCAAAACAAGAATTCAACACAATTAAACACTTCAAACTCTACTTCAATCCATTCTAAATTTCCCTACACAATTCCTCTTCACATCCTCCCAACACTTCATATCTCTACAACAATGCATAAAACAAACTCACACACTCACAAAGTTCATTCCTAGCTCATCTCAATACATGAAAATCATCTAGACAACATTAAACTCATTTCATCCAAGAATCATACAACTACTTCAAGAAAGAAAAACAAAACAACAATCACAATTAAATCCACTCACATGTAAATGCTTTGCCTGTGGAGAGAACTTGATTTCCAAAGCTTGCTATTGCTTCTTAGTGTTGGATTGGAAATGGAAATGGAAATGGAAGAAGAAGAGAAAAGAGAAAAAAAGAAAATTCGGATAAAAATGAGCTGCCCCAAAAAGTAGTTCAATTAAGCTTAATTTGACTTTAACACATTCCAAATTTACCCTTAATGCATACATAACTTAGGATGCATTTGGATGAATTTGATCTCATTTGGGCTTCATTTGAGCATAAATGCTACTTAATTAAAGAAACAAAATTCCATCACTAATCTTGTAAAACCAAAGTTGATTTTATAAATCTAACTTAACTAACACCTTAATGTATAAAAGACATAACTAATAATTTTATTACACACACACATTAATACATATAAAACAAAGATATTAATTTCAATTATACATGCAAAATAATATTTAGAGTACTAGCAACACAACCATGCTCATTCAATTCAACAATTTAAAATAATAAATAAACACATGAATTTAAATAGAATTGAAATCTAGGTCATTTCATTCTTCCCTTCTTCAAGAAGTTTCGTCCCCGAAACTTAACTCACCTTCTTACTCAAAAAGTTCCGGATATTTCTGTCTCATTACACTCTCACTTCCCAAACCGCTTCTCTTTCAGATTGATTACTCCATTGGACCTTTACCATCGGTATGACTTTATTCCTCAATTCTTTGTCCATTTTTCCCAAAATTCTAATTGGCTTTTCCTCAGTAGTCAAATCTGGTAGTATCTCTGGTTGATTTGTATCCAATATTGCATCGGAATCAGATATGCATTTCTAAGCTGAGACACATGAAAAACGTTATGAACACCTGACAAACTTGGTGGTAGCGCCAATCTATAAGCTAATGGCCCGATCCGTTCCAATATTTCATATGGCCCAATGTATCTTGGATTCAATTTGCTCCTCACACCAAATCTGAAAACTCCTTTAGTCGGGGATATCTTGAGAAACACATGATCTCCAAGTTCAAACTCCAAAGGTCTTCTTCTCAAATCGGCATAACTTTTATATCGGTCTTGAGCAGCTTTCAATCTCTGTTTGATCATTTGAATCTTATCAACAGCTTGTTGTACCAAATCAGGTCCAATCAACACTCTCTCGCCCACTTCATCCCAATGTAAAGGAGATCTACATTTTCTTCCATATAACGCTTCATACGGAGCCATCTGAATCGATGCTGATAACTATTATTGTAAGCAAATTCAACCAAAGGTAAGTGTTCATCCCAATTCTTCCAAAATCCAATGCACAAGCTCTAAGCATATCTTCAAGAATTTGAATTGTCCTTTCTGATTGCCCGTCAGTTTGTGGATGAAAAGCTGTACTAAATTGTAACTTTGTTCCAAGAGCTTCATGAAGACTTTTCCAGAATCGACTGACAAATCTCGTATCTCTATCTGAAGTAATGGTCATTGGTATACCATGTAATCTCACTATCTCTCGAATGTAAATCTGAGCCAATTTTCAAGTGAATACCCGACTCTCAGTGGAATGAAATGTGATGATTTCGTGAGTCGATCCACGATGATCCAAATCATTTCATTCTTGGCTACTGTCTTTGGTAAAGCGTCACAAAATCCATAGTTATCTCATCCCATTTCCATTCCGGAATCTTCAATGGTTGCAATTCTCCTCCAGGCCGTTGATGCTCGATCTTCACTTGTTGACATACCAAACACTTAGAGACAAATCTTGCAATGTCCTTCTTCATTCCTTCCCACCAAAAATGTCGCTTCAAGTCTCGATACATCTTCGTGTTTCCCGGATGAATTGAATATGAGGAGGAATGCGCTTCCTTCATAATTTGGTGTCTCAAATCATAGATCTCGGGTACATAAATTCTATCCTTAAACCTGATAATACCCTTATCATCAATCCTCATCTCTTTTCTCCTCTTTTTACCTATCATACTTTTCAACTTCTGGCTTCCAGGTTCTTCAAGTTGTCCTTGCTTGATTTGATCCAGAATCGTCGGTTGCAATGATAAACTCGCTAGCATAATGTCAACATTTTCCATAGCTATCTCAATATTCATCCTTTGAAGATCTTCTTGTAATTCCCGTTGAGTAGTAACCAAAGATTCCACATTCATCAGTTTCTTTCTACTGAGCGCATCGGCTACCACATTAGCTTTTCCCGGGTGATACAAAATTTCAACATTGTAATCTTTGATTAACTCCAACCACCTTCGTTGTCGCATGTTCAATTCCTTTTGAGTGAAAATGTATTTCAAACTCTTGTGATCCGTGAATATCTTACACTTTTCACCAAACAAATAATGTCTCCAAAGCTTCAATGCTAATACCACCGCGGCTAACTCGAGATCATGAATTGGGTAATTCCTCTCATGGGGCTTCAATTGTCTTGAGGCATAAGCTATGACTCGATTATCTTGCATCAAAACACATCCGAGTCCTTGAAGTGAAGCATCACTATAAATCACGAACTCTTCTCCGCTAACTGGTAATGCCAAAATCGGTGCAGAAACCAATCGTTCCTTCAGCTCAAGAAAACTCCGATTACAATCTTCATCCCAATCAAACTTCACATATTTTCTCGTCAACTTAGTTAATGGTGAAGCGATTTTGGAAAAACCTTGTACAAATCTTCTATAATAGCTTGCTAACCCAGAAAACTTCGTACTTCCGTGACACTGTCGGTGGTGGCCAGTCCAATACCGCTCTAATTTCTCCGATCAACCGATATCCTTCCTTTGTAATGATATGTCCCAAAATGCAACTTCTCTCAACCAAAACTTGCACTTGCTAAATTTAGCATAAAGCTTCCTCTCTCTCAATCTTTGCAAAACAAGTCTAAATGTTCTCATGTTCTTCCACATTCTTTGAATACACCAATATATCATCAATGAAGACTATTACAAATTGATCCAAATAATCCTTAAATACCCTATTCATCAAATCCATAAAAGCAGCAGGGGCATTTGTTAAACCGAAAGGCATAACCATAAACTCAAAATGTCCATATCTTGTTCTGAAAGCCGTCTTGGATATATCTTGTTGCTTAATCTTGAGTTGATGATATCCGGATCTCAAATCTATCTTGGAAAACAATGCAGCATCTCTCAGTTGATCAAATAAATCATCAATTCGAGGAAGTGGATACTTGTTCTTGATTGTCACTTGATTCAATTCTCTATAGTCTATACACATTCTTAGACTTCCATCTTTCTTCTTAACAAATAATACCGGAGCACCCCAAGGAGAAATACTTGGACGAATAAACCCGAGGTGTTGTAATTCCTCCAACTGACTTTTCAATTCTTTCACTCGCCGGAGCCATACGGTATGGAGCTTTAGAAATGGTGTAGTCCTGGTATCAAATCAATCCCAAAATCAATCTCCCTATCCGGGCAAACCGGGTAATTCATCAGGAAAAACATCAATAAATTCCCTTACTACTGGCACCATATCAACTCGGAGTTCTTCACTACCCATTGTAGTTCCCATATCCTTCTCCCACAATTCCATAGAATACATACTCCCGGTCTCCTTCTTTCCAACACATGAAGTAGTCTTCTACCTTCCAACTCAAAACTCACTTCCGCTTACTACAATCTATTGTAGCTTTGTAAAGATTCAACCAATTCATTCCAAGAATAACATCAAAATCGAAAAGGCAAAACTAACATATCTATTGGCATGCTTTCATCAGAAATCACAACATCAACATTCCTACATACACATGGCTCTTTGGATTGCACACCAAAAGGAGTATTTACACTCATCACTCTATCATACAACACTTCAGAAGACAAACCACACTCATTCACAAAGCTTTCAGCAATACATGCATGAGTAGCACCAGTATCAATTAAAGTATATGCAGGATGATTTGCAATCTGTATTATACCTGCCAGTGTATCAACCGAAGGAGCTTTCTCACATTGTTGTAAAGCAAATACACTAGCAGCTGTCATTCCCTTTCCAAAGTTCGGTCCTTCATTCCTAGGCTTTTCTTTACAATTTGCCACATGATGACCTCTTTGTTGACAATGAGCACAAAAGATGGGCTTCAATTTAGGTTCAGGACAGTCAGAAGCTTTATGACCAACTTTCCCACATGCAAAGCAAGCTCCAGGAGTCCATTTACATTGAAATGATTCATGAGGCCCAAAACATATAGGGCATCGCCTATCAAATGGAATGGATGGCATAGAAGTCTTCACCACTTGTCCCGAGCTTGGTTTCTTACCCAAATATGGTCGCTTGCCTTTGTTAACATTACCAAACCTTGAATAAGGAGTGTAGGATGTCACCGATCTCTTGCCCATAAATGTAGCACGTCTATCCCTCTGAGCTTTATTTTCATTATTAATTTGTTCCACTAACTTTGCCTTGATTACTGTTTCAGACAGTGTTGACAATTGAAACTTCTTGACCTCACTCTTAATCTCCATGTTCAAGCCATCTTGAAACTTTTGAACCTTCATGCTCTCATCATTGTAACTTGTACCGCAAATCTAAGCAATCTGCAATATTCTGCATGATATTCTTCAACAGTTTTATTTCCTTGCCTTAGACTCAACCAACTCGATATCATTTGTTCCCGCACTGTGGATGGAATGTATTGCAAGAAAAAGGCTTCCTTAAATCTGTTCCATGGTATCGGTCTTACATATCCTTCACTATTCAATCTCCACCAATTATATGCATCTCCCTTCAACATATATATAGCCAAATCAACTTTCCTATGCTCAGGCACTTCACAAGCTGCAAACGCTTTCTCGAGCTCCACTATCCAACCTTCCGTTCGAGTCGGATCCAAAACAGTTCCATCAAAATCAGGTACCAGTCTGACAAAATCATGCAACTTGACTTGTTCATTCCGGTCTCCCATTGGTGCTTGTGGTTCTTCTCTCCCAGTTGGTGGATGATATTGCTGCATAAACTGTTGTTGTTGTTGATACATCATTTGTTGGTACTGCTGAACTATTGCAAACATATCTCGAAACATAGTGTACACATTATTCGGATCTCCAGCAGGCATCTGAGGCATAGCTGGATATGCTGGCATTTGAGGAGGCTGTGGATTTGGTGCAGTAGAAGCCGAAGCCGGTGATGGAGTCGAAGTAGAAGCTGGAATACTAGCTGATGCAGAAGCTGAAATAGTAGACTGAGAAGGAGGTGGCATACTTTCTCTTTCCGAAGATTGTCGGGTTACTCTTCGTGACCTATCCATCTTTTAAACAAACATGCAACATATGTATGACATATAATAATTTTACAAGTCAAATCAATATCAAAACAATTAATAAACCAATTAGACATTAAACATAAAACTTAATATAAACAAGTCCTATATATGTCTAACTAAACTCACCGCATCTAAGGTCAAGTCACCACTATTTAATCAAACAATTTCATAAACATAGCTCTGATACCATCTGTAAAGACCCGTCCTCTAAATCCCGAGACTTAGAGTACCGAATCCCCAACCACATATAACGTTTTCACATTATATGTAAGGTTGTCCTAAAACTAACAGTTTATGAAAATTGTTTGATCAAAACCACTATACTTTGTAAAGAACTTTTAAACAAAACAAGATTGCTAACAAAAGCAATCTATACATACATTTACATCATATAAACATTGTTTAGTGCCAATACAAGACACTACAAAATTACATGTTTTCTTACAAACATAAGAGAACCTAAAATCTTAAGGTCATTACAACAAATTGGCTTAACTAACAAGCCTTCTATACATAACTTTTCCTTAGCAAAAAGTCTTCCAAAAGTCCATGGTAATCGGATCCTATTCGTCCCACTCATCCAGAAATCTCTCGAAATCGGACCCATAGCCCAAGTCATCATAAAACTCGTCTCCAATACCTGCAAAGCAGCAAAAGTGAGCCAGAGGCCCAGTACACAATAACCAATGCAAAACAAATCATCAAAATGTAATGCATCATAGACGGTGATTATCTTTATTACACTTTCTTTCACAAATCAACAAGAGGGTATTCAAACCCCGGTCACGCTTCGGGAATTCAGGGATCCTGAGTAACAGCAGCTGCTCAGGGGGTTGATATAAGCAGTCCGAATACTTATATCTCCTATATCTATTTCATGAAGATAATAGCTTCATTTAGGGTTTAAAAGCCGTTGCCCGACTCTACTTAAACTCAGTCCATAACATGAGCCTAGTTCACAAGTTCCCATAAACTTTGAACTAAATCATGGTATTTCCCCCTAAGTTTAAGCAAACGTTACACAGATACTATTCCCCCTATCGGCTACCCACTTAACCAAAAAGAATCGCTATTGCATCATAGCGTACCATTGCATCATGGTAAAGTCATTGCATCATGACTTGGTTAAGCGCCTAGCTAACATGTCATTGCATCATGACAGGTTTGCTGCTCCTCGGACCAGATTAAACAGCGTAATAGACATTTCATTCAATGTAAGTCAAATCATTTAAATCAGATTAGGAATGCCTATTCCTAGCAATCATCAACAAGTTATTGCGTACCTGAACCCGTTAGTATATAACTAGGATCTCTCGGTGATGAACTAACCGAAGAATCCTTAACTGAAATAGAAATATCACAATAATCAATAAATCAACAATTAGATTTCATCTCACAATTATACACATATATATCTATATATCACAATTAATCAAAGAAATCCAAATAATTGAATACAAAGTCATAAATAAGCATTTAAAGGTCCTATTATATCCAAATCGCTTAATAAATACTCAATTGCTCAAATAACAAACTTCGGAAAATTTTAGAAAAGTTTTTAAATTCAAAAGCACAGGGATAGGCCGGCAGCCAAAGCCGGCGGCTAGCCGGTGCTCGATTCTCTGAAAATCAACACTGCCAGCTGGCAGTGTTCAAGGGTACGCCGTCAGCCTTTATCCTACGCCGGCGGCCTTGAGCCGACGTAGAATCCAAACCAAAATTTTCAAAAACGTCCAGAGAGGTCTAAGCCGTCCGCTTACCCAGATACGCGGCAGCTTTGACACATACACCGGCGGCCTTGATTCCCACGCCAGCGTACAATGAAGGAAAGAACGCGGCTGACTTTCCTAGCGAAAGCCGGCGGCGTAGAAACCCAGATTGCCGGCTACGTTCTGAAGAACAAACGCTGGCAAACTTTATTGTAAAAGCCGTGTTTCGCAAAGCGCATTAAGAGATTGAATCCAACGCTGCCTCTACCCGGCGGCGTTGAATTCCCAGGTCTGTGCGTAACGTTTTAAAAAGAACAGACTTAAACGAAAAACACAAATCCCCTGTTTTTCTTACCTTTGAAAAATTCTATCCTAATACACTTTAAACCTTCCTCAACTATACTTCCAACTTCATATACTCACTCCTATCTTTACTACTCAATCCTAGCAACTCAAAACAAAATTCAATACAATTAAACACTCAAACTCCACTTCAATCCATTCTGAATTTCCTACACAATTCCTCTTCACATCCTCCCAACACTTCATATCTCTACAACAATGCATATAAACAAACTCACACCACTCACAAAGTTCATTCCTAGCTCATCTCAATACATGAACAATCATCTAGACAACATTAAACTCATTTCATCCAAGAATCCATACAACTACTTCAAGAAAGAAAAACAAAACAACAATCACAATTAAATCCACTCACATGTAAATGCTTTGCCTTGGAGAGAACTTGATTTCCAAAGCTTGCTATTGTTCTTAGCTTAGTCTTGGAGTTGGAAATGGAAATGGAAATGGAAGAAGAAGAGAAAAGAAAGAAAAAGAAAATTCGGATAAAAAGGAGCTGCCCCCAAAAAGTAGTTCAATTAAGCTTAATTTGACTTTAACACATTCCAAATTTACCCTCTAATGCATACATAAACTTAGGATGCATTTGGCATGAATTTGAATCTCATTTGAGGCTTCATTTGAGCATAAATGCTACTTAATTAAAGAAACAAAATTCCATCACTAATCTTGTAAAACAAAGTTGATTTTATAAATCTAACTTAACTAACACCTTAATGTATAAAAGACATAACTAATAATTTTATTACACACACACATTAATACATATAAAACAAGGATATTAATTTCAATGTGTACATGCAAAATAATATATATTAGAGTACTAGCAACACAACCATGCTCATTCAATTCAACAATTTAAAATAATTAAATAAACATATGAATTTTAAATAGTATTGAAATCTAGGTCATTTCACCGAGACCATCTTAAACACCCGGGTAGAATCTTTATTTTGGAAAGCTTTTGGAGGAATTCTGTTTTGAAGTCTTAGAGTAGATTTCTTCTAAAATCTTTTAGTTTTGTTATTTATTTTAGCAAGACCATATTGTTATGAGATTATCTAGGGAATGCCCCTTAGAAGTTGTAAGACTTTTTATTTCAATGAAATATATTAAGTGTTATTTTGCATGTTCCGTACCAATATCTTAAAATGCATTACTTCACCGGTTTCCTTTTGATGTGAATGTACGTCTTATACTGATATGAAAGCTTTCGAGTGACTGAGGTAATTATTCTTAAGTTTTACTATCGCGTACGGTGGGCTGTCAAGTTTAGGGTACCCGTTGGGGCGTGACATCCATCTTGTTTGGATTCCAAATTGTCCAAGTTGTAATTGTCATATGCTTGAATGCTGCATTACATATGTTTGATAACAACTTGCTTGTTGTGTGATATGTTCTAGTTATTCATTGAGCTCGTGGTTTATGCTCACACTCCTACAGTCCTTATAGGTTGACTCTTCGACC